>CM076574.1:212899115-213010436 GCA_034641835.2 Pinus albicaulis
GATTTTAGATATAGCCTCACATATATCCTCAGCAAGATCTATGAATAGAGTCTGGAAGTGGGTGATCATCTCTTTGAATATTTCCTCATGTTGCACTAGTCATCGACCATATGAACCTTTAAGGGAGAAGATCCAGTTTAATTGATTATGCTTCAAGTCCAGTGGAAAAAAAATTGTGCTGCACTCACCCTCTTTGATCCATTGGACACGTGACTTCTGTCTCCACATAATTTCCTCCTGTTTCTTCTATTGTTCCAGATCTGTTAGAACCTGACCCTCCTAGGCTATGAGGGCATCACTTAGGCCTTCCAAGATGATTTGTTGTTAAATTGCGAGTATGTCTTCCTCAAGCCTCCACTTTTCCCATTGAACATTGCCAAAATCTGATCGATTCTAGTCTTTTATCTTTCCTTTTAACTCCTTCAATTTTATTTCGAATGTTTCCATTGGGTTATGACCCTTCACCCTGCTTTTTTTCCACCATTCCTCAAGCTGGGCTAGGAATTTTGGTTTTTCAAGCCAAAATTATTCAAAGTGGAACGTTTGGTTGCAAGGAGACATTTGAAAATAGATCTCTATGAAGGTAGGTCATTGATCCGATCCCAAGCATGGGAGAATAGACGCTTGAAAAAATATATCCTGGCATAGGATGTTGTCAGAAATAAGAAATTATCTAATTTTTAGGTTATCTTATACTTACCTCCCAGTCGGTTGTTCCAAGTGAAGTAGCCATTATTGAAATCAGTTTCCTTAGTGCCCAGATATTGGATGGTGTTCTGGAATGCATAGGAGATCGGATCCAGTCGCTGAAGTACTCCTTTTTTCTCACTAAGATATTTTATGAGGTTGAAATCCATAGCTAGGATCCAGTTTGTGTCCCCCAATAATTCCTTTAAGTGTCGGAGGTTGTGGATGAATCCAGCTTTCGAGCTTGGAATAGTAGGTTCGTACACCCCGGCGAGCCATAATTTTTCAAGGGAAAAAATACATTCAAATTGATCCAAGAGGGTGTCAAGGTGGGATTCCAGCTTCCAAAGGAGATGGATATAGGATCCCGAAGGATACCCAAGCCACCTACACTACCCCTTGCGTCCAGTGCCATGCATTCTTCTAGAGGATAGCTTCTACTAGAAATATATGTAATTCTTTCCTATGTTACTTTGGTTTCCTGTAGGACTACAATGTTCAGTTTTTGAGATTGAATTTGTTCCTTCAGATACCTCAAATTACCCTTGGAGTTGAGGCCTCTTATGTTCCATGATAGAAAATTCATTGAGGGGGGGATGGAGGGATGGCTGATAAAATTTTGTCAGAACATTGGTTTTTCCTGAGTTGACTAAGAACACCCCCACTTCCTGAATTACTTCACTATTGGGTCTTCTGCCTTTATTTCTAGAGCCTGAGCTCGGTTCTGTCTAGTAGTTGGATGAGTCATCTTCCTGAATAGAAAGAGCCATGTGAGGGGGGGGGATCTATTGCGGCTTGTAAGTTCTCCCAACCCTTGTAGATTTGGTAGAATTTCTCTAGTTGATCTTGAGGGATATCCATTGATCAATCCTTAGCCCAATTTGGTAAATAAGAGACCATCACCCTTTCATAAAATTTGCTTTGATCCATATTAACATCATGTTCCAAATCATGGTGTACATGGGCGAGGAATTTTTGGATTTATTTGTTGATGGACTGGGCCTTCAGGGCTTTGTGTTTTGTTAGTTTTTTATTCTTAGGGTTTTCCACCCCTGGATCAACCTCAATCATTGCTTGGTATTGAGCCATGATCACAGGACCCGCATGTTGGTCAGGTTCATTCTGATTTTATAGGAGGGAAAATCAGTTCTCTAAAGGGCAATTTAGGGCCTCTTGAGAGTTTCTAGAGAGGTGGCTAAGGGTTTCTTGAGAGGGCACCAGTGTCTGGTTGGGAGTTGCTTGAGAAGTGCTTGTCGGATCTTGGCATTATGAAGTTATATATGGAGGAGGGTATCTGCTTTAAACTTCTTGAAATTTTTCTGAAGAGGGAGCCACCGCGGGAGTTGAGGCTTGTTGAGGACAGTCACAAAATAGGTGTCCATATTCATGGAAAATCCTGCATTTGAACAGAACATGCTCATAGTTGAGCACCTAGGAACAGATATCATCATTGTATTATATTTCCAATAATTCTTGGAGAGGCTGATATATATTCATATACACGCAGATTCACACATACAAAGAAAAATTCCTGTGTCTTGTGATCTCTAAGACCTGGACAAAGTCTCCTATGGAATTTCCGATGGATACTAGGATATCCATCTCCCAAAATTCCTATGGAAGGAAGTACAGTCGAACCCAAATGGGGGAAGCCACAAATTGTTCCTTTTATTGGTTATATCAAGGCTCCTAGTGTCTCATGAATAGACCAACACTATTCATGAAATAATGGTTATTTTCTAGGATTCGCTTGTGATCGTCCAGATCTTAAAAGATTACCGTGAAAAAACCCTTGGCTCATAGGCGAAGATTGAAAGGGGCTTTCAGTTTCCATTTAATCTGGATCCAACGCAGGAGCTTATATGGGTATAATTCCCATGAATTTAGATATTATTTCATGATCCTATATAAACTCGTGAGATTTCTTGAGGCAGTTGCTGGGAATTACCACTCTGGAATTCTTGGTTTCTTTTGGAAGACAGTGTCCTCACATGTGTGACTGCCATTGAGCACCTAAGGTTGATGAATCAAATGGTTTTCCCTAGTTCCAGTCAGAACAGGACAAAGGATCCACAGGAATACCGTGTGTACCAATGAGGAAATATTTTAAGGAGGGTGTGGATCCCCCTCCTCCGAGAGACCCCATCACAAGCCCACTATATTTTGAGGAGACGTCAGAGCCTGTCAGTGAAGGTGAAAGCGTGGAGTTATGTTATCGATCCAGGATGCGGCACTTCGAAACCCTAGTATATTCAAAACCCTAACAGAGCTTCCCAATTTCTTCAGGAGTTTTTTCTTCAGAAATTTCTATACTATTGTTTTTCATGCACTTGTTCATTTAGTCATTTCTACAATCTCATTTCTAAATATTGTTTTACACAAGGTTAATTAGTTAGCATGTTCACAATATTTTCTTGCATAGTACTTTGAAGCACTAGATAGTAGTTCTAGAAGTGATTTATTTTTTCAATTAGAACCTCTTTCCATGCAATAAATTCCACTTTGGTTGTTGATCTTTAGATGTTATTCATCATCTATGTGTGTTGTTACTGTACAAATTCCTTTTTTATAGAAATACTAGAGAGTCCACAGTGGCCCATTCACTAAATAGACTTGTTTATCATTGACATAAGGACATGGAAATGAATGCTCAATCATGCTTTAGCCTTTCCCTAGCTCATTTTACCTTCAAAATTCATCCTTAGAGCATTTTCCTTCTCATTGGACTATCTCTTGTAACAAAATAGGGAATCCTATAGAAATTCACATGTTGCATCCAAAGGTCATATAAACTTGCATCCAATGCATAGTTAATATTATTTAATGTATTACAACATCCTTAAGGCCTCGATGATGAATTTTAGAAGCCATGAGACCAAGTCTATTTCTTGACCTAGTTGTTGTAGAAAATTTCTTTTCTCCTAAAAAAATAGGTTTTGATATTTACATGTTGTATTTCAAGTGTGAGTTTTCTTTCCCTACAGAGTAGAATAAACATGTTTTTATTTAATCATAGTTAAAGATGGTTTGACTCCTTTTCATGAATATATAATATAGAATATATTTTCTTATTTCCTTTCATTTCCTGCAATTTTGAATTTTACCTATAGCATAGGATAATTAGTATGGCCTCTCAGTAAATAGATCTCATCTTAGTGTTTTCCTAAAATTTGGCAAAGGAAAAGGAAAATTAGACCTTACTCACATAGTTTCAACCCCTCTTAATTTTGTATGAACCCCAGGTTCAATTAAACTTGAGACCCTTGGGAGTTGCAGTATTCTTGTTGTAATACTAAGGGCCATCACCCATTTGATTGCACTTTATTCTAGCCTATTTTTTCCAAGTATTATGCCTATACACAAGCCTCATCCATGTTTATTGGTTTGAATAGAATTACTTGTGTAGATGACTATGTATACCACCAAGATACTCTTGGATTATTCTTGGGTTCTTGGGAGAGATACACAACATTATTTCCATCTTCCAAGATTATGTGATTTTTGCTTGTAAACTCTACCCCTATAATTTCTTTAATTAATTTCAGCAAATCCACTAATCCTTCACATACTTGATAGGGTAGAACTATGACATTATGAGATTTTTAAATCCTCCCACTTAGTCACTAGAGGATCCTCCTCCAACTTTAGGGTTTTTGTATGGCTTTCCCACCATACCATTGCATGACCTTCAACTTTCAAATGGGAAAATGATTTTTTCCATTCTTCCTCTATACGATGAAAGCTAAAATATACTAACTAATGTGACTATTGATTTAATTTCAAAACGTCAATCTCACCTTGATATGATTGATGTCAACCTTAATTTTAATCTTAAACAAGGATTTTGAATGATTCATGGCACTTAAATTAAGTTGTTCTTTTCTAAGTTCTCTCTTAGACTCCTCCTTTAGTTCTTCTCTATCCCAAGATTTTCCCTCTAATCTAACCTCCTAGTTGGAACCTCTGTCTTTTTTTATTCCCATCCTTCCTTCCAAAGTCGCAATAAGGAGGTTCATATTATTGTTGATATTTGTGACCAACTCTTCTAGCCTTGTGAATCTCTCCTCTGTCAAATATTGCAGGTTATTAACAAATTCATAGGCCATGGATGGGGTTTTACGACATTTTTGTTATCGATATAATACCCAACAACTCCTTATGAGAAACCTAAAGAAACCTACACTGATACAAATACGATCTATAAACTATTGTCGATATTCCACTAGAAAATTTTTCATAACATATATCTAATAAATATATATTAAAAATCCTATAAATATATACTATGAGAGGTAATTTTCCCCATAATTCTTATATTTATTAAATTCCTATTTTTACTTATGCATGAAATATAAAATTAATAAAATAGATAACAAATAAATCAACCTCTCACAAAACCACAACACAAGATATGACCTAGGAAACCCTCTTAGGAGAAAGGGCCAGTTGGAAGGTGAAGTTTCTTTGTTATCTCTTTCTTTGAATATCAATGATACATATAAATACAAAGGAGTGGGACATGTGGCCCATGGGCTAATACAAAATACAAACCCTCTCAATCAAACCTCTTAATGATGAAGACAAGGATCTCATGAGACAAGAATGTGTCGTCATTTTGAATAAAGCCAAACTACCTAAGAGGAATTTAAGTAAAGAACAATTAAGTGCCTTAAAAAATTTAAGAGGTAATGATAACATTTTCATCTTAAAATTAGACAAAGGAGGAGCTACAGTGGTAATGGACAAAGAGAAATATGTTAATAAAATGAGGGAGCACCTTCATAATAGTGGCAACTATAAGAAACTCGAAGAAAACCCCATCTCCAGGGTCATAAAGAAGGTCAAAAAAGCTATTAAGGAGTCAAAACTGGATGATAAAATAAAAAAGCGTCTATACCTAGATGGTGAGATCATGCCCCGCATTTATGGTGCCCCCAAGATCCATAAGACTAGCGCGCCGCTGAGACCCATTGTCAATACCATCAAAGCTCCAACTTATGAATTAGCCAAATTTGTGGCCAACACCCTCGCCCCTCTGGTCGAAAAAACTATTTCATTCATTAAAGACTCCAACCATTACATTGATTTCATTAAGAAAACTAAACTGGATCCTGAAGATAGAATTGTGAGCTTTGATGTTGTTCAACTCTTTACTAAAATCCCTCTGTATAAAGTTGTTCAAGTAGTAAAATGAGTCGCAGACCCCCAGACTGCGAGGCTTGCTGAAATTTTTCTCTGCTCCACCTTCTTCACCTTCCAAGGTGAAATATTTGAACAAACATTGGGAGTTGCTATGGGTTCTCCGTTGTCACCCATAGTGGCAAACCTCTTTATGGAAAAATTTTAAAAGAAAGCTCTTGACTCTTACCCATTGAAACCTAAATTTTGGATCAAGTTCGTAGATGACACTAATGTCAATTGGCTGCATGGAGATGAAGAATTAGGGAACTTTCTGAACCACCTCAATAGCATTTCCAAAGATATACAATTCACAATGGAAGGTGAAGTAAACAATCAGATCCCTTTCCTTGACATTCTCCTCTCGAGAAATGAGGACGGAACCCTTGCACACAAAGTGTTCAGGAAGAAATCTCACACAGACAATTACCTACATGCTGATTCACACCACTACCCTGCCCAGAAGATGGGGGTTCTATTGACACTTTTTACAAGAGATTTTATAATATCAAACAATACTCATATTGAGGAAGAAATAGAACATCTAATAATATCTTTCAAGAACCTGGGATATAGTAAGAGAGAAATCAACAGAGCTATTCAAAAAGGAGGATCCAAAAATAATAATAAACTTCAACTGACTATTCCGTAACATCAAAAGCATACCTCCCCTATATCCATGGGGTCACAGACAAGATGGCCAAAGTTCTAGCTAAGAAAAACATTATAACATCCTTCAAACCTCTAATGACCATCAAACAAAGGATGAAATCTATCAAATATGACCTCGGCCACCTCCAACAAAAAGGGGTTTACAAAATTAATTTTTTATGCGGAGATTGCTATATTGGGGAAACAGGTAGGACCTTCAAAATAAGGTTTAAAGAACATGGGGCGGACATCAGATTAGGAAGAACTAAAACCTTGGCATTGGCAGAACACTCCAATTAAACGTGTCACCACATATGCCTTGAAGATGCAGTGGTCATTACCAATGAGAAACATCATTTTAAACACAAAGTATGTGAAGCCCTTGAAATCATTAAACACCCCCACAACCTTAATAGAGATGGAGGCTTAGATATTAGCAGAAATTGGACCCATAGTCTTTCCCGCAAATAAGCTTACCCTTCCTAGTGTTGTATGTTGGCACCTTACCCTTCTGCCCTCTTGTCAGTGTCCCTTCCGTGTTTGCCTGTTGTATCCATCTCTTATACTCTGACCCGCGTACCATACCTCTTCCTTCTACCCACCTTTCTCCCCTTTATCATCTTTTGTCACCCTCCCCTCTAACCTGCTGGCTTTCTTTTCCTCTTTTAATAAAAAAATGTCCTTAACCTACCTTTTCCCCTCCCTCTTTTTCTTTTCTTCCCTTATTATTTAACTCTGTAGTTAAGCCTCGCTAAATTTTAATGAACCCTTTAATACAATTAAAATTAAACACCTCTAATACTGCTAATTAAATAAACCCCCCTCTAATTCTACTAATATTTATTACCCTCTTAAATATATTTATTAAAATATACCCTATTAGTTGCCCTTAGTTTTAGTATACAACCTTCTTAATTTAAACAAACCTCCCCCCTGCCTTTTTAACATTAATAAAGTTTTAAAATTTTAATATTATTACTTTAATAAAATAATGGTAATTAGACCCTTAAAATCAATAATTATAATCTATTATCCTATACAATATATATTATCAAAAAACATACAATTCTAATTTTATATTAGTAACTTATATAAACCATAATTACAAAAATTTTAAATATCACTACTTGAGAAGGAAATAAATATAATTTAAAATATAAATTATTATTAATAAAAAATCACTTTACCATTATAATTAGTAAGTATAATTTAGTATTCACCTATTACAATATATATTAGCATTATCCTCAAATTTTAAATATTAACATACAATTCTAATTTTAAGTAACTTTAATAAACCAAAATTATAAATATTTTAATTATCACTGAATTTAAAATGAAATAAATATAAATAAAATATGAAATAATACATTAATTAATTTACAATTATTAAGAGTTAGTCAGTCTTTTCATTTTTCTTTCTCTCCACTATTTATTAACCCTAATATTCTCTCTTCTTAGCAGGTTGTCCTGATTATGAGTCTTGATTTAGACTCGAAATGTAGACTAAAAATGACTACTGTGGATATTCTGAGTTTTACATCTATAAACCCTCTCTTTTATGCCCTATCTCTATCCATTCTTAACTACTTTGTTCAACTATGGAACAAAATGCACTAGATTAAAACTTGTTTTCCTCCTAGAAACTAAGTTTTAATAGAGCTCGATAGCTAGTTAGGGGTTCAAATTTACCCATTCAACCCTTAGTATGAGTTACAAATTGACTCTTCTAGAGTCTTCTTGATTATGGTCACGTCACTAGCCCCTTTTCCATGAGTAATGGGGTTAGTATGGCATCATCTTGAATCATGGTGAAAAAAAATAGGAAGGTCAAATTCTAGGTGGCATAAATTTTGTATATAGAGTCCATTTGAGGTTTCTCTTGTTGGAAATTTATGTGAGTGTACAACAAAATCAAGAGGTCTAGTGAAAATGAGAGTTTTTAGACACCAAAAAACTTCATTAAACACCTCAAACTACCACTAAAAGTGTTTAAACCCTAATTCACGAAACTGGGACATAAGTAAAAATGTTCATATGAAATGATTCATAATGAAAAATAATATAATGTTCCAATCTAGATCATCCATAAATATCCAAGAAATCATTTTAATTTCATAATCAAAGAGACAATTGTATTAAAGCTAAATACTTATTTGTACTTTACTGTCATCTTAAGTTTGTGTGAATGTGAGGCGGTGAGGCGGTGAATGAGGTGGTGAGGGTTTGAGCACTGGTAATGGATCAGAAAATATCCATACAAAATCCACAAATAGGAGATTCTTCGGTTTCGACACAATGAATTCAAAGATGGGAGGGGATCACCCCTCCTTCCGAAATGCACTTAATGGAAGGACTTTCCATACTGGTGGAAAACCTTGTTAAGAGGGGATTTGATTTGAATAATTTTTAGATGTTCTTCTTAGGATATCAGTGGAAAAGGATGTTACAGGGTCAATGTATTCAAAAACCTCCCCAAAACCCTAGATTCATCATCCCTTCTAAATTATTGGACGATCATGGAAGATGCGTGAGGGATCATGCTTTCATCTGAAATTTCATAGGGATATGGCCTACGAAGAAGGATTTGGAATGATGGATACAACACACCTGGAAACCAAAGGGAAAGGTGGATTTGATACTCGATCCAAAAGGATTTTTTACAGTCATATTTTCCAATCTTGAACACAAAGACTGAATATTTGAAGGACTACAATTTTTCAGTAATTTTGGTCTCTACATCAGGAATTGGGAGGATTATTTCAACCCTGATAAGGAAGAGTTTATAGAAGCACTAGTATGGGTCATAATTTACTCACTTCCTATTGATTTCTAGATATCAAAGATCCTAGAAGGAATTGGATAAGCGCTAGTTCATTTTGTCAAGATTTCGGAGACCACTAAGAGGGGACAAATATGTCATATGCTAAGAAAAGTGTATATATGAACATATCTCAACCATCACCAGACTCCATTGGGTTATATTATCAGGGATAGGCTTGGAAAAAAACCATGGACTATGAACATGTCTTCAAATGTCGACTCTACCATGAACATGGTCGTCTAATAATAGAATGCCCACATAGAAGGAAGGAAAAACTTGTCAGGGTTATGGAAACCAATGATAGGTTCACCATAGTACAACCCAAGAGATGAAAAAAAATAATCGAAGCTAGACTATCTCCAAGATATTGGAGGATAACAATCCTTTCTCTACCCTAGGGATGTGGAGGAAGACACGCAAAAAGGAGAGAATTTTCAAATGGAATCACTGTCAGTGGAACCATCTCTAGACCAAAATGGGCTAAAACATAAAATGGACTAAGAAGGCACCCCACAAGCAATTTTTCATTTTTATACATTACCAGGTTTTGATGAGGTGTACCTCCTACTAAACCAGAAGGAAGTTGATCTCTCAGAGGAAGAAAAGTTTTTGTGTCCTTGAAAAATGACTGGGCCCATAAATACCTTGGATATTTTATCCTCGAGAATAGAGAATTATATGCCAATGCTTATATTTGATGGAAAAAAAAAGCATCGAGACTTACTAAATGAAAAAATAGCCCAACTCTTCTAGAATTTTAAGGAGAAGGAGAAAGAAACCTTGAACAAATAACCCAAGAAAAACGCAAGTAAACCAAAGAAATAAGCCAAGAAAAACAACAAACCATCCTAGGTAATTTAGGATTAGGTAACTACCATGGTGGATATTCTATCTTCTTTTCCTAACTTTTCAACATGAAGATAATTTCATGGAATATTAGAGGGTTAAATAGCAGAGGGAAACAACACAATATTAGCAAACAAAATATAAAATAAACTCCATATATTATTATCCTACAAGAAACTAAATTAACAGAGGATAAAATGTCTAAAATTGCAGGCTTTTGTTGGAAAGGTTGTGAAACAATGTCACTAGATGCGAAAGGAAGTTCAAGTAGTTTAGCTATATGGTGGAACTCCAAAGAAATAGTTTTCAAAAATGGTGCAGTCAATAGATCGAACTCTTACTAGGAGCTTCAAATATGTAAGAACATATGACATTGTCTATTTATTGGCATTATATGAACCTGCAAGTACAAAAGGCATGTATTTCTATAACAACTACATGATATCAAACAAATAATAGGGAACTATCTATGGGTTGTAGGAGGTGATTTAAATATCATTAGAATGATTCAAGAGAAAAAAGGAGGGGTGCGGTGACTGGACCAAGTTTCATAATACATCAATGATTATATTGAAAATCTATGCCCAGGGAAAATTTTAAGAACCCCACTAAATCTATATGTATAATAAATGAGTGAATCCCCATGATATATAGGAAAAATGGAAGGCAATGCTATCAGTAATATAATATTTATATATAACATTTTTGGTGAATCTCTCACGAGATTATATTATCTTGTAAAATCATGGCGAACCTTTCAATGAATTACAAATTATTGTAAGATCTTGGCGAATCTTTCACCGAATAATAAAACTTTGTAAAGTCTTGGTGAATCTTTCACTAAGTTATAAAACATTGTGAAGTCTTGGAAATTTTTTTGATAAAGTATAAAACCATATATGATAACAGAAAAAAATATTCATTAAATTGTAATATACTAACTTACATGTTTGGAAAAATAAACATAATTTGTTCTTTCTAAGGTGGGCTAGTTGTTTCTTTTGAGTTAATTATAGCAAACATGCTATCAAACGTGTTTGTATAGGTGTGTGATTCGAACATGAGTCTCAATTTTAAATGTAACAGAGTTTAATATGGCTCTCAATCATAAGATATTTTTGAAATTTTACCTCACCCATCATCATACCAAGAATATTTGTGTTTTGGGTACTTCTCTCAACATTTTTGAAAATAAAATTAAAGTATTTTTTTATTATGAATATTTGACTCTTCTTAAACACGCTTAAATGTTGCACAAGTATATGTTTATTGTGAATATTTGACTCCTAAAACGTGCTTACATGTTGCACACCTACTGATTGATACCATTAAAAGTACGCCATAGTTGGCAAATATTATAAAATGCGAAAAATTTTGATTCACAGTATGATGTTACACCCATAAGGAAAATATTTAATATTCGTTAATAACACCCACATCGCTAGAAAATGTAAGGTAAATTGGTATATAAAAAAATTAGAAAATCGCTGACAGAAAACCCTAATGATGGTCCACTATAATCTGAATTATGCATCTTTATAATTGTTCGTGATTACAAGTATTATATAGCACAGTTAAATTAAATAAATGGTATCCTAAATATTATTTAATGATGATGCTAATACACTTCTTCAATGAGATTTGTGAATTGTACACTATGTTTCCTGGTATACACACGTAGCATAACCTACAATAGAAGAAAATTCCAATTATTTCATTATATTTAATTTCTTGCCAATGGAAATTACATATAATTCTTTAAAAATGCAATGAAGCCTAGCTTAAAAATAAAATATCCCAATGTAACATCAATCCCACTGTAGGATCCCAATGAAAGTGAAGTGTTTTTTGTTTTTTGACTTACAAATTAGAAGGTTCCCTGGTAATTTTCAAAGAATCGAACCTTGAATAGGAAGTCCCTCACCAATTTAAAATGAAATTTCTCAATGTAAGTGAAGTGCTTGCTATTTTTTAACTTAAAAATTCACAAATCCCCCTGGCTAATTGGCATAGAATTAAGCCTTGGCTAGGAAGTTCCCTTACCAAGTGATAATTTTACTAGGATAAAAAGTAATTTTTTTTAGAGTATGGGATCCTCAAAGGTTTTAACTGCACGAGGATATGTTCTTGAAATATTATCAAAAATTATAATTGCATGTGGTTTTAGAAGTAAAAAGAGGGAGACCCAAAATAGGACATATTGCGAACAAAAATATGAAGGAATGGAGTTAAAATATGCCCTTATATTGGATTTGATAGATGAAGATTACCTTTGATAGTTTTGTGGGATGGGTGATGGAAAAACTAATATCTAAGGATAGGGAATGCAAACACGATCAGTAAAAATAAAATCATGGAAGGCCTAACACTAGAAAATATACCAGATAATCAAAAACATATCCATGATAGATGGATTGTATGTTATTGGGCCCTAAAGGAAGAAACATAATGGGTTGTGATAAGAAAGTGTTAGTAAGTGATCATGCAAATGTGAACAGTATATATATCTTTCCTAGAAATGTCATTCTTGAGTGAGATCTGGATAGCCAGTGTCTTGAGAGGAACTTAAACGAGGAAACTTGTAATTGTAGCAATTCATTTGTTCCTTTTGAAAAGGAGATTATTGGCTCTCTGACACTGGTTAAAGTGTAGGATTGAGTAACAAAAATTCAAGTCTATTATTTGAAGTGACAAGTATACTAGCAAATATGAATACATACTTGGATCCTTTTGTGTAAGAACTCATGTTTGATAAAAATACAAGAATATTTATGGCGGCCAGTTAGGTGGAAATAATAATTCATTGTATACGTTGCATGTGCCACAATAATATTTGGAGTAAAGCACGCGCCACCTGCGTGAATGACACTCATAGTAATCATAAAAGAAACTACCAACCAGCATTTCTCCCCTTTTCTGATTTCTCCCCTTTTAGCTACAACTACCAACCAACAAAAAAAATTCTAGCATGGCAAAGGGAAAACCAACTAAAATACAAATAAAGTATTGGTTCCAATGATATATGAAAGCAACTAAAATATAAATAAAGTATTGTTTCAATGATGTTTTACTTTTCTAGATTTTCTATAGTTCTTTCCCTTTACTGTAGATAGGTATTCCTATTTCTTTTGATCGGTGATTTTAATCCTACGTTAAGATGTTCTTTGAAAAGCATTGATATGTTTGTCCTATTTTCTTGCTCAGACTTATTGTTATATGAATCAGAGGGTTAAATTTTGATTTCTCCCCTTTTATGATTACTATGAGACTTAAGCTTTTTAGGGTACACAAGTCTGTCTATCTTTCATGGGCTATGCAACTCTTATAGTGGCACCCATCTTTGCCTACTTCCAATCAAATAATAAGATAATTTTATGAATGTCCAAAAACAACCAAGGGATAGGCCAATGGGACTAGATAGTAGAATACAAATTTTGATCAATCAGAAACGAAAAATGGGACTTTGTCAATAAGAGATCAAATTTTGGTACACAACATCTTCTTCATTGTGAATGTCTCTTTGATGTCTTCTCAACATGTTGTGAGATCTTAAAAGGAAAATGTTACAAATCATAAAAAATTTCCAATGGTGAAAATTTGACAATGAAAAATGTTGGAAAAGAAATTTGTTGAAAGATGCATTATTAGTTTATTTCCTTCCATTGAGACTGCTTTGTCACCAACAGGAGACATCAATTCCATCCAATATTACTCCTTAGGTATCATCAATACAGGCCACTCTCTAGATGAAATTATTGGTCAAGCACTCAATGTTGACATATATACCATTAACTCAAATGATGAGCAGGTGCATCTCCCTCCCTTCTCTTATGTGGCAGCTACATCTCAATCCACGCTATGCTTCTTGACATACTCTCCTTCACTTTATAGGGTTTTCTTTCTTGCAATATAAACTTCTAGCACGTAGCCAATGTTACATCAATTCATTTCCTATTATTCTTGTACCTAATTTTCCTTTCATTTTCGCTCATTTTAGTGTGGTGTCTTTTGTAATCCCCTCTTTTGTTGGGATATTATTGTAGGTTGTAGACACCTTTTTCTTTGATCTATTTTTCTCTTTAGAAGGCATTACTACAATTTTCAACTTTTAAGATTTTAATGAAAAAAAAAATCAAGAAAATGGACAATAAAAGGAATAAAAATTTTCAAGTTTGGTTCCTTCTTGTAGTACATGTTGAAATTTGCAACAAGAAACAGTGAAATTGGAAACCAAAAAGGAAAAAAAAAAATGCACCCACAAACGTCGTGGAATCTTGATGCCCCAGGAATGTGGAATTTTGATGCACCAAAAATTTGGCAGTGGAATGTGAAGCATCTAATTTATTTTTCCCTTAAATAAATTGGACAACAAATTGTAATTTCATCTCATAACAACTTGTATCAATTGACTAAGTCAAGATGACTGAGTTAGCTCAAGAAATTTGAGTTGAGGGTCTAAGATGAGGCATGTAGAACGATTCTAATATTTTTGGGGTCCAGTTGAAGTTGATGCATCAGTGGGTTGTAGGTGTGAATTAGTTAAGTCAATTATTTTAGTTAAAATCAGATTTACTAGTTATACCTAAGATATGAGCTAGTGAGAGGTCCAGTGAATTAAATTATATTTAATTCACAACGAGTGATCAACCAGTTAACTGATAATTCACTATAAATAGTTGCATTCATGTTAGTTCTGAGGAAGACCCAGTTGAGACAGAGGTTAAAGGGAACATAACTATCAGTTGTATTTATATAAAATTACCCATGTGCAATTATAGAGTCATTGGGATGCCATGATGCATTGTGCAATCAAGGAAGGTTATTTTTCTTATTTAATAGGGGGCTAATTCCCTAGGAATTTTGTGAGAAAGGCAAGTTGAAGGAATGTTGATAATTAGCTAAGTACTATATTGATTTTACCTAGATCAGTGTGAGACAGTTGGCAGAGTGTTGGAGAATATCATGAGAGATTAAGCAATGTATTGTTTCATGATTCCTTGACTTAATGTACAATATAGATAGAGGGTTTTTGAGAAATCGCTTTCCCCAATAACATCTTGTGTTGTGCAATCTATTTACTTCTTTCTCTTACTTGCATGTGATTGAGCGATCGTGTTTTGTATTCCGCAAATATTGTAGAAGGATTCAGTATCTTGTTTTAGTACATCCCAAGATTGTATTGAATCCTTTTGGCAGATTTTCTACATGGTATCATAGCGATATTTTCTATAGTACATGTCAGAGACAACACTCGGGCCCTGGGATTGGTACCACTTATGTAGAAATTATTTTCCAAAGGAATAATTAAAAATCAATCTATTTATACTTCGCTAAAAATCAAGTCCATCAAGAAATAGATTTCAAAAAGTTTTTAGAAATATTTAACATAAACTGCCCAATTCATCATTAAATTGGATTATTATATATTAGTTCAAGAAGAAAAACAAGCATTATATTCCATGTACAACAGTGTTTTAACTGATTAATGATGCAAATAGTAAGAGCATATCAACACTACAAACAACAATAAGAACGAATAACTAAATAAGTAAGTGGTTAAAAACATCATACAAATATTAACCATAGTAAGATAACGATCTCATTCAGAATAATTTTGGGAAATATAGAAGTGATGGATTTGAAGATTCTCTGTGCCCAAATTCTTGAAATTGATGTGCCTCTTGTTCATGATGAACTTCCTCCAACTGTATTCTCTAGCAGGTGAAAATGTGAAGTTGGGTTACACTTTTTGCCCTTTTTTGAGAAAAAAAATTTCATTTTTTCTGTTCTTCAACTTTCTGCAAGCTAAAACAATTTTTTTGTTTAGAATTTCATTTTGAGATTAAAAAAAATAAAAATAAAAAGTTGTCAGAAATTTTATTAGCTTTCTATTACTTATTTTTTGGAATTTTTTTATACATGTTTGATATGTCAACTTAGCGTTTCTTTGAGTGTGTGTTTTTTAACAATCAAAGGATTCATAAGAAGTCATGTTAATACGCAATGTTGTATTCTTTGAACCTTTGTGTTTTTTAGAAACAAAATGTGTTACAACAATCTAAACAGAGTCTACTTCGGTTTCGCCATATTTACAAAACCAACGAATGCATATCATAATTACTATAATTTTTTTAACTGGTACAATATGAAAAAATGCATATTTTTAATATGTTTCGCGACGCAAGAAATTTCTTAACATATAAGTTATAAACTAAAAATCTAAAAACTACCCATTAGAGATGACGGACCAATGCAATGCACCATAAATTTTCAATTTTTTTACATTGTATTTTGGAAGATATAGAATTATGATTTCACTGAATGATAATGACCTTCAGAAATTGTTTGCACCTGTTTTATTACAAAATTAATTAAAATTAGTAAATATTTATGAAATTCCATAAAAGTTATATTTGCTGAAAGTAGATTCAATTCTGAAAATGCTTGTCCTGGTTCCGATATTTAATTCAAAATGTTTCATGGAGTTTAATCAGTCCAAAGTTGAAGATACGTATTCAGAGCTTGGTTCTGCATAATTTCTGACGCGTTAGTTCGGCTGAACTCCTAAAAAAAGTTCGATCGAAATTTTTTTTGCACCGACGACCTATCAAGTCAAACGACATAAAAGTTCAGTTGAATTTTGTATAAAATTTCGGCCAAACTTTTACCCAATTTTCCGTCGGCCGGAAAATACGACAGAGCCCCTCCAAAAAAACATTTTGCAGCAATATAAATTGTCGCGAAATCATTCATTATTTTCGCATATTTTCACACATTTGGTCTGATTTTGCAAAGAATTGTTTTGGGTTTCAGGACTTTTCTTGGAGGTACATTCAAAGGACATTTCTTGGAGGTATGTGATACATTTTTTGGATGCTTTTTGGGCTTCATTTTTTTTTGAAAGTATGGATTTGGGCTTAATTTTCATTGTTTTTGAAGGTATGGATTTGGACTTAATTTCGAAAGGACTCTTTTTAGGGTTAATATTCAAAAGACATTTTTTGGAAGTATTTTTTTAAGTGATATTTTTTTAGAGACTTTTTAAAGTATTTTTTAAAGCGGCTTTTTTTAAGAAGTTGGAATTAATTTTCAATGGACATTTTTTGGAGGCATTTTTTGAAGTGACATTTTTTTAGAGTACGTGTTTTGGGTTGAAGTAAATCTTTTATAATGATTTTTTTAAATGAGTTTTTGTCTAAATTTTTAAATGAAATTTTTTTGTAGGACTTGGAAGGAAATATTTTTAGCTTCGTTTCATTTTTATAAGACATTTTTTCTCAGATTTTTTATAGTAAGTGTTTTGGATTGAAGTATGTATTTTTTGCAAAAATTTTAAAATAAGTTTTTTTTAAATTAAATATTTTGTGATGTTTTTTTTAATTGAGTTTTTGTCTAAATTTTTGAAGGAAATTTTTTGAACTTCATACTCTATTATCATGGGAAATCGAAGGAATTGTACGAGAAAATATGATCGAAAAAGAGACCATGAGGAACGTAGAGAAGAGATGAGACAATCTCGCAAAAGAAATATAGAAGCACTCTCAAATATTGAAGGGGGAAATCAACCTCAATTAGAAGTTGAAGCAGGTATGTAAATGTAAATATTATGAGTTTGATATATTTAAAATTTTCCTAGTGTAAATGTGAAGCTTAATTTTTATTTGATGAACTAATTTGAAAAATATTTTGCAATGTAAACAAAGAGAGATATTCCTCAAAACATTGATGATGAGATACAAAATTTTGAAAGAGAAAGTGAAAGAGATATTGAACCAATGATTGAAGATGGTGAAAATGTTGAAAGAAATTTAAGTGAAGAAATTGAATCACAAGGTATGTACACACACACACACACACTTATATATGTGTGTGTGTGTGTGTGTGTGTGTGTGTGTTGAACACATGCACGTATTATTGAAATTATACATATATTTATTAATTTAGTTATTTATTGAATATGTAAACTTATTATGTATTATTCATTCAAATATGTACAGATGAAATCAATGTCGATGATTAGATGTTATAAAATGTTGACACTCACACATATGGAGATAAAAGAGCTGACCATTATATACGATATTATATTAACCGCATTTTTGATACGTACTTCATAAAGGAAAATGTGACAGTTCAAGCCCAAATGTTAAAAGGTCTCCTATCATTAAGGAAATTAAAAGAAGCTATGACTTTATTGGGTATTTGAAAATCAACCAAAGATAATAAAAAAAAAAATGAAGGAAAATGTGATACGAAATATAAATAGTGCTATAAATTCAATTAGAAGATCTAGACAGAAAAATGTTTCAGTTGTACGTAGAGAAATACATATGACAGTGGTTTCATCAAGTACTAAAGAGAATCGCTTAGTAAAATCTATAGCACGAGCATTAGGAACCTCACGAAAAACTTTGCACAAACATCGGAAATTTCGGTTGCAAATAGATGTAAATGATGAACTCGCTTGTTGGAGATATATTTGTAGGCAACCATACAAAGATAGACTTGGAGAAAATGTTAAAAAAATAATATATGAATATTGGAAGAACAATTCGCGTGTTTCGCCAACTGAAAAGCATGTGATGTGAAGAAGAATAGCATGAAATCAGTACGAACAACATGAAAAACATTTCTTGGAAACCACTTAGATAGATTTGTTCAACAAGTTCAAAGAAGAGAATCGTGAAATTCATGTTTCAATCAGTGCTTTTGTTCAACAAAAACCATGGTATGTAAAACCTATCACCGTATGCGACACTTGTTGTGGTCGTTATCATGTGGAATTTGAGTTATATTATGATACATTTCTTAATTTTGGTAGAACATTTTGGAAGGATTCACCTCCTCCTTACATTATTTGTGATTTCATATCTCAAATTCTATGTGAAAGACAAAGCGATGAACTATTTTACGAAAAGAAATCTGTTGGTGGTAAAAAATGCGATGATTGTGGAAATTTGACTGAATTTCAAAACAAATATCGTATTGATATAAATGATCAATCATTGTCCAACATGAAAGTGAAATGGAAGAGATATGAATATAACCATACATCGATTCAAGGTGCAAATAATGCTAAAAGAATTGAAATACGAGAAGAAGAATTTTTTGTGATAGAATTTTTTAGAAAGTTTGAGGCAGAAATTTATAAATACAACAAGCATTCCCATAGAGCTCGATGGCAAGACTTGCAATTCAAAAAATCCCGTGAATTTTTTCCACCACGGACCATTTTGTCAATAATTGATTTTGCAGAAAACTACACATTTGTTCCACAAAAAGAAATTCAGAGTGAATATTATCATTCTGACCAAGTCTCCATGTTCGTCCATATTCTATATAGACATGATGAACAAAACGTCGATCATATAGAAAGCACTAGTGAAAATAGACATTTTATTAAATAATATCACTTTTATATCAGTGATGATCGTACTCATGATACATATTTTGTACAACACTGCTTTGGAAATATTTATGACTCCTTGAAAAGTCGTGGAATAACATTCAATGAACATTGGATATGGTCAGATGGATGCGCAGGTCAATTCAAATATGCACGATCATTCTTATGGTTGTGTTGTCTTCATAAGAAAACCTGCATTAAACATTATTGGAATTTCTTTGAGACCGGTCATGGAAAAGGAGAACATGATGGTGCAAGGGCATGCATAAAACGAGCACTTCGAAGATATCAAATGAACCCCTCTACAAGCCGACTTGTGGATTCTAAATTTTTTCAATGGTGCATTGCTGCTCTAAGCCATGAGACTAACCGATCAAGGGAAGTGCGAAGGTCCATTCAATTTAATTTTTATTGTATATCTAACTTTAAACAGTGTACATTTATCACAATTTGATTATCTTTGATTGTATTTTGATATTGTACTTTCATTCTTCTTTGAATTTTCCATATAAAGGTTTTTTTGGCATATTGGGATCGAAGAAGTAGATATATCAATTGGAAATGATGTTGAAACAATAAAAGGGACTCGAAAATTGCATTCAATTAAAACAAAGTTGTCTAGAAATTTGTTTGCATTGGATAAAAGAAAATATTCTTGTATTTTTCATGTTTGCATAGAAAACACAGAATCTAATGATGTTTGTGAAAACGAAATGTATGTAAAAGCTTGGAAACATACAGAGCTAAATACAAAGGGAAAAATGTTTGTTGCAATGTTTGAAGAAATGAAATCAGAGGAGACTACATATCATCCGATGGTGATCGGGTTTCTGATCTTGTTAGAGAAGGTAACATTTGAATTGCTTTCAAATGATAAAGATCTAGAAATAAATTTAAATACATAAGTTTGTTAAGTTTGTTTTATTGTGCAGGAGATGTTTTTGTTGTAATTGCACCTGCTAACAAAGATGAAAATGTGAAGTATTATTTGATGCGTTGCACTGAACGAAAAATGAAATTATTAGAAAACTATAATGATCACGGGTTTCCATATGAAAGAGGATCTATTATACTGCTAGGTTAATTTTTCAAACAAACTAATCAAAGTGGGGATTTTGTTTACTTTGAAGAATATGAACCTGATGTCATAAGTTGTCAATATAGTCACTTGGTGTGTGCAGCACGCATAAAGTTAATAGAGGTTCAATCAAAGAAAAAAAACGAAAATTAAGAAATGGAAAATGTCAAAATTCGATCATGAACAATCATTGAAGATGGCATTCCATTGGAATTTTTTTTATTGAACTGCCCAATAATTTCTTCTCTTTGGATTATGTTTTAGAACTTCCATAACTCAACTAAAAATTGAGCTTCCTTGTTATGTTATCTGTGCAAGTGTTTGCACATGTACAAATTGTTTTGGTACATGCACACTAGGATCAACTGAAAGTAGCTTTTCTATACATGCATTGATGAAAAATGTTGCATTTATTGGATATATGTGTGTATGTGTGTGTTCTAGAATGCAATTAACTGTTCAAATAGTTTTACTGTATGTGCATTGATGAAAAATGTTTCACGTACTAAATATATATGTTCTAGAATGCAATTAACTGAAATTAGTTTTTCTATGTGCATTGATAAAAAATGTTGCATGTACTGGATATATACACGGACTGAATGTGACCAGTTTTTCTCGTGGGCTTTTCTGGTAAAAAGTATGGAATGTAAATAAATCATCCACAGTATATTTTCGTACAAAGATTCCTTTCAGACAAGAGACTCGGAGCACTTTTCCGACTTTTGGTGGGATTTTAACCACATCTCTATTCCTAATAGAAAAATTAGTACAAAATTTGTCTGTCCAATTGTCGGATATGTTCTAGGAAATTAACTGAAAGTGGCTTTTCTATGTGCATTGATGAAAAATGTTGCACAAATATATATATGTGTGTGTGTGTGTGTGTGTGTGTGTGTGTGTGTTCTAGAATGTAATTAATTGTTCAAGTAGTTTTCCCATGTGCATTGATGAAAAATGTTTCACGTACTAAATATATATGTTCTAGAATGCAATTAAATGAAAGTAGCTAAATTATATAGCCATTGATGAAAAGTAGCTTAATTCTATTGACATTGATGAAAAATGTTGAAGTACTGGATATATATGTTCCAGAAAGAAATTAACTATTCAAATAGGTTTTCCATGTGCATTCATGAAAAATGTTGCACGGATATATATGCTCTAGAATGGAATTAACTAAAAGTAGCTTTTCTATACATGTGCATTGATGAAAAATAATTGATATATATATACATTATAGATTGCATTTTTAAAATTTTATGATTGTTTTCAACACATCTAACAAGACCTAGAATCAATATGTATATAGATACATCAATATGTATTGTACTTCACAACATTACTTCACATTCCAAATGTACTTCAACCATCCAAAACTTGAGTTTTAAAAACTTTTTGATTATATCACAACATTACTTCACATGCCATGCCAATTGTAGTTAAACTATCCAATAAAAACATTTAACATTATATCACATGCCAAATGTAGATCAACCATCCAAAACCCAAAACTTAAAAGTTTCAATTTAACAAAAAATTATAGATCACAACATTACTTCACATGCCAAATGTACTTCAACAATCCAAAACTTGAGATTTTAAAACTTTTTGATTATATCACAACATTACTTCACATGCCATGCTAATCGTAGTTCAACTATCCAATAAAAACATTTAACATTATATCACATGCCAATTGTAGATCAACCATCCAAAACTTAGGTTTTAATTTAACAAAAAATTATATATCACCACATTACTTCACATGCCAAATGTAGTTCAAAAGAAAAACATTAATTTATAGATCACAACATTACTAGTAGTTCAACTATCCAAAACTTAAGTTTTAAAAACCAAACAAATTATAACACAACATTACTTCACATGCCAATTGTACTTCAACCATCCAAAACTTAAGTTTTAAAAACATTATATATCACATTCACATGTACCAAATGTAGTTCACATAAAATATGTCCAAAATTTGTAGATCTCACAAGTATCAAGTATCAAGTTATATATATGACTGCATCTAGATAATATATAAAAAAGTAAATTTAAGACTAGAAATCTCAATAAAATCTAGAAATCACCCATCAAATATAGATGGATGTAGTGTCTTTCCCAGCAAATTCTCAATCTGTGAGCTATCCTACGAAGCATGGGGAACCTGTACACAATGCACGTACAAAAATTAAAATTTGATGTTTTAAAATTGAGTGAGAATATATAGAACTTCATGTAAAAAAAAAATATAAAAAAAAAACATGCAATACCTCATGAGGTTCCCTCTCCATTTTTTGCTCATCAGCTACAACTTCCCCCATGGGAACATCTCCAACAGTAAATTGTACTATATATATTAAAAAATTTCAAATGAAAATGCATATATATATAAACTTATTTTCAATAATATTAAAAAAAAATAGACAACTTGTTCAAATGGTTGAAATGTTGTGGATGTTCCTATCTCCATCGCTAGAGTCCGTGGAGAAAAGAAATCCTCTATAGAAACCTAAAATTAAAAATTTTAATTTAAGTATAAAATAACTCAAGATCAAGTTCTCAGTTTATAATAAAACTTTTAAACTTCAATTTATAAATTATAAATTAGAAACATATATATTTAAAAGTGAAAAATTGAATACTTCTGCAGGTGGATTTGGCACATCTCCTAAGAGAGGCTCCAAAAGAAAATCTCCAAAAACCTAAAATTCAAAAAATTTAAAATAACTCAAGATATAGATATATCTCATTTTTTAATGGAACTTTTTGAGGTGGAATATATATAACTTAAAAACATATAAATTTTAAAAGTGAAAAATTGTCCATACTTGTTGTGAACATAGCACATCTCCTAAGGAAGTAGAAGGTACATACCCACGGAATAAGAAGGTACCGCCATCCCAAAAACTTCGAACAGTATCGGAATATGTTAAAACATTTTATTATATATACATGAAAATGTACATGTGTGCACAATTATTTATTTTAAAAATATCAAGTTTAAAAAACCCTAACATTTTCCAACATATCTTGATGGTGAGACCCATCTTTATTCTTTGAACCTGAGGCTCTGAACGTGATATTAACATTTTCTTCATTCATCAAGCATGACAACTGGAAATGGTGTTAACATATAATAATACATTTTTGTTAGATTAATGTACATACAAATAAATGTATGTATATATATGTATTTATTACAAAGTGTATGTATGTGTTAAAATAATTGAATCCTAACCATTAACACATACCGTTCCCATGCCCTCTTCCTCATGAAGAATTAGGTCATGCCAACCATTGCGAAAATTATTTGCATATGTTTTCAGATCTTCAACACTCATGTTGTCAATCTCTTCATCTGTATAATACACATAATTGTCGTGTGTATTCTCACGTGCTCTTTGTCGACTCAGACAAACATTAACTCCACCCAATCCACTGTGAACATTTTCGACGATGGCATCCCTTGCTTCTCAACTAATTTGAGAAGTGGCTTCCATCTCTGACCGCAAAGTTTCGACACAAATAGATCGACTAACCAATGGTGTCTCAAGAAGAGGCAACTCGGCATCATGCCTAGCGCCCCTACGATCACACAATCTACCTTTCCTAAGACCAAAAAATTCATAGGGAAGGTCATTGTAATTGGGTTTCATTTCCAAAAATAATTATGCATAAAATAATTTTGCAAAATAAAGTGGAACCTCATCGTTCCATGGCAGTCTTCCATAAGCTGCAAGGAGCCTATCATACAAATAGTGAGCTATATCAGGGTGTTTGAAATATTGCACCTTTAGCATCTTTCTTTTCGACCCTTCTTTGAATTAAACATAGACTTTTCCATTGTTGTTGTAACTCTTTCTTTAACAGCCTCCCATTTATCGGGTCCCATCACTGTTTCCTTTCTTTTTCTCATGACATCCACAAAAGTATCCATGGTTGGCCCAAGCTTTTGGTACACATCTACTAGTTAGCCTAAATAATGTGTAACTATTTCCAAGCTTTGTCGACTCTCAGCAGGTAGAGTTAAAGACGCGAGATCTCTCTGAAATATTGCATGAAGTTGTTGACACCTTTCTAATGTGCATTGCTGCATGTTTCTTTCCCACAGTATATCGGAAATGTCAGCCAGATATGTCATGATGGGTGGATAACCTTCTTGTTGAATGAAGCATTCCTCCCTATGTCTATTTCGACCAACATTTGGAGCATTTTCAGCCTCTGCATCAATATATAAAAAAATTTATATTAGAAAAAACACATGTAAACAAATTTGTACAAATTAAACTAAAAAAAGTATTCAAATTGATGGCAACCTCGACGTGGTTGGCTAGCATCTTCCCCACCCTGAAATTGTTGAGAACCAGAATGACCCTGTTGAGAACCAGCACCACCAGTCATTGATTGGCCTCCAGGGAATAAATATCACCACCTTCATGCAACCTACTAGCACTTATTGATGGCTCTCTAAGGGGATTTGAACCACCACCCACTTCTCGAGACGAGAGAGAAGCTTCATAAAAAAATACGAATTTATAATCAATTGAAAAATACATTCATACATATAAATACACGTACATATTCATTGATTAAATTGCATGAACCATACCATGATTGGGTGAACCATGGGCATGCTCCATGGATGGAATAGAGACCCTTCTCCTCTTAGCTCCTAAAAAATAAAAAATAAAACTTATTAACAACTAATATAACTCACAAAGTCAATAAAAAATCAATTCCATATGTACACACATGTGTGGAGATTTAAGATTATATTTATATACCATGAACATCCCTCTATCCCTGATCCACCCCTCTCCTAGAGATATGGGATTTTATTGATCTCCGTCGTTCATCCTCCATGATATATATATCTACGGTGGACATTTACAATTAGTTTTTTAAATGACTAATTTAAAATAAATTCAAAATAAATTTTAGAAAATTAATGTAATTTACTGTACACAAATTATGTATAACACAAATTTCAAAGCACTAATTGATGTGTGAAACTCAATTTAAGCAAAAAAAATTATAAAAATGATAAGTTCACCAAATTGCGCTTTACATGGTGGGAGCACACTTGGCATAAAATTGGAAAAAATACATTGTCATTAAAAAAGAAGTGAAACTCCATTTAAACAAAAAAAATTTGAAGCCCCCGCATTTTAATTTTATAAAAATGTGAATTTCACCACTTGTTGCAAATGTGAAGTTCACCAAGTTGCGCTTTGCATTGTGTGGTGGGAGCACACTTGGTATATAATTGAAAAAATCACATGGTCATTAAAAAATACACATTTATAAGTACAAAACACACACATATCCAAGATATGTTACAATTTCCATCAATAAACTTTGAAGGAGAGCGTCTCAACACTAATTCATCTTTGAGAGATGAATCTTGAATTTTTGAAGAAGAGCGTCTCAAAACTAATTCACCTTTGAGAGATGAATCTTGAATTTTTGAAGAAGAGCGTCTCAAAAATAATTAATCTTTGAGAGATGAATCTTGCATTGGCATTGCCCCATATAATTCTAATTCATCTATTAATTTATCTTTGATAGATGAATCCTGAATTGGCATTGCCCCACACAGTAGGCCAGCCGCACATCTTATTCAATTGTGAACAATGCCTTATACTAAAAAATTGAAAATGGCTAACAATATTGTTTGCTACTCCATACAGTTCTTTTAGCCTCTCCTTCTTAACTTGTTACATGCCATTCATCTAGTTACACACAAGTTCAGAATTGGTGAAAAATACAATTTAATTTAATGCATATTCCATAGTTGTTCCCAAGCCTTCTATCAATTCAATATAATATGCCTTGTTGTTTTTTTTTCTTCCTGGTATATTCATTTTCCTTTGGACGACTTTGTTAGTCGCAATATTGGAAATCACATCTGTAATCACCAATTTTCCCCAGATTGGGATAGCAAGAAACATCTATGCATAATTTCCTTTTTTCAACCATATTTAGTGGTTTTTTATCCCTGAAAAAAAAAACAAATTCAATAAAAATATATATTAAATTGACATTTATTGCAAATGCATGGGATAAATGACACATGTGCATGAGATAAATGACATGTGCATGGTTTATCTTAAAGTTTGACTTAAAAAGTTTATGGTAAAATTCACATCTAGAATTAATGGGAGGAAGCCTTTAGTTTGTGGGAGAAATGAATTTATGCACTTAGTTTGTGGGAGAAATAACACATGTACACATTTTTGTTACAGAGATTGACTGTTGGGGCATTTACTGGATATGTCACCTTTGAGAAAAGATGAGATCCAGAGGTGCTACCTGGCCCTTTACAGATTCTACCTTTAGAACTTGTAGAAGTTAACACTTGATAGACATACTAAAATCCTATGGAAGTTCAAAATCCTATGAGATTTTGGCCACTTTAGGTTCAATTTTTAGGCCTTAAAGTTTGAGAGAAATGACATTTACATGGCTTGCAAAATTATTTTATGCTTTTACAAAAAACGTGCTTTAAAGTTAATGGGAGAAAGCCAACATGACATGTATGCTTTAAAAACTTTTCCTAAGAATTTATGGGAGAAATGACACATGTACACAGTTTACCTTAAAGTGGTTGAGGTTAATGGATATTAAAATGAAGAACTTCTATTTAGATCTGTTATAGAGATTGACTGTAGGGGCATTTACTATATATGTCACCTTTGATAAAAGATGAGATCCAGAGGCTACCTGGCCCTTTACAGACTCTGCCTGTAGAACTTGTAGAAGTTAACACTCAATTGACAGACTAAAATCCTATGGAAGTTCAAAATTCTATGAGAGTTTAGCCACTTTAGGTTCAATTTCTAGGCCTTAAAGCTTGAGAGAAATGACATTTACATGGTTTGCAAAATTATTTTCTGCACTTACAAAAAACATGCTTTAAAGATAATGGGAGAAAGCCAACATGACATGTATGCTTTAAAAACTATGCCTAAGAATTTATGGGAGAAATGACACATGTACACAATTTGCCTTAAAGTAGTTGTGTTTTATGGATCTATTAAAATGAAGAACTTTTATTTAGATCTATTACAGAGATTGACTATAGGGCATTTACTGGATATGTCACCTTTGAGAAAAGATGAGATCCAGAGGCTACCTGGCCCTTTACAAACTCTACCTTTAGAACTTGTAGAAGTTAACACTCAACCGATAGACTAAAATCCTATGGAAGTTCAAAATTCTATGAGAGAAAGGAAAATTTTAAGGTTGGAAATTTCTTTTAAAGTTTAGAAATTAATAATTTTTTATAGTCTCTATTTAAAATTTTGGCAAATTTTAAGGTAAAAATAATTTAGACTATTTAGGCTAATAATTTTAGAAAAAATGGAAATTAACAAAAAAAAATTGGAAAAAACATGGAAAATAAGGTTTATTAGATATAGATTCGATTCCATTTATTTTATTGAAATATATGCGTTGTGTTTTGTTGTTTTAAAATAAGAAAAATAAGAGGTTAAGATTCTACCCAACCCTTCATATATTTGAGAGGGTAAATCCTAGAATTGATATTCTAGGAAGTAAATTCCAAAGTATTCTTGGACTTCGAATCAAGTAAAGTTTCTATCTGCAACTATGAATTTTGAATAAAGGAATTTGAGTAGTTCTGGAGGTGAGTCAAGATGTTTCAACAATAAGTCTACCTACAACTTAGTTGTTTTGTATAACAAGGAAGAGAGTTTATATATATATATATATATATATATATATATTTATTTATTTATTTATTTATATATATATTGGCGACGAGAATTTAATTTAAATTTTACACATTAGGATTCGAATGTCTCGTTAACTTAAATCTCAGAAATTACAGATTCGATGTTTATTGAAAATTAACTTTATCCCTACGAGTAATTTAAATCTCAGAGATTACGGATTCGAATGTTTATTGAAAATTAACTTGATCCCTACGGGTAATGGGACGGAGAAGGATGAAAATAATTGTAGTTAATTAAAGAAATGATATGCAATATGGAAATAGAGTGAAGTAAATAGAGAAATTATATTAATAGCACCAAAATCATCTGAACATTCCAATAACACATCTATCAAATTGATGAACTTTCCTGGTTAAGTAGAAAAACTATGCATTGGTGGAATATCATGCAACCTAGAAACAAACGAACTGGAATATATTATATATAAACAGTCCATAGTGAATTAATAAAGAGAAAAGAGAAAAGAGATGGTACTTATTATGAATCTGTGTAACAGAGTAATATAAGGACATGGCATTCATTCCTTCATAAATAATATACTTGGTGATAATGATTCAGACACGCATCCAATAAATTTTCAGGGAAATATAAGAAATAAAACATCTTATAGATCTACATTTATTCACAACAGACACAATTTAAATAACCAAAAATACATGTGAATCATAGTTCATATAAACTTAGTAACCATACAATATTACATATTAAATTCTAACTATTCAATGAAACAATCTGGCTACATAGCCATAGTTCCAATTCTGGAAATATGTAATAAGTTACAACAAGTATGCAGCTGCATGTTTAGACATTTGGAGTTTTTTTGTGGCCAGCAACAACCCCCCTTCTTATTTAGTATTTTCACTACTACTAAATAAGTGGGGGCCCTTAGTCAAAAAATTTAAAGAAATTGATTAGTGCTTGCATTTCCTTTTTCAAATAAAACTTACTATCATAAACTTAGGAGAATACCCCTTGAAAAATCTAAAAAGTCTTAATTTTTATGATAAGGTAGGATAAAATCATTCCTTAAAGAAATATCGCATCGCAAAAAAGGTAATGGATACCTCCTTACAAGCGGAATTCTAAGATTGCGAGATCGCGATGCGAAACTACGCACTAAAAAACATTCATCGCATCGCATGCCTCAAATATCATTTATGCTGAAAAACCTAAAACCGCCGATATGTGATGGCACATATCGTAAATTTCATTTCGCAGAAAAAAATTAATGGATGATTGTCATACATTGCGATACAACGATTTTGCGATATTGCGATATAGCGATTTTGTGATTCCACGTGATTGCGATCTGCGATATTGCGAAGCAAATCGCAGATTGCCTTATCGCAGATCTTTAGGGCTCATTATACGAAAAAAAATTTCCATAAACCGAGACCTGGTTATGCGCTTTAATGTTAATCAATGAGTTAGTTGTCAATCATTAATGAAATATGGTTTTGTTTTGATCGAAGAGCCATTTCACGTAAGGTGGTATATTTTATATGTCTTCAGCATTTAAAGCTTTCATGTCACCTTTTTCCTATCATTATTCTCACCTCATTTGTAAACTGCAGGAACAAAGAACACAAAACTATGAAAATAAGTATTCAGGATATTATGGGAAAGAATGGCAAAGCTCTGAGTTCTGAAGACAAAGAAATGACGCCCTTGTATACAGACACCGCCTGTAATAAAGATGCTGGTATTTCTACTTGGGAAGGCATGTACAGTCTACTTGAGGAAGAGAATCCCAAAATGATAAAGCACAGCAACTGCAGACAGGCTGGAGACAGAAGGCTCAAGAAAAGGCAGAATCAATTAAAATATTAACTAAGTTGAATTGGGATTCTTACTGGGCGTATTTGGTAAAACCACATAGCCAGTGCATGACTCTCAAATGTATCATCAATTCTGCCGAGAAGATGGCGCCAGCTCTTGCCGATTTCGTTTTCGCAGGACAGTTAAAGTCGGAAGTCGGCCAGCCGACTCTTCTCAAACAAATGTTGAACGCTTGCAATTTCAAGGAACAGATACACAAATAGTTAGTTGTTAGTTTTAATTTTAGATTCAGTGTTAGTATTAATTTTTCTTTATTTTTTCCTGAAATGAGGACGGTCATTTAAACCGTATCCTACATTTTTGTAATAAATTATTTTTATATTTAGTTAGTAGTATTTAAACCCTTCTCATGCATTTAGAGAAGGGTCCTGAAATTTGTCAAAAACTTGTCCTTAGAACATGCACTTTTGTACCCTCCGAGGAGGTTTTGATGAATGAATGGAATAGGATTTATTGATATCTGCATTTAATATCTACTACTGATGTTACACTTTCGTACTCTTAGTGGATGTTGGATTAAGAAGAGATAAATCATTATTGCTTGAAGCTCATGAGTAGAACTAGTTATAAATGGTACTTTTATCTCTTAACTATTTCTGCCTTTGTGTTAAAGTGATATTCATGTTCAGTTGTTTATATATTGATGTGTGAATGCTTGAGTTATCATTTGGCACTTCTGTACGGTGATAGCTATTTATTTATGCTTAATATATGAGTAGCTTATTATGCGATATGTTTTTCACAACTGTTTCGTCTAACTTTTTATACGAAGTGGTTTATCTCCATTGAATTATTTTCTCATAACAGTTGAATGATCTTTATTACCAATTGTTATTTGAAATCATTTTAGATCGCATAACAGAAATATTACATCCCGGGTTAGTGTAGAATTAGATATTTCTGTTTCTTAGAATACAATTGCATGTTATTAGATTAGAGTTAGAATAAAAGCATTTCACTTAGGAACTTTTAGAAAGGAAATATCAATTCTCAACACACACACACACATATTGGGAAACTGGTCCCATATCCCCAGTCGGACACACTATACCAAATGGAAAAGGACCTGCTAACCAAGGTCTGGACCGGGTGGGTATCCCCCTTGTTGTAGACCCGATTTTCGGGGCTTCAACATATTTAGCGCTAGAAGGAGGGCCCCGAACTATGAATGGCAAGTAAGTCAAAATCTAAATACCATTCTGAGAGTAAATCGCCCTCACCATCTCCCCCGACTTCCCCATCGCACTTAGAATCTTTAAATCTAGAGCCAGAAGTTGAGAGAACAACAGTCGTTGCCACAAACCCTGACTTTTCAGAAGAATCTGTTATTGAACCTTTTGGAGTTGAATCTTTGATTCATAAACTTCAACGATTTTCAATATCACCTCAAAGATCTGATAAATCTCAAGGCAGGGTGACTTCGCAATATAACCTTGCTTATCCTCTCACCAGATTACAGAGCGAAAAATTTGGCGTTTAGCCAACTGAGTTACCTCTACCTACAAGGAAGACAGCAAGGAAATCACCTAAAGGATCTGATAGCGAGACTCTTTCATCATCATCGTCCATCTCAACCTCTTCACCGCGAAGTCAACCATCCACCCCTCCACTTTAGATTATTGTTCGTCAGTCCACTGGAACTTCCACATCTCCTTCTCAAACATTTGGAATCGTAATATCCTCATCTTCCCAACCGCAGGGATCATCTTCTGCACTTTCCTATGTTGGTAGTTCAGCGATGGCCCAATCTCCATGGAATAACCTAGGGGCAGTCTTAATGCCTGCGCCCTTGAGTCAAATACCGGCCCATCCTGAAAAATGGCTGCCTAAGTTTAATCCTGAAGAAGGCATGCTAGCAGAAGAACATATAAATAACTTTATGTTGTCCATAAATCTCAATGGAGTTACCAATGAAGACGTTGTCGTCCGACTTTTTCCCAATACTCTACAAGGAGCAGCTGGATCATGGTATTTCTCATTACCATCTGGATCTATCACTAGTTGGGATATCTTCCAAGAACAATTTTTGACTAATTTCGGTGATGACAGGTCTACGGCGACACTGATCAATGACATGTCTAACCTTGGGGCTGAGTCAAAATAACCTATCAAAGATTTTAATTCACGTTTCAATAAATTTTTAAATAAAATTCCTACTACTTCCAAGCCTAGCGAAGAAGTGCGAAGTGAATGGTACATTTCTGCTTTACCATCAAACATAGCAATCTTCGTTGATAGGGCTAAAAAAACAACTTTAGCTGACAATAGGAAGGAAGCAATAGCGGTAGAGAAACGTATCATAGCCCTAGAAAAGAAAAACGCGATAGAAGAACGAAAATCCAAAAAGGTTACTTTTAAGGAAGACCCCAAGAAAAAACAATCGAAAGATCCATTCGATTTAGAAGGATTGAAGAAAGTTATGAAAACCATGTCCAACAAAATGGTTGACATTAAGAAACAAGTGGCAGAAACATCTTCTAAAAATCCATACAAGCCTTATAGAAGAAACCCTTTGACCGATTCAAAGCCGCCAAATGCTATCACAAGTGTTGAATCAGAAGAAGAAGAAGAGGAGATTGCTACTGAAGAAACTACCGATGAAGAAGAAGTTGTAGAAGTACAAGGTATGTGGGATTTTATCCTCCCAGATGAAGAAGATCAAGAAGCATCCCCGGTTAATACTTGAAGTAGAAATCAACTTGATCCTCCTCAACCTACTCCTAAGCCAAAGAGCACAAGCTCAATGACTAAGGATAAAGTCGCAACCAAGAAAATGACATCTAAAGTGACTCAAACCAGCCCAGTTCAAACAGATTCATCAACTCCATCAAAAACGCTAATCGTTTCGAATGAAATGGAGTATAATATCATAGAAGACATGAAGAAGACTAGGGCTAACATCACTTTTTATGAATTGAGCAAGTTAAAACACCAGCAAAAGGTACTTTTGAAAGAATTACATGATGTACCAGAAAAACCTCTGCCCGCCCATGTAATCTCTCAAGCTTCCCATGAAATGGGAAGACCTCCAACTAATGTGATTAATAAAATTGATCTAAAAGATATCGCTTTAATTGGAGGAAGGTCGAGATCTCATACTCCCCCATTTCTTCTTACTTATGAAGTTTTCAATAAAAATTTGCATAATTGCTTAGTGGATTCTGGAGCTTCATCTAATATTTTACCAAAATCAATATGTGCAAAGTTGAACATTCAACCGCAAAAATCTGTTGTGCGCATAGTTCAACTAGATCGATCGCAAGTTGAAGTGATCGGCGAATTAAATCAGGTTACCATAAGGTTGTCATCTAATCCAAAGGTATGTCAAGTTATCGACATTTTAGTTGCAGATATTCCAGAATTTTATGGCTTAATTCTTAGCAGAGATTGGTCAGAAAAACTTCATGGATACTTTGCAACTGATTGGTCGCACAGGTGGCTCCCTTACAATGGTAAACCAAATCAGATAAAGGTTGAGCGAGAAAAACATCAGAAATACATAGTAACAGAACTGGCAGGAGAAAATGAACTGGTAGCATACAGAAATAACATCATTGGCAACTACTTAGTTGATTCTTTCTTAGGAAATTTTAATGCTCATACTTCACCTTACTTAGAACATTCTGTTTTATCTCAAGTAGAAAAATTTTCTCAAACAGATAGTTCTAAATGTATTAATTTTATAGATGCTCCTGTAAATAAATCTTTATTTTGGAAGTTATTTTTTGACGGTTCTAAGTCTAATGAAGGAGCAGGAGCAGGATGCGTGTTGATTAGTCTAGAGGGAAACAAAACTATGCTAACTTGCAGACTCGAGTTCGATTGCACCAATAATGCTGCAGAATATGAGGCTTTAGTCCAAGGATTATACAAAGCAATTGGATTAGACATCAAATATCTACAAGTTTTCGGAGATTCTGAAATTGTAATCAGACAGGTATGCAATACTATACATTGTTTATCAGGTCATTTAAAGCATTATCAATCTTTAGTTCAAGATCTGACAGAGCACTTTATAGCATTTAATATTTCATCAATCCCCAAACTCCAGAATGCTAGTGCAGACCTCCTAGCTAACGTAGCTTCCAAGCTCATTCCTTCATAAGACTATAGCCCTGATCGATTTTCAATCGAATTAATCTTTAGACCCTTGATTCTTGATAACATTACCAATTGGAGGATTTTCAACGATGATCCTGATATTGTAAGCTTCCTCACATCTGAAGGATCTTACACCAATCAGATAATTGATGAGGACCAACATGACAGACAATTGCAACAAGATAGCACTAATAATGCTATGCCAAAGTCAGTAGTCAAATTAGAAGACCTTTATGATTTGAAAGATCGATTCAAAATATCTACCAATTCAAAACTGCAAAGTTCAACTTTGAACTATGAATTAGTAAAACTAGGAACTGATACCAAACCACAGAATATCAATCTAGGCCTTGGCCTAACTCCTGAAGAAAAATTAGCATATGTTCGTCTTTTGAAACAATACAAAAGTTTTTTTGCTTGGAACTACGATGAACTCAAAACTTATGACACTTCTATCATCCAACATACTATCCCAATGATAAACGATGAAAAACCTGTCCAACAAAAGCTAAGAAAGATCCATCCCAATTTAGAAAACCAGATCAAATCTGAACTCAATAAGTTATTGAAAGCCAAAATCATTTTTCCTGTTCGACATTCTAAATGGGTTTCCAGTATGGTTCTCGTTATAAAGAAGAACGGAGACATTAGAATTTTCATTGACTTTCGAAATCTTAACAAATCCTGCCAAAAAGATAATTTTCCTTTGCCTCCAATGGAGAAAATACTACAGGCAGTCGTAGGAACAGAATTAATGTCCTTCTTAGATGGTTTCTCTAGTTGCAACCAAGTTTTGGTCCATCCCGATGATCAATTGAAAACCACATTCAGAACCAAATGGGGCACTTACGCATATCAAAATATGCCCTTTGGTATGATCAATGCTGGTGCCACATTTCAGAGAGCCATGGACATCGAATTCAAGGGATTAGTTAACAAATCAGTGGTAATTTACTTGGATGATATAACTGTATATTCCAAGAAACGAGGCAATCATCTTAGATATTTAAAACAGATCTTCCAACGTTTTCAAAGGTATGGAATTTCACTTAACCCGAAAAAATCATTTTTTGCATTAAGTGAAGGAAAACTTCTTGGATTCATAGTGTCAAAATCTGGAATTCATATTGATCCTGACATAATCAAGGAGATTTCTGAAATACCCCTACCTCACAACAAGAAAGCTATGCAATCTTTCCTTGGCCAGATTAATTTTGTAAAGAGATTTGTGCCAGATTTTTCAAGAATTGTTTCTCCTTTACAAGCAATGATTAAAAAGAACTCAAACTTCAAATGGGGCCAATATGAATATGAGGCATTCAATCTGATCAAACAAGAAATTGTTAACGCTCCATCTTTAGCAACTCCAAATTTTTTCGATCCTTTTATTTTATATACATTTGCCTCTAATAGATCATATGCTACGATACTCACTCAAGCAAATCAAGACAAGGCAGAAGCCCCAAATTCTTTTTTTAGTTCAAACTTACAGGGGGCTAAGTTAAATTATTCAGATGTAGAGAAACAAGCTTATGTTGTTTTCAAAGCAATTAAATATTTCAGACCCTTTCTACTTAAAACCCATACAAAAATCATAGTAACGTTTCCAGCGGTAAGAAATCTCTTAGTACAGAAAGATGTGGGTGAGAAAAGAGCCAATTGGGTTACTGCCTTACAAGAATATGACGTAGAAATCAAACCAGCAAGTATTGTAAAACGCCAAGGCTTTTGCAAAATGCTAGTTGGAGCATCGCTTATTTCCGAAATGCCATCTGCAGAGATACAAATGTATGAGGTAAGCCTAAACGATGTTGAATCATTATACGTTGATATCATATTTTATCTAAAGAATGGATATGCTCCTCCAAATCTCGATTACACCAAGAAAAGAGCTCTAAGGTTTAAGGCTAAACAATATCAGCTCGTGAATGATGTTCTTTTTAGAATGAATTATGATTCTGTTCTCCTTAGATGTCTTGAGAAATCTGAAGCTGAAAAATTCTTGCAGGAACTCCACAATGGGCCAGCAGGTGGACATTATGCTGGAGATGCTACTACACATAAAACCCTCCGCGCAGGCTATTACTGGCCCACACTATTCAAAGACTCACATAGCTACGTAAGGAAATGTCAAGTTTGTCAAACCACTGCTGGGAGACAAAAGAAACCATCATTGTCGCTGCAACCAGTCAACATTGAGCAGCCTTTTGATCAATGGGGATTGGATATAATAGGTGAGATCGTTCCTCACTCTTCTAAACAATATAGGTATATCCTTACAGCAACAGATTATTTTACTAAATGGGTAGAAGCGGTTCCTCTCAAGACATCTAATGCCGAGCATATCATCAAGTTCATAGATCAGTTCATAATCACCAGGTTTGGTTTACCTTCTGCTTTAATGTTTGATAATGCATCGTATTTTTCTAGTAATGCTATGACTGAATTTGCACTCAAAAGGGGTTTCAAACTTAAATACTCTACCAATTATTACCCACAGGGAACTGGGTTAGTTGAATCTACAAATAAAAACTTAATCAGAATCATTAAGCGAACCATTGATCAAAATCACAAAAATTGGCATAAGTCTTTAATATATGCTTTATGGGCAGATCGAATAACGCAAAAATCCTCCATTGCCACTTCTCCCTTTAATTTATTTTATGGGAAAGAATTGGTTCTTCCGACTCATCTAGCAATTCCCTCTTTGGCCCTAGTTCAATATATTGATGAAGCACCAACTTCTTCCTTACAACTAAGGCAGCTGGAAATAATTAAGCTAGAAGAGCAATGAGAACAAGCCAAAATAACTCATGCTCATCACCAAGCATTAGTAAAATCTTCTTTTGATTCAAACATGGTATCCAGAAAGGACTTTCAGATGGGAGATCTAGTTTTAAAATGGGACAAGCCTCATGAGGAAAAATGGAAACATACGAAATTTCAACGAATGTGGCTTGGCCCTTTCCAAATTGCAGAAGTCATAGGTCCATCTACTTTTATGTTACAGGATTTAACAAGAAAAAGAGAGTCTTTACCTATTAACGGACAGATCCTCAAAAAATATTTTCCATAGGAGATCATTCTTTTATTTTGTAGATTAGTTTTCTTTATTTTCATAATAAAACCAGTTGTAAATGGTTACATTTGGAATTCACAAAAAAGATACAAATTCTCTTTTAGATTTTTTTTTTTCACTTGTATAAATAGAATTCTTCTAGAAAATTGATCATTATTATTGAAAGATACAGTTAAAGGCTTTAGGCCTAGAAATGATACTAGTTTCAACCTTGTAAATTTTGATAAAAAGCGACCTTCAGTAGGAAATTGTTTTATATCAGTCCAATAAAAGGTATCAATAAAAAAATGAAGATTCTCTGTAGAAAATCTCTTTCCAAAAAACTCTATCATTTTCGTCCAGAGCTATCTTAAGGAAACAATGAATTCCTCCCTACCTAGGAAATTACAACGTTCAGGGAACAATCCAATGATACACTTTAACTTAAAGAGTAAGAGGTCTCATCACGAGCCGACTTATCATGATCATAGATATTATAGCTTGCTGACTTTTCCAATACTGCATACCACAATAGGGCAATGACTCAAGATTGTTGCAATCAAAAGACAAGGGGTCTCATCACGAGCTAGCTTGTTCAGGAAAGTTATAAATCAAGTGAATGGCACTGTCATAAATTGGCTACCAAACCAAGACATTGTTCTTTAAGGATAAAAATAAAATGAAAGAAATAAGTGTGGATATGGATTTCTCTTTGAAAATTGTATATTTCTCTAAGTAAGATACAGGATCATTGTTGGGTAACAGGTAACCCTGTCGAGGCTATAAACACTTGCTGGCAGCAGAGGCTCTACCTACGACAAATGAGCATATTTAAAACTGATTTACAGAGAAGCCTTTGTTTTTATCTTTATAAACCAAGTAATGACTGATGTAGATACAAGGACTAGCTTGAGGAAGTAAACAATCAAATTTGAATATAGAAGAAACGAAATATCATTGACAGATAAAAGCATGATGTACTTTGTCTTTCTATAATAAAGTTTGATTTTCTGAATTTTGTTTTGTTTTGGAAGTTTAGAAAATTCAAAAGAAAAGCAGAGATAACTGGTTCTTCCAAGTGAATTGCCAATTGTTGTGGCCAGCAACAACCCCCCTTCTTATTTAGTATTTTCACTACTACTAAATAAGTGGGGGCCCTTAGTCAAAAAATTAAAAAAAATTAATTAGTGCTTGCATTTCCTTTTTCAAATAAAACTTACTATCATAAAATTAAAAGAATACCCCTTGAAAAATCTAAAATGGCTTAAGTTTTATGATAAGGTAGGATAAAATCATTCCTTAAAGAAATAACGCATCGCAAAAAAGGTAATGGATACCTCCTTACAAGCGGAATTCTAAGATTGCAAGATCGCGATGCGAAATTACGCACTAAAAACATTCATCGCATCGCATGCCTCAAATATCACTTACGTTGAAAAACCTCAAACCGTCGATATGCGATGGCACATATCGCAAATCGCATTTCACAGAAAAAACATTAACGGATGATTGTCATATGTTATGCTCCAGCGATATTGCGGTATTGCGATTTTGCGATTCCACGAGATTGTGATCTGTGATACTACGATCTGCGATACTGCGATGCAAATCGTAGATCGCCTTATCGCAGATCTTTAGGGCTCGTTATATGAAAAGGTTTTTCCATAAACCGAGACCTGGTTATGCGCTTTAATGTTAATCAATGAGTTAGTTGCCAATCATTAATGAAATATGGTTTTGTTCTGATCGAAGAGCCATTTCATGTAAGGTGGCATATTTTATATGTCTTCGGCATTTAAAGCTTTCCCGTCACCTTTTTCTTATCATTATTCTCATCTCATTTGTAAACTGCAGGAACGAAGAACAAAAAACTATACAAAGAAGTATTCAGGATATTATAGGAAAGAAAGGCAAAGCTCCGAGTTCTGAAGACAAAGAAATGACGCCCTTGTATACAGACACCCCCTGTAATAAAGATGCTGGTATTACTACTTGGGAAGGCATGTACAGTCTACTTGAGGAAGATAATCCAAAAATGATAAAGCACGGCAAGCTGAGCCAATTTTGGAGACAGAAGGCTCAAGAAAAGGCAGAATCAATCAAAATATTAACTAAGTTGAATTGGGAATCTTACTGGGCGTATTTGGTAAAACCACACAGCCAGTGCATGACTCTCAAATGTATTATCAATTCTGCTGAGAAGATGGCGCCAGCTCTTGCCGATTCTGTTTTCACAGGACAGTTAAAGTCGGAAGTCGGCCAGCCGACTCTTCTCAAACAAATGCTGAACGCTTGCGATTTCAAGGAATAGATACACAAATAGTTAGTTGTTAGTTTTAATTTTAGATTCAGTTTTAGTATTAATTTTTCTTTATTTTTGCCTGAAATGAGGACGGTCATTTAAACCGTATCCTACATTTTTGTAATAAATTATTTTTAGATTTAGTTAGTAGTATTTAAACCCTTCTCATGCATTTAGAGAAGGGTCCTGAAATTTGTCAAAAACTTGTCCTCAAAACATGCACTTTTGCACCCTCCGAGGAGGTTTTGATGAATGAATGGAACAAGATTTATTGATATATGCGTTTAATATCTACTACTGATGTTGCACTTTTGTACTCTTAGTGGATGTTGGATTAAGAAGAGATAAGTCATTATTGCTTGAAGCTCATGAGTAGAACTAGTTATAAATGGTACTTTTATCTCTTAACTATTTATGCCTTTGTGTTAAAGTGATATTCATGTTCAGTTGTTTATATATTGATGCGTGAATGCTTGAGTTATCATTTGGCACTTCTGTACAATGATAGCTATTTCTTTATGCTTAATATATGAGTAGCTTGTTATGCGATATGTTTTTCACAACTGTTTCGTCTAAATTTTTATACGAAGTGGTTTATCTCCATTGAATTATTTTCTCATAACAGTTGAATGATCTTTATTACCAATTGTTATTTGAAATCATTTTAGATCACATAACAGAAATATTACATCCCGGGTTAGTGTAGAATTAGATATTTCTGTTTATTAGAATACAATTGCATGTTATTAGATTAGAGTTAGAATAAAATCATTTCACTTAGGAACTTTTAGAAAGGAAATATCAATTCTCAAAACACACACACACATATTGGGAAACTAGTCCCATATCCCCAGTCGGACCCACTATACCAAACGGAAAAGGACCTGCTAACCAAGGTCCGGACCGGGTGGGTATCCCCCTTGTTGTAGACCCGATTTTCGGGGCTTCAACAAGTTTGAGGAAGTAAAATTCAAAAGAAAACTCCCAGTAAAAGGAAACTGCACTGAATTTATACAGCCACCAAAATAGAAGTCAAGAAGACATGACACAGTAGAACCGAGTAGATTCTCAATAGACTAGTTACTAGAACAGGTTAAGTGAACTTGTATAAAATAAGGGAAATATAAGAAGTAAAACATCTTATAAATCTACATTTATTCATAATGGACACAGTTTAAGTAACCAGAAATACATGTGGCTCATAGTTCATCTAAACTCAGTAACCATACAATATTACATATTAAATTGTAACTATTCAATGAAATAGTCTGGCTACATAGCCATAGTTCCAATTTTGGAAATATGTAATAAGTTACAACGAGTATGCAGCGACATGTTTAGACATTTGGAGTTTGAGGAAGTAAAATTCAAAAGAAAACTACTAGTAAAAGGAAACTACACTGAATTTATAAAGCCACTAAAATAGAAGTCAATAAGGCATGACACTAAAATAGAAGTCAAGAAGGCATGACACAGTAGAACCGAGTAGATTCTAAACAGACCGGTTACTGGAATAGGTCAAGTGAACTTGTATAAAATAAGGGAAATATAAGAAGTAAAACATCCTGTAGATACATTTATTCACAACAGACATAATTTAAGAAACCAGAAATACATGTAGCTCATAGTTCATCTAAACTCAGTAACCATACAATATTACATATTAAATTGTAACTATTCAACGAAACATTTTGGCTGCATAGCCATAGTTCCAATTCTGGAAATATGTAATAAGTTACAACGAGTATGTAGCTACATGTTTAGACATCTGGAGTTTCAGGAAGTAAAATTCAAAATAAAACTACCAGTAAAAGGAAACTGCATTGAATTTATACATGACACTAAAATATAAGTCAAGAAGGCATGACATAGTAGAATCGAGTAGATTCTCAATAGACTGGTTATTGGAACAGGTCAAGTGAACTTGTATAAAATAATGGAAATATACAAATTAAAACATCCTATAGATACATTTATTCACAACAGACACAATTTAAGTAACCAGAAATACATGTGGCTCATAGTTCATCTAAACTCAGTAACCATACAATATTACATATTAAATTGTAACTATTCAATGAAACAGTCTGGCTGCATAGTCATAGTTACAATTCTGGAAATATGTAATAAGTTACAATGAGTATGCAACTACATGTTTAAACATCTGGAGTTACAATATGTAATAAGTTACAACGAGTATGCAGCTACATGTTTAGACTAGAATTTGATGCCGAAAGAGAGGGGATGGGGGAATTTGTTTTCTCATCTGAGTTATCAAAATGCAGAGCTAAAAGTTTCTAAGAACATTTTTCTTAAAGAAACCTCCTTATTGGTTCTTATAGAACAATTTGTATCTTACCATTTTTACTTGCATTCATTCCATGGTGTAAGCCTCTAAATTATAGTTTGATTGCCATGTTCCAAGGAATAATTTCTACTTGACAACAAAATATAAGAACCACATTTTAGCTACTCATTTTGTCATAAGATTTGCATTAGTGGCTACCATGGACATTTCTTGAATAGTAACATGCTTGATTTCCTTCAAAATCCTAAATATACACAAGCTAGACCACCATCACAATGCATTACCTTGAGAAAATAGAAATGTAGCCATGTGTTATGTCTATTTTCATTGAAGTATGCTCTAATAATATTGTTTGTATTAACATTTGTAGTTTCAAGTGAAAAGGCTTCTAACAAATCCAATATATCCTTATTTTCAATTTCCACAATTCCTAAATTTTCATCCAATCGGAAAACAATTATTTTATCCTTTAGTGAAAACCACAGAAAAAATAATAAACTAAAACCTCAGATCGAAGAAATAAAATATAAAAAGACAAGCACACACTAATGATAACAAACCATACAAATTAATTCCAAACAATGATGCTCCACTAAAAATTTAGAAAAAGAACTAATCCACAAATGCTCTAAGAAGTAATATGAATAAATTTTTACAATTTATATACCAATATTAACTTGTTGTTAGCCTAATACGTCCATATGTTTCAAATAAAATGATAAATTGTATGTGATATCACTCTTCCTATCTCACAGACACAACCATTATAATTCAACTTCTGATATAGTAAAACTTTGAATTTTTGTGTTCCATAAATGTCTTCTGCCATGAGTCATACGAAAGTAATGTGAATTTGGAAAAGGTAGCCAAATAAAAATGCAATTGAAGGGAAGAAAAACATGCAAACTTTCTAAATATGGAAATTTTTTTAAAAATTGTGGGGTAGACCCATTTTAAAGGCTTCTCTCATTTGAGGAGCCACCCGAAGGAAACTCATTATATTTCTACAGGGATTTGTCTCTCAAACTATTACTCAAGAAAAAATGCCAATATATACATTGAGAGAAATTCCAATATATCCATTGAGAGAGGGTGAGTATATCAGTTGAAAGAGGTATGTATTGTAGAAATTTCCCATTTATTTACTCCTTTGATCTGGTCAGATATATGTGTGGTTGGGCGTATGTATATGTGTTGATATGGTGTGTGAGTTTTAGTATGTGCCTATGGGTATGTTGACTCAGTCTATTCATGTGCATATGGGTGTGCATGAGTCTGTGCCTCTGCACTACAACTTCTCAACTACGAGGAAAGGTGGCGGAGTACCTAAACCTTAATTGCTCTCTTTCATTAGTAATGGCCTCTTTTAGTTTTACTTACATACTATATTCATTCATTTAAGCCATTGCAATTTATGTCTGTGTATATCAAATCTGGCTCAAGGCACTCCTTTGTTATCCATTGAAATTATTGAAGGGATCAGCTCCATTATTTGAATGTCTGTGGCACTCATTTGTTTTCTATCAAAATTATTGAAGGGATTAGTTCCATTATTTGATGTTCTATTGTTGTGATGATGGATAGGTCGAACTTTCAACTTAAGAGCTGGAAACACATAATCACTGCTCCTCTTGGATAAAGCACACAGGGATTCAATTACAGGTACATTTCCCTTAAACTCTGCTCTCAAAGTAAAACACTCTTCCTTTCATTTCAGTTTCTTCTATTTTTTTCTGTAAATTTCTTCAACCTTATAAATACTAAAACCGGGACTTCTTCTAAATTTCAAATCATACCATGAATAGGGTATTTTCTTGAAATTTTCTGAGAGTATTTTCTATTTATTTTTTTAGCTAGGTAATCAATCAATCCAATCATTATTGTTCAGATCATCGATTCATTACTGTACTTCCCAATCATCCAATGAGTATTCCATCTTGTTAAGGTTATAAGTCTTTGCGGTTTCTCCATTTGTTGCAGAAGTTAACTTTTGTTTCTCCACTATTGGATTGTTGCGTGGTTTTAGTGCAATCCCTCTCCCATTTAGTTTTGTAAAATATAGAAAGAAAATTTTACCAACCCTTCTCTCACTCAGGTAATATTGAGATCTACAACAATAATTATTAATATTACTAATGCTATTACTGCGATGTGGTTTTAACAGTGTGGACTATGTTGTCGTTTTAGTGCCTTCAAAATGATTTTTCATGGTCGCTGCTCTTATCGTCTTCCAAATCATTTTTTTTTCATGGTCGTTGCCCATATAATTTCCTTATTGAATTGGACCTACATCAGAACTTACATCAAGACTTACACTAAGATGAGGCAACATTTACATCAGGACTTGAACAATTACCTGGAAATTCACAGAAAGTCGTCGCGGCACAACTCCAGAGCAACAACTAAAGCGCAACAGAGCAGCAATTCAACAGAGCTCGCAGAAAGTCGTCGCGGCGCAACTCTAGAGCAGTAACCAAAGCGCAACAGAGCTCACCACATTGCAACAGAGAAATAGTGCAACAGAGCCATAGAAAATCAGAAAAGAAACGCGTGAAAGAGAAGTGAAACATGTAAAAGTTCACAGGGGATATATTTATAAAATATGAGTTCAGCCGAACTATTTTAAAATTTCGGTCGAACTAATAGTCCAGCCGAACTAAAAGTTCGGTCAAACTTTTGCTGCCGGTTTTCCCTTCTCCGGCCAAAAATATGTTTTCCCATGCCGTCAGTACGTCGTCAATGTAAATGGAAGAACGATTTCGGTCAAACTAATTTCGAAAGTTTCGTCGAACTGTCTCAAAATTTCTGCCGAACTATTGAGGAAAAAAAAAATCCGCCCCTAATTCTCACAAAAGTGTAGCCCAACTTCACATTTTCACCCAGTTGCTATTGTAAAAGGCGGTAGCATAGCAGTACCATAGCAGCATGTATTCACTCCACAGGTTTTTAGTATTTTCCATAGTAGCTAAAACTCCAGTATGATTTAATGTGAAACAAGCCTTCGGTCTGAAATAAAGGTTGTTAAATCGGCAATTTCAAGAGAATCTAGGCTTAATAAGTGTCAACCATGGTCTTTCACCTTCAAGGATCTTTATACAGACATCTCAGCTTCATTCTAATTGTGATTAGAATCAGTGACTAGTGCTTCTCTAAATATATTTTAAAGTGATTCTACTAATCTTGGGGCTATTGGTGGAGCATTGTCCATGGGCTCTATGCTGCTAGTGCCATTCTAAACAAGTGAATTCTCTTTTTCTCTTTTTCATTTCCAAAGGAAATTTTCATTGCTTATATAGGATTCCTTTAATGGGATATGGATAACCAATATATGAATATGCCCTTTAATTGGTTTTTCTCGTAAATGAGCTTCCCTTCACTAGACAACCACCTGTAGCGCCAGATGTAGCCTATTTTTTCATAGAGCCAAAACCAATGTCTATGATTAAAATCATTAGTTTTTGAATGAAAACCTAAATATTTAATTCTACTGTCAAAAGGAACGGGGTAGAGGGAAGTACTTACATTGTAATCCTTCTTTCGCTCTAGAAAAAATAATATATTCACTAAATTCCTATAATTTTTTTGCACACGTCTAGGATTTCCTTGCACTTTACAGCTTCTCTCTAAATCCCTAATCTAAATAGAATAATTTCATCTAAAAATAACATGTGTGGCAAATATATCGGGTTTCCATTTTTTATCCCTTTGATGAAACCTTCTCTCTTGTTGGATATTATCATTTTACTTAATATTACAACCAAACAGAAGAATAAGTTGATTGATTTATTATAATAGAAAAGGAATTCAAGGATAAGAACCCCTCGATCTAGTTCTCCACTATAATTCCCATTCCTATACTAATCAAAATCAGCTTAAGGTAGAATATTAATTTGGTATAAGTGAGCATACAATCCACAATTTGGGTTGAAGATACTAGTAAATTACCTATAAAGGGATCCCATAAAACCTCTCTATCCTATGAGTATGGGGTTTATACCTCTAAATATCATGGAATGTGTAGAACTAGATATAACCTAAGACTTAGAAGATATGGTTCCCAAAGGGAGAAAGAAGGGGTAGAAGGAGGTCTAGTAAAGGAAAATGATTAGACATCATTAGTGGGTTGGAAATCCTATATTATTCTAGCAAAGAATAAATCCTTTAAATAAGAAAATAAGAAGACAATAAATGGGTCCCCAGAGTAGGGGAAATATCAGAGAAGGTCGAAGCATGCTAATTATATCATTACAATAGCCTTGAAAAGGTGCTTTTTCAAATACAATCCAGATGTCATTTTTTTTTCAGGAAAATGTTTGAGAAGGAAAGAACACAAAGGCTTTACTATAAACAGTTATAAATTATCCTACCTTACCCTAGAAAAGAATAAATCCATTAAGGAGGTTAAGGAAGGAACATAGATGATGATGAAAGGATCCTCAGAGTAGGAAAAGCCTCATATAAATTGAAACCATGATAATTCTATCATTTAGCCTAAGAGGGGTGAGAGGTACCGAAAAAAAAATTATCACTCAAAATTTATTTTTCCAAATACAATCCAAATTTCATTTTTCTTCATGAAACTATGTGTGAAGGGGGAGAACACAGAGGATTTACCATCAACAATTCTAAAATATTTTTCTTTTAATTTAGTATATTGAGAGGAAAGATCAAACTACAATATTACTTACTGGAAAGATACAATTGATCTCATTAATGAATCTTTGTTGCTTGCAGGTGTTAGAACAGATCTAAAATATAAATAAGGTGGGGAGGAGTTCTTTATATTTACTTTGTATGAGCCATATGATGATAGGAAAACATTTGAAATTTCTGACAGGATCAAAGAGTGCAACATAATATTAGGAGTTGAATTTAACTTGAAAATGAAAGGTGGGGGGACTTGAGGAGAAGGAGCTAGGAAAGAATCAAGATCGCATCACTGGTATGTTTTCCAAATGTTTTAATACCTCATTCTGTGTGATACTAAAACTAATGAGATAGTTCCAACTTGGAGAAATTTCAGAAGTGGAATAGATGGAGTGTCAAAATGACTATCCAGATTCCTAGTTTCAGAAAGAGTTCTAGAAGATTAATATAGGTTGAATCCATGGGTTGGAGATAGATGCAACCCTGACCATATTATCTATACTGCAAATAAACTTAGGTCGCTACAAATTTAATCATGGTTGGTTAGAATAAGATGGGTATAGAAGCCTAGTAACTCTGAATTAGAAAAAAAATTGACACAAATACATGAGAAATGACGATGATTCAATTGGAAGAAAAATTGAAGAGATTCAAGAGCAGTTACAAAATGGGAAAAAAATAAAGCCCAGGAAACTCGAAATGATTTAGATAGGACTAACAAAAATTTAAACTAATGCATGACATAAATAAAGAAGGATTATTCTCAGAAGTTGAGAAAACTACTATGAAAAAGTTGGAAGAAATAAAAATGGAGTTATTGGAGAATTAATAAGAAACACGGAGTTTAAATACTCTGAGAAAGGTTACATGGCAAGTTGAGGGAGATGAGAATAAAACTCTACCTGGCACATAAATAAATAAACACCATATGGGAGATAAGAAGTAATTATGGTTCTAAGGTAACTACATTATGGTAAATTGCAGGACGAGGAATAAATCACTTCATATCCTTATTTCGGGAGACTCCATATTGTAACATAGTGATCTAGCTGAGATTCTCCAGTTTCCCTCTTACTTCCCTATAATAATAGACGCACAAAAAAATGGGAAGTTTGGGTCTTAAGTGACAAAGGAAGAGCTAGAATAGGTCATTTGATCATTCAAGAAAGCAAAGAGTTAAGGCCTTAATAGGTTTACGGTAGAATACATTCTAAAGTGAATTTATTACATCCAGAGACATAAGGAATGTCTTCTAGATAGTAATGAAGCACTATCAAGCCTTATATGTGTTGTTGCAAGGTGTGTTGATTTACCTTAGTTACATTTCTTACATGATTATTATTTTTTGTGGAGAGATATGGACTTTAATTTGCATCTACCTCATTGGAACTACTTCTTGGTTCTTGTGCAAACAAACAGATTATTAAAAATTATTAGTGAGATCTACAACATGTGATTCAAAGTGGAACTTAATGAAAGAAATAGTAGGAGAGTTTAATCTTGGTTGGAACTCATAAATCAAGAAAGAACTATGTAAGCCCATAGAATATTTTTTGGTAGCATAGGACATGAGAAGTTTAAATAGTGCCAGGATGGTGTCAATTTAGTTTTTCAACCATTTTATATTTATTGTATGTGAATGGAATTTCCCATTCTATAAATGATGGTGATGGCAATATCAATGAAAATTACTTCATCTTTGTCAAGAAACAAGAGATTGAGTTGTCAAACAAACAAAATGAAGCATTGATAAAGTATGTTAGACCTAATAGAAAATGTCTGAGGGATAATCCAATTACTTCTAGTACCATAAAAGGAATTTTTTTACCATCCCACCTTAGAATGGTGGGATTTTGGATGTGGAAAATCATGAATCATTACCATGTGCAATTCCTTTACAAAGTAGATACAGGAAATTTAGTTGAATACCAAATAGGGACAAAATGAAGGATACTTTTTTTTTCAATTATGGGGATGTTTTTGGTGTTAATATCGATGATCTGTTCCATTATGTGGTCAATAAAAATCCTTCTGCATCGACCATTGGATCCTCTAAAATAGCAAGAAGAACCACATTGCTGACTAAAAATATAGCCAAATCATCAATGTTGTCTACAAAAGGAAGCAAATTGTATTTCCCCTTAGTTTGCAATAAGGAAAATAAAAGAAGAAAAGGTCAAAGATATCAGTGACCAAAAATATTTACATTAATTGGCATCTATCCATTTGAAAGTGGGATTTCAAGACAAATACCTAGTCTTGAACATATATATAGGATAGGGAATACCTACTTTCCATAACAGAGCACGGAAACTATGGATAATGGTGTTGAGTTAGGATCAACTATGTATGTTGAATAGAGATACACTCTGAGGGTGTGATATTCAGATTATTTTCTAAGTTACAAAATTGATTATTAATTTATTTATTTATCCATGAATTTGCAACTTCCCATTGCACTCATAAAGAATATTTTTGATATAGTCTCAAAAAGAAATTTGACCACACATAAACCTACTGTAAAATTTTCATTTTCATGAAAATGTCATTTTAGGCTAGTGTTGTTGTTTGATTCGTGCTAGACCCATGATTCCCTGCAAGCATGTCCGAGTCTCTACTGATATTAGTGTCTTTGAAATTTTGTGGAGATCTTGCGCAGGAAAATATACCACCATAAACCGTTTATGTTCATTAGCGGTGTTGTGTTATGAAATAATAAGAAACAATCAGTTACAATAGTTTCTAGAGTTGAAGCATGGTATGCTTTACATAATATTATTAATAATGAAACTTTACAAAAATCTCTATCATCTATTGGGGAATTTTGGAAAACTATATTTGGAGTTGACATGGGGATTTTTGGCTTAATTATTGTATAGGTTCAATTAGTTTTACAATTTGAGATGCACATCAATGTCTTCAAATCACACACAAAAACCTTTTCTTATGTTTGAAATAAGATACAACAATTTCCTTGGGTCTTATGATCTTCATGTTAAAACCTAATCCTTTGTAGAGAAAATCGATATCTCTCGGTCTACAGTGCAAAAGATAGAATTATCTTTTCCTTCTCACGTTCTAACTGAAGTGTCTAAAGAGTTATCGCACTCGCACTCAACTACTTTATTTTTCTTTCAAAGTTTTGAACACAATGACTGAACAACATGTTTGCCTTCACCTAAAATTTACCACCCTGAACATTTAAGAATGGAGATGTCGAAGGTGCCTCCACCTAAGTTAAAAACCACAATTGTATAATTTTTATTGGAATAATAAACATCTGTGTGAAATCCATAGGCAATACATGTTAGTGATGGGTTCGTTAATAATTTTCATTACACTAAGACCAACAACTATTGTCGCATATTTTGTATCCCTCCTCTGGGAAATGTTAACATAGGTAGGCACAGTGAGCCCCACATTTTTCACATCACAACCCAGGAAACCTTCAACTATATTTTTCATTTTTATTAAAATCATAGAAGATATATCCTCAGCTACAAACTATTTTGTCTCACCTTTGTACTCCACTTGGATGATGCTTTTACCATTTTTTTTGCATCAACAGTGAAGGGGCAATGTATTGTGTCACTCTGTACACAAGGATTATTGTATCACCCTTAGATGTGTCTCTTACCAATGAAGACATAATTTTTGGGATTAGTAGACACCTAATTTTTGGTAGCAGCTCCAACTAATATTTCTAATGAGGTGAAAGCTAACATGGAAGGAGTGGTTTTGTTTCCCTTATCATCATTAAAAATAATTTCAATTTTGTCATGCTACCACATTTTTACCCATGAGTAAGATGTTCCCTTATCATGGCCAATGTCCCAGCATGCTTTAAGGAATTTTGGAGAGACATGTTCCATCCAGCCTTCAGTGGGCCCACAACCTCCATTATGGCCTAAATACGTTTCCTTAAATGCCTAGACAGATCATTGATTGCACCAATTTCTAAAATCATGGATTTTGGTCTAGACTTCCTAGCCAAGATAATAAAAATTTCAAAAGGAAAAATGAAAAAGGGGTTGTACCTTTTGTTTGATCTAATGGGTCTCCCATGAATCTTTTAAAAGGAAAAAAAAAGTTGTACCTTTTTCTTGATCTTCACAAAAAGGACCATACCAAGACTGAATCATCCAAAATTTTCCAACCATCCAGGCCATCAATCGACGGGCCTCCTCCCTTAACTATGTGTTGGTGATTTGGATTAATCCATTTTGTTCTTCGCCCATGTGTGGCCTCCACGAATCCCCTCACTGAATCATCTAAAGTTGGCCAACGGCACCATAGAAACCCAAAATAATTTCATTACTATATGATCATTGGTAAATGTCGAACTTCTCTTTCAGAACCAGTGCGAAAGGAGGGTATTAAAGAAACATTATTGATAGATTCATTACCTTACATCAAACAACTTTTAGAGGTTTTATTCTTTTTAAGTTACCAAAATTTGGCAATATCTTAACTTAAAAATTGTGCCCTGCATGTTGTCACTTTTTTCCTTTCACGGTATTAGCATTATGTAAGAGAAACATGAGAAATATCTCAGCCCAAAAGAAACAAGTTGATTCTAGAAACTAGTAAATATACTTCTTACAAAAAAAAAATTGTAAAGAAAAAGAAAGTGCAAACAGAACCTCAAACATATAGGGAGATATGGATATGGCCAAGATAATCACTCTTACATCTTAAAATCGTTGGCTTCCTCAAAATTATTTCGTTGTGTAATGGACTTAGAATAAAACTGTTATAACTTGTAGGAAATAAAATCCCTAATTGTTTCCAGACCAATATGCATCATATTGGATGTTTGTCTTATCATTAAATTTCAAGTAATCAAAATGATAATTGAGGTAAATGATGTAATTTTAGTCCCTGGATAATCCAAGACAGATCGGTACATGAGAGATAGTCCTTGGTGGATTTGCATAGTTGAGAAAACTTTCCCAATGTATGCTTGACCTCAAAATGGTTTTTGTCTTAAGAGTTTCTCTTAGGCATCGAAGTTCTCTTAATAATTTGGTGCATGACCTTCACTGGGGCCCATGGAGATCCACTTGCTTAAAGAGCACCCATGGATTAGGAGCATTGTGTGGCTTGGAGGAGGTCATCAAAGATTATTTGGCATGTGATAGCTTGGATTTTTTTTCGAATATTTGGAGATGGATCAAGGACGCCTAGGTCTTAAATAGTATTTTTGAAAGCGAAGTTGACAAAATTTATTACATTGCTTACGAGGATCGATGGAGTCCATGGAGGCTTGTTTTGAAGGGGTAGGAGTGGAGGTACATTAAGGGATTTCCTTATTTTGATAGATAGAAGCAAAACCATTTTAAAAGCAACACTAAATTTTGAGTATAAATATAAAAAAAATTGAAACCGAAAATGAAGTATTGTTCTAACTATGTGCATCACATATCTATGTTTACCCTATATCTCATAGAAATATAAATATATTTGCTAGAAAAAAACCATTTAGTCCTTTAGCGCTTTGATTTTCTGAAAAATTAAGTCTGGGAATTAAAAAATGGGAAAAGAAAAGTAATAAAAACCAATATAAAATAAAAATATTGAATAAGAGAAAATGGAAAAGGAAAAAAAATTGTCGTATAGACCAGTGGCCATTTTCAGCAAAATTGAATAAAAATATGAAGGCCTATGTGATTGCAATGTGAAAAGTGAGGTGCATTGCATTTTGTAGCAAGAGATGAAGGTTGGGTGACTGATCAAATATTTGTATCTGTGCATGTATATTTGTGTAATGATGCATTGATTGAGGTCTCGAATTTAGATGCATATCAAACCCCAATTTTTGTCATGAGACCAAATTTGCAAGGCATATGGATGACAAAAGCAGACTTGAAACATGAGTTGAGTTTCACTTCTTTAACCACACACGAGAACAAAAAATATCATAAAACGTTATGGGAGGAACTGATCAAGGACCTTTGGTTCCACCAACATTGGTGGCATGGTCACCTGTTGCTGAAACCAACATTCTAATCTCCTTAGCATTATGATCAGCGTCACTGTTCTTCCTAGGTCAATGAACTCAGCTCTGCCTTGGCATCAAAAGTGTAATTGCATAAAAGGAATGTTGGTCTCATGCCAATAGGTCTCCTACAATGAATGCATAGGAACTTAGTACATAGACCATTTTTCTCTTCGCTTAGATACCTAGGGCTTATTTCCTTTCCAAATATCAATAATTTTTTTCCAATAAATTATAAAATAAGAATAATATTTTACTATATTCTAAAAGGTGAAGATGTTGAAATCATGCCATAAAGTGAAATATCTTTCCTCAAACCACCAAATATATAAAGAAAACAATAATGATTATAATAATAAAACTAGATCTATCGATATATGCATGAAATGAGAACTATAAGCATTCAAGGGAATAAAAAAATATTTGAAAAAAAAAAACAAAAAATTTCAAACTCGAAAAAATCCTCTAAACTCAAGCAACAAACAAACCTCTAGAATTTTCTAGGATATCAAAGCTAGACATCAACGTAATTTAATGTACTTGAATAAGCCCATTGTTTTTAGCATTAGACTTCTTAATTTACTCATTTAGCATTTAATACTAGGACACTATCAAAGTGAAAAGAAATAAGTCCCAGCTTCATCAAATACGACTTCATTTCTAGTTAAAGATCAAATCCAACTTCATTTTGAGTACCAATATAAAATCACACCCTTTATAAATCTTAACACTTAACCAATTAGACCCCTCATATAATCCTTTTCACGGCCCAACAAAAATATATCCCTGACAAAAAATGAAATTTTCAAGAATATAATATGATCATGTAAGACACTAAGCACTAATTATGAACACTATTATATATGCAGCAATTCAATGCCAGTTCAATCAACCTTCATGCAACAAAGAAAAATCACTAACTCCTTTTGTGATATTGAATGCCACATTATCGTAATCAATAATTATTTTGACACCTGAGTTGCTAGTGTTATGTCAAAGTAACCATTGCTCACTACTTACAAATGTTGAAATATAGGATGGTGTTAAAGTTAAAGACAAAAAATAAAGCTATGACAAAAAAATATACTTCCAAGACTATATTGGTTGAGTGTGGCAGGGACACCAATAATTGTGACTAGAGAGATTTAAAGAATGTGGTAATTACTAGTGTGTGTCTATTGTGCGATTAGTGGTATGGTGGAGATACCTACCAAGAAGGGACGTTGGTCTCAGGAAAGTATAGTAGGGAGATCCATACAGCATTTATATAAAAGGAAGATGAGAAGTGTTGTCTTAAAATTGGGTTATGTTATGGTAGAATTTTTTTGGTGATAATAAGTGGTAACAAAATACTTACCTCAATAGGTAAAAAGTAGGTTCGAGGCATGAGTTGGAATAGCTCATGTTATCTCATCCCTTAATGGTCCTAAGGACATATGGGGACCCGAACAACTTAGTACCTAAAAGACTTCAAAGCATGGCTAACAAATGAGTGATAAGAATCTATACAAAAGAATGTTGGTCTCATGTCAATAGGTCTCCTACGATGAATGCACAGAAACCTAGTACATAAACCATTTTTCTCTTCACTTAGCTACCCATGGCTCATTTCCCTTACCAAATATAAATAATTATTTTCCAAGAAAATATAAAATAAGAATAGTAGTATCCTAGATTCTAAAAGTGAAGATGCCAAAGTCATGCCACAAAGTAAAAGGAAATAAAATAAATTTTCTTCAAACCACCAAATATATAAAGAAAACAATAATAATTATAAAACTAGATCTATGAATCTAAGCATTAAGTAAGAACTAAAAGAATTCAAGGGACTAACATAATCTTTGACCAAAACAAAACTCAAAACTAAACAAAATTCCCTAAACACAAGCAACATATAAACCAATAAAATTTTCCAAGGTATCAAAGCTATAGATCAAGGTAGTTTCATGTACTTGAATGAGCCCATTGGTTCTTTGAGTTAGTATTGTCAAATTAGTTATTTATCATTTAATACTAGTGGGACACTATATATGTGAAAATAAATAGGTCCTAGCCTCATCAAATCTAACTTAATTTCTTGTCACAGATAAGAAACAAACAATGTAATGATTAAATATGAATCATCAATCTTAAAATAACATGCATCAAATAAATGTAGTTGCAATGTTACAATGAAAAATACAAAATATAGAACCTATTTTTACCTGAATTTGACATATATTAATCTTGCATGATCAATGGAACATGTATACCAAAATAAGAGTCCTAGGTATTTCACTTTCTCGGTTCTCATCTTGGTCCTCATTTTCTACATTGTGAACATGATCTTCTCCAAACAAACAATCATTATGAGCCTCCAAAACATTATGTTTTGTATCAAATTCATTAGAGAATTTTTTTATATTTTTTTCTCCCCTTCTATCACAATCTCATTGCCAAAGAGCTAGTGCTCTTTCATATGGAAAATTATTAATATCGTACTTTGTGAAATATAATCCTAAACATGTATCCACGTGTTTATAAAGCGTGTTCCTCAAATTTTACTTCAATAATGATAGTGCACTAAACATTCTCTCATCCTCCACTAATCCTAAAATCATGGTTTGACACAAATCTGCTAATTTGAATTATTCTTATATGTTTTCTTGCAGGTATTGGCTAACACTTAAAGTGGTCCATAATCTTGTTATAGCACCATTTTCATTAGGATTCTCCAAAAAAGGATATTTCTTCCACAATGTTTCAGCAAAATGTCCACCTTGTTGATACAATTTTGATGAATCTAAAATACCTTCAATTTGTTCTCCATGTATGAAGACTTTCTTGCAAAACTGGTCTTCTAAACATTTTAATCTCTTTTGAAAATCAACTTTTAAATTTTTTTTTACATTTACAATTGTTCCAATATTGAGTGTATACCACACACATGCCCTCCAATAATTCATCTCGAGGAAATCATTCTCTTATCTATGATGATAGTGACCTTGCAATTTCTACCAAATTTTGTCTCACTAAAATCACAATATTATAAAATTGGTCACTTTACATGGGGAAATCTTTGGTGATTCTTCTCGTCTTAATAATATAATGAAATGGAACCATATACTCGCGAATTGCAATACATTGTATCCATTTTTCATCAAATGTCAAAAAAAATTCAGTATTTTCTATATTGATTATCTTAGTCCAACTTGTAAACTCTGGACCGGTAAAGAGTTTGGCATCATATACAAATTATCCAATCCAAGGCACAATGACTTTCTCGCATTAGTGTATTATGTAATATACATTGTTCGATTCTAAGACATTTTCACGAGGACATTCATTTCATGTAGCATAGGAATAATTCCAGCCAATGTCAAAAATGTATCTATATCAGTTAGTTGAAAAATAAGATCCTGAGCTTTTTCTACATTTAAGTGAATTTCATACATCAACCCTACCAAATATTTGAACTCACTAAATAGTATTTGAGTTGGTCCATTCAAACTGATACATCTTGTATCAACATCTTTCAATATTTTTTTCTCATCTATAACACCATCTGCAAATTGTTGAAACTCTAAAAATCATTTGGTACTATGAGAAAAGTATGCATGAGTCTCGTGTACAAGATCTTCAACTTTTGAAACTGATTGAAACTTACTTACTATTTTAAATTCAATATTTTTCCTATGATCCATGCAATTAATATTAATAATATATGGTGAAGTTTATAGTTGTAGTCTAAGACAAAGGCCACTCCTTTGTCCTTGCATTACTGATGCTCCATCTGCTCCAACACATACCAAAATTTTTGCAATCATTAAATTATCCACACCACTATCCTTAAAAATATTAAGAAAAAATTCATAAATATTTTTAGATGTAGAATTCTCTCTCATATTTGTAATCTCGGGTAGATAGGAATGCCTAATATGTTCATTAACCATATAAATGCTTATTAAAATCCATGAAGTATTATCTATAGACGTAACCTCATCTAAAGGCAATGCCAAAAACCTAGCATTTGCAATCTTCTCTTTAAAATCATCCTTTATGAGATAGATATCTTGCCCATTCCCAACCACTGGTTAGAGACCAATGATATGATGGAAATTTTGATACTTGAAGAAAAGATAGATATTTCATATGATTTGGATAATCTATCATAGGACGACCCTTATATAAGATGTGAAATATAGTGCTCAATTGTATAGTATTGAATAACAAACTTCTTTCCATCGTATTTTCAAATAGATATATGATGGTTCCTCTAGTAGCCTCAAGTTTTCTCTTACTTAATAAATATTTCTTGTATTCTTCTGCATATTGGATATGTCGACATTCCTCGGAATATTTCCATCTAAGAAAAGTTTTATTTTCACCATTTACAATTTTCTTTTCATGCACCTTTCCTGCATGCTTCTGTAATGTATCTAGCTTCATCTGAAATTTCACTACCTTACAAATTTTCCAACTACATGCATTAACACTAACTTCTGTGGAAACCCTGTTCTCATTTGTAGGAGGCATTGCTTCAATAAATGGAAAACTTGAGACCCAATATTCTTTGAATTGTCTCCCTTCGGTCCATTGGCCTTTTTTCCTTTTCCGTGAATGGATTGTGTCACCTTCCAAGGTAAAATATTCAACATTTTCATCACCAATTTCTATTGAAACTGCCTTTATCTAACTTTGATCACTCGAGGAACCTATTCTTTCATCCATCATATGGATATCAAATGCATTTTCACAAGAGTTAGCATCTCTCTCAGTAATAAATTGTTCAAAGGAGCTTGAAGGATGAAGAGAATGTGTATTCCTGGATGGAGGCTTTTGAAAGTATCATAATACATCCATTTGCCTTGATGGTTTCTTCCCATGATTAGCTTTTAACATCTCATTGAATATTCCACAAGTAAAATTTTAAATCGATCTAGAAACTTGCATTAATAGTTTCCAAGAGTTGAGAATTACTAGATTTGTAAGTAGAATTCAAAGTAAAATAAGTGTCACAAAAACCATTAAGAAAATTTTTATTAAAATTTTATGCCAAACCCAAAAGAAAAATAAATCATTATACGTAAAAAAATAACATCAATATTCATCATCTTGTTGGTATCATGACTTCCATTACACCAAAACCTGCAGATGTTACTATATAGATGCAACACCAAAGTTAATGGATCCTCGAGAGGCGGTTAAGCACATTTCATGAAACACAGGGAGTGTTGGATTATCCAATTCCCAACACATCTATAAAACAAATAACATAATTCAAATGTAAAATATTGAAAATTTCCATTAAATTAATTCATATCTCCAAATAACCCGATGAACACTCGAAAGCTTTAAATGAAACAACAAAGTATTACAATAACTTTAATCAACCTTTGCAAAACACCTCTCCATCCATCCAAGGATTATATATATATATATATATGGTGAGAATGTTCTCCAAGATCAAATATTAATTAGAATAGGTGTTGCTTGCACCTATAGTTTTCCACTATATAGTTTTTAAGGTTGATCTATTTGTAAACCAACTTATACATGCTCAAACATAAATAGATATTTACTTCATGTATCCCCACCATACATTGAATCAGAAGATGCAAATTTCATATATTCATACCTATATTTTTTGTTTTTGGTGCTACAATACGTGTGGATTTTGTTTGATGCCTTGTGGGTCCTCTTTGGATTGTGGTTATTATCTATGAGATGGCCATAATAATAAGAATTCATTCTACTATAGTAGCATACCCCCATGCCACTACAATATGTAGAGAAATTGGAAACAGTGTGTTATGTTAAGGCACTCCTTGTGTGAAGGTTGATGGCTCAAAATCTTGTGGGTACATTTAGATATCTTGTGGGTACCTTACAATATTCCATGTATAGCTTCAATGTTTAAAGTGAAAAATGCTCTATGATACCCATAAGTCATTCATTGTCTTTGGATGCTCATATTTCCTATGTAACTAAGGTTTTCACTTGAGCCTTTTTCACTTGAATTTGTAAGGTATATGACAATGAATGACTTATGGGTATCATAGAGCCCTTTTAACTTGAATTTGTAAGGCATATTCAAATGATTTTTAGAACAATTATAATTTTTAATAACTTTGACTCCCGATGCATGGAAATATTGAACTACCACCAACATTCCTTATCAACATCCTAACCTATAGACTATGAAGTACATATCCCAATATGTTATTATCTAAAATTCATGTTGTTGAAGTCACTGTGACTCTCCTTCATTTCAATAGAAATAAGTGGCAATGTTTTTTGTCTTGTAGAATTATGAGTTGGGACAACCGTTTGAAAACTAAATTTCTCTTGTATGTATCTAATTGTTTTGCTATAATAAAATACTTATGAACTTTGTTATAAATGGATTAAGATCCTATTACATCCTCTCAGTGTTCACTTATGGCATTAGTAGCTTAGGAGTACTCAACAATTTTGGGAATTAAATGTGGCAGATGGTGTGGAAAAATAATTACTAACTCATTAACAACAAATGAGACATCATCACAACAATCACACTTCATTTTTAGAATATAGAATAGCACAACCTAACCCTTACACTTCATATTATACGATGTACATGAAATTTCTCAAACCATAACAATTTTTTGTGTATGCATCTAAGATAAGGTTTCCATGTGCCATGGTTGGGATTTAAAATTTACATCCACATTCTATTTAAGTGAAAAATGGGAACTTCCTTCTTTTTTTGCATGAAATCTTGTCCAAACACCGCCTAATAGTCATCCAATAGAACAATGAAGATACGTGTCCTTCTGATCCATTCCCCCAACTTGATCGAACATCCTTGTCCATACCAACAATTATCTACTCATTTGAGTTAATGAATTTGAATGAGGTTTGAAGTGGCTCAAAATAAAATCATAGACTCCTCACCACATCCTCTCTCACAAAGTTATGAGTCGTGGAACTCCAACTAATTCCACAATGAAATTGATATTCGATGCAAATATATCTTCCTACAGCAAGATACAGAGTGTTGAGTAATCTCAACCAAACTGTGGAAAAGTTCTTCCTCTAGTAAGATACATCAAACAATGGAGAGTTGAGAAAAGTCAACCAAATTGATGAAAAGGTCTACTATAGACCACCGATTCCTTTGCATAAGAATAGTAAATATAACACCAATACTTAGGTTTTCAAAGTCTAATTTTTTGTCATTATCAAAAGTTGTGTGAAAATTGTTCCTGGATTGTTTAATATGCAGACTAGAGGTTTCTAGGAGAACTCAAACTACAAAGAACTGAACTCTGAGGAAATTATTTCCTAGATACAACAAATCATTGGATGTTTTCTACTGTGAAAGTAAAATAATTTGCTACAGTCCTAACAAATGCTCCCTCATAATTTATGTTGTTATGTTTACACTATTCATTTGAAATAATTAATAATAATAATTCTATAATTTTAAGGTCACTTCCTAGCAACCATGGGCAGTGATAAGGTCATTGTTGAAGATTGCAACAAGAAATAGTGAAGGAGGCATCCTGAAACATCATCCTTGATCCTAGTTGGAAAATAATCACCTAAACTAGGTGGGGCCCACACAGGCTATTTTTAGGTGTATGTATATTTTTAGACATGGTGAGCATATTCTATATGAAGCAGGAGGCTATTTGTAGATGGTTGGTCAAATGTAGAAAAATAGATGGACTTCTATTTTTATACATATTGGGAAAAATCTATTTTTAGATTGCCAGTCTAAAAATAGATATGTCGAATATTATTAGCTCTTAATAATATTTGGACTATAAACATTATCTTATTCTCTTGGAGCACTTCAGTTAAGTGCACAGATGTGGCACAGGAGCTGACAGAAGGAATTACGCTATTCATGAGGGTTAAGTGGAGCTATTGCATGGAGACTTCAGTTAGAACTCATGTGACAGAGTTTGGTGGAGTTATTGAGGTAGTTGGTGGAGTTGTGTTCAGTTTAACTCAATTAGACACAGTTGAGCTAGTTGTATCTAGTCTAACTGATTGATACACTAGTGAGAGTGGTGTGAATTAATTAATAATTAATTCACTAAATAATAACTCATTAATCAACTGAACAATACATCAGTTAACTATATTGCATGGCAGTTTCAGTGGAGAGATAGGTGAAAGGGCAAGATGGACTATCCGTTGTGACTACTAGTGATACATGAATTACATCTATATATACATTGGAGTTGCCAATGATAATAACGCAGTCAATGAGAGTGGAATTACATCGAATTAGTCTTTGTAATCAGCTTGGATTGCGCAGTGGAGGCAGGCTAGCAGGTGGCAAAGTTCAGTGCATGGATTTGCAAGATTGGGCCTGATTAGTGTATGATGATTGTATTGTACTGAGAGCTTGTGATAAGCTTTGTATGAGATTTTCATATGATCTCCATGTTACATAATATATATTTGGGGTTTTCAGCTTCAGGCTTTCCCGTTAAACAACTGTGTTATGTGTGCTTTTATTGCTTCATGTGTTTTGCAATTGTTGATTAAATTTCCGCAAGAATTATAGTGGAAGGATTCTGTATTTAGCAAGAAGATAAATATTGTTAGATCAAGAGAGTCTGGATATATACATGCATATTGTATATAATTTCTACATGGTATCAGAGTTGTGTTATAGATTTTCTACATGGAATGAGAGCAGGAATTTTTGGGTGCATGAGTTTGCAGAGAATATCTGAAAATTTGGGTGAAATATTTCTAGAAACAAATAGTATATTTTGATTCCTTGCGAAAAAATACCCAAATTGAAAAAAAAAAAATCGGTCAAATCAAAGCTCGAATGAGGGAGATATCATCGATTTAAAATCAGCGCTTTTGTTAGAAAATTTTGCGACAGCGGGACAATTGCAATGTGTGCGAGCCAAGAATTTACATGCACTGAGGTACAAGATGCATGCAAAGATTTGAGGAGCAAAGCAGAGGTTAGTGACTTGGTGATTGAGATAGAGCCTCTCAACATGCAGCATGAGAAGCAGTCTCAGAAGTTTGTGGAGCAACCACAACTGGAGATGCAGAAGAATCTTTATAGATGGGATTTATACAGAGCTTCCTATTGTTGGGAAGTGTAAGAAAGCCATGCAATTGAAGCTTGAGAGGGAGCAGGATTTGCATGCAAGTAAGAGTGAACCTCGGGATGTGGAGCAGCCACAAGATGAGGATTATGGAGTGGGAGAAACCACTCATGCAAAGAAATTCCGTGCCAGATGGGCAGAGGGAGTGCATGCAGCTATACCACCAGGTGAGAGGTGGGGCGACATGCATGAGTAATCCCAAGAGGAGATTTATGGGCAGGATTCATTGAGATGGTGTGGATATCATGAATTGAACCTGGCTACGAGGTTCCCATAGAGCAGCAGTAGCATGATCGATTGGATTGATGCAAGCGAGATCAAAGTGACGGTGTCGGATCTTGGAGCGCGATTCGGGGATTCGACGACGAAGTGCGAGTGCATGGGTGCGAGTTTCAACGGTGTTGGTTCTGAAAGACATGTACGGTAGCTAAGTAGAAGTCGAATACTTTGATGACAAAGGTGACAAATGCATCGGATTGAACACGGAATTACTGGAGCCTATTTAGTTTGAAGAGTTGCGGAAGCCGAGATGCATGGAGTTGCATGGCGCTTGAAAAGGTTGTAAGGCGAATGCATGGAGTTGCATGTCGCATGCAAAGACAATACTTTTTTTTTGAGAGGGAGTGTTGAGGTTTGCAACAAGAAATAGTGAAGGAGGCATCCTGAAACATCATCCTTGATCCTAGTTGGAAAATAATCACCTAAACTAGGTGGGGCCCACATAGGCTATTTTTAGGTGTATGTCTATTTTTAGACATGGTGAGAATATTCTATAAGTTGTGGGATGCTATTTGTAGATGGTTGGTCAAATGTGAAAAATGAGTAAATTGATACACAGACATATTGGCGAGAATACATTTTTAGATTGCTAGTCTAAAAAAATAGATATGTAATATTGTGTCTTAATAATATTTGGACTCTAAACATTATCTTATTCTCTTGGAGCACTTTAGTTAAGTGCACGGATGTAGCACGATGGTGACAAAAGGAATTACGCTATTCCTGAGGGTTTCTTTGGAGCTATTGCATGGAGGACTTCAAATTTTGACTCATGTGACCGAGTTTGGTGGAGTTGTAGAAGTAGTTGGTGGAGTTGTGTTCAGTTTAACTCAGTTAGACACAGTTGAGCTAGTTGTATCTAGTCTAACTGATTGATACACTAGTGAGAGTGGTGTGAATTAATTAATAATTAATTCACTAAATAATAACTCATTAATCAATTGAACAATACATCATTTAACTATAATGCATGGCAATTTCAGTGGAGACCCAGTGGAGAGATAGGTGAAAGGGCAAGATGGACTATCCGTTGTAAATACTAGTGATGCATGAATTGCATCTATATATACATTGGATTTTCCAATGATAATAACACAGTCAATGAGAGTGGAATTACATCGAATTAGTCTTTGTAATCAGCTTGGATTGCGTAGTGGAGGCAGGCTAGCAGGTGGCAAAGATCGGTGCATGGATTTGCAAGATTGGGCCTGATTAGTGTATGATGATTGTATTGTTCTGAGAGCTTGTGATAAGCTTTGTATGATATTTTCATATGATCTCCATGTTACATAATATATAGTTGGGGTTTTCAGCTTCAGGCCTTCCCGTTAAACAAATGTGTTATGTGTGCTTTTATTGCTTCATGTGTTTTGCAATTGTTGATTAAATTTCCGCAAGAATTATAGTGGAAGGATTCTGTATTTAGCAAGAAGATAAATATTGTTAGATCAGGAGAGTCCGGATATATACATGCCTATTGTATATAATTTCTACAGCCATTGCCTTGAAAAAATAAGAAACCATATATTATCAAATAGATACCGTTCTTATAAATATATAATGCAAAAATAAATCTAGCTTCTTGTTATGAAACCAGCTCCAAAAATAGAAGAAAAGAGATATCAACACCTTAGAAATACCCACTTTGAGGGGGAAACCTCCAATACATTACATAAATGAACAATTCTTGGATGATCCAATTTACAAAACCTCCTTTCTATATATAGGAGTCCATGGGGCCATAATGTAATCCTAGTGGGCCACAATGTAATCCTAACCGACCTAACAATAATAATTTAAGGGCACAATAATAACAAAATGGGGGTTACAAAGGTACAATAAAAACCATAGGGGGGTTACACTAACAACAATAAGGGACTATACTAGTAATATAAGGACCTAACATGCTCCTATCCTTCAAAAAAGTGTTGTCCTCAATGCTTGAGTAGCTCTGGGTACTTTTGTATAAAATTCTCATCCTCCCATGTAGAATATTCAGTGGGTAAGTTCTTCCATTTGATTAGATACTCTGAAATTGATCGATTTCGTAGCTATCGAGTTCTTTTTTCCGCGACTGCTTTAGGTTCCAATATGGTTTTTCCTTCCTCATAAAGTTCTGGCAATATTGTTTGAACTGGAATTTTTTCCCCTATAATCTATTTTAAGCATGAAACATGGAAAACTGGATGCACTCACGAAGAAGCAGGAAGCTCCAATTTGTATGCCATAGTACCAATTTTTTGCAACACCTTGTAAGGACCATATTACTTTGGTGATAATGTATTATCCTTATTAGCTTCCTTGAGGGACATTTGTTTGTATGGTTGTAGCCATAAAAATACCCAGTCTCCCACATCAAAACTTCTCTCACTGCGATGTTGATTTTCCTGTTGTTTCATTGAATTTTGTGCCAAATTTAGGCTATCCTTTAAGAGTTGGAGAACTTCTTGTTGATGCTTGATGTGATCCTCCACTTCTTGAACCCTAAAATATTCCCTTGAAGAAGATGTGATGGACGGTGGATGATATCCATAAAGTGCCATAAATGGGGTCATTTTTGTTGCAGTATGGAAGGAAGTGTTATACCACCATTTAGCGAGAGGTAACCACTTGACCCATTGTGCTTTCTTATCAGATACAAAACACCAAAGATATCCTTCCAAACATTTATTCACTATCTCTATTTGACTATCGGATTGAGGATGATAAGATGAGCTATGAGCTAGTTGAGTACCCAAACAAGAAAATAATTTCGTTCAAAAATTTCTTGTAAAAATGGAATCTTTGTCACTTACAATAATCTTCGGGTTTCCATGTAGCTTTTTAATTGTTTCCATAAATTCAGCAGTAATTGTACTTGCTTTAAATGGATGAGATAATGCACAAAAGTGTGCATACTTGGTAAGTCTATCAACTACCACCATGATGACACTCTTTCCTTCGGACTTAGGTAAATTTGTGATAAAGTTTGTAGAAGACCAGGGGTATTAATTGTCTCAACTTTATTTTGATGGAAAACCAAAAATTCCGCCACAAAATTTTGAATATCAGATTTAAGGCCATCCCAAAAAAAATCTTTCTTCACCTTGTGGTAAGTTTTTAAAAATCTCTAGTGTCCTCCTAAAGGAGAATTGTGCAATTCCAAAAGAACATTTTGTTTTAGTTGGGAATTCTTGCAAATATATAAGCGATCTTTGTACCATAAGGAATCATTTTTCCAACTAAATGTATCAGATGTACTAGGACCTTGCCACAAATTTTGAATGAGTGTCCACACTTCTTCTTCCTTCTTCCATTCATCCCTTGCTTCAGTTATCCAATCTGGCTAGATAATATAAATGGCACAAAGCAATGCTTCCACCTCTTCATCCTTTCTTGAGAGTGCATTTGCAAAAAAATTTAGGTTCCATTTTTTGTAGATGATTTCAAAGTCATAACCCAACATCTTTGTGAACCATTTTTGATGCTCTTCTAAAGATAATATTTGTTCCAAAAAGTGTTTAAGACTATCATGATTAGTTTTTACCTTGAAGTGTCTTCCCATTAGGTAAGGTCTCCATTTCTTTAGTGCATGTAGTATTGCCAACATTTCCTTCTCATAAATAGCCTTTTGTAAATACTTTCCTTTGATTGAATGACTTTCAAAAGCAATGGGTCTTCCTTCTTGCATTAAAACTGCACCAATTCCATTTTCTGAAGCATCACATTCCACAATAAAGTTTTTTGTGAAGTCTGGCATAGCTAAGACTATTGCTAGGCACATTGACTCTTTAAGATGTTCAAAGGCCTTGGTTGCTTCAGGAGTCCATGAAAATGCAACTTTCTTCAATAATGTTGTTAGAGGTGCTGCTATTCTCCCATAATTCTTAACAAACTTGCAATAATACCCTGTTAACTTGAGAAATCCACACAACTGCTTTATGGTTGTGGGGACTTTCCATTCCTTAATGGCTTTAATTTTGTTAGGGTCTACCTTAACACCCTTGTGAGATACAATATGACCCAGATATTCCACCTGTTGTACTCCAAAGAAACATTTGGATTTTTTTTCATATAATTGTTTCTCCTCCAATAGTTTGAGCACCCTGTCAACATGTTGAACATGATCCTTCCATGACCTGCTATAGATTATTATATCAACAAAAAATACTAGCACAAATTTTCTAAGGAATGGTTTGAAAATGGAATTCATTAACCCTCGAAATGTAGAAGGTGCATTGGTAAGGCCAAAAGGCATGACCAAAAATTCATAATGACCCTCATGAGTTCGAAATGTTGTTTTCAGAATATCTTCAGTCTTCATTTCTATTTGATGATATCCTGAATGAAGATCCAACTTGGTAAAATAAATTGCTCCATGTAATTCATCCAATAATTCATCAATCACAGGAATGGGAAAATTATCTTTAATATTGATCTTATTGAGCTCCCTATAATCTAGACACATGCGTCATGATCCATCCTTCTTGTGCACCAATACTACTGGAGTAGAGAAAGAACTTTGACTAGGTTGAATTATACTAGCCTCTAACATTTCTGTAATCATACGTTCAATTTCACTCTTTTTGACATAAGCATATCTGTAAGGTCGGATGTTTGGAGGAACACTTCCTGGAATCAAATGAATAGCATGATCATGATCACGAATAGGTGGGGGTCCTTTGGGAGTATCAAACACCTTCAAATGATTGTCCAAGACTTTTTGGAGATCTGGAGAAATAGATGATTTTGATGTTGGCACCTTTTAGCCACCTGTTTGCTATGCCAAAAATTTATAGGTGGCTAATAGTGGCTCCACATGGGGATGGCATCTTCTTGAAGGTGTCAAGAATCTCAGAAAATAATCTTTGGAATTAGGCCAGATTCCTGGTACTTCACACATATTTTTCCTTTCTTTGATCAGCTACCACAAACATGGTGGATATTGAATCAGCAGAAAACATCTTCCCAAACAACTACCTACCCATCCTACTATCCTATTAAATACATGTTCACCATGGATAGCTTGATGTTATGAAGTTTTCCAAAACGACATAGTTCTATCATTTGCAATAATATACGACGTTAGAAGGTGCTGGGTATAGGAAACAATTCAATTCGTTGGCTATCTTACAATGAATAAAATTATGGGTACTATCGATATCAATCAACATTTTTACCTTTTTATTCTTGATATGTCCTTCTATATTGAGATTTTGAGGAGTGATAATTCTTGCCAATGCATTAAAAGATATTGTCAGATTCATTTCTTTTTCTTCTAGGGTTGGTTCCTGGTGTATTTCCTCTTCTTTCAAAGTTTCTTTTTCATTTTCTTCTTCCTCTTCACAATCTATGTAAAATAATTTCTTCTCAGCACACTTATGACCTTTAGTGTGTTTTCTATCACAACTGTAGCAAAGCCCTTTTGCTATTTTTTCTTCCAATTGTTGTGGTGTCAACCTTGTAGGTTGTGGAAATCTAGGAGTAGCAACACTTCCCTCTTTATAGAAGTGAGTGGTAGGCTTCCTTGTCGCCATAATTTTACATTCAATTTTTCTTGCTAACCTGAATGCCTTCTCCAATGAATCAGGTTCCAAAACGTGAACTTCATGTTGGATGTTATCCTTTAAAGTGCCTATGAAGAGATCAATCCTGTGTTCCTCTGGAATACCAGTTACCCTTAGATTCAATTTTTGGAAGTCCTCAATATTGCTCACACACTGACGCTTTTTTGAAGTTTATCAGCTTGGCTAAAGAAAATTGACACTCTTTATTATCATAATGCTATCATTTCTCTAGTAAAAATTGACCAAGTGAAAAAAAATGGCCAGAACCGTATCAATACCATACAAATGTATTTTGTTCTAAATGTAAAATTTCAATGCGTACCTTTTGTGTGTTTTGCACATTATTGAGATCAAAATATTGCTCCATCTGTAGTATCCATGTTACGGGATCCTTGCCATCAAACTTCCTCATATCCATCTTTGGAATATGGTGGTTCTTTAATCCAACATTAGAGTTTATGAAATCACGAATAACATTTATTTTTTTCTCATCTTGAGTTTCCTCTACTATCTTTTTCGCCATTAGGAATCATTTCTTGTATCAAATTTGACAAACCTTCCTTAAAACCTTCCATGTCTTCCTTTAAACCTTCCATTTTTTCTTCCATACCATCCATTTTTTATTCCATACCATTCTTCAAACCATCCATCGTAGCTTCCATTCCTTTCTTTAAACCATCCATCTTAGCATCCACACTTTTCTTCAAAACATCCATTTCATTTTTTTTGCTCTTTGTGAGAGCGAATTTTGGTGCACTTTCTCTTGTAATTTTGATAGTTCATGTAGCAATTCTTCATATTCATGAGTCGTAGTAGAGTCTCTGAGGGCTTAATGGGTGTTGAATTCTTTTTAGGAGGCATTTTAGAACCCAATACTGATATCTATTCTCAATAGGCCTTTGGAATCACTTTAAACTGATTTTTCAAACAAGAATTATCCAATTTGAAAAACAATACACACATTTTTCTTGATTTTGAGGAGCTCGATATTGAAACTAAATTAACTCTGTGAATTTGGATCTTCAATATCTGAAATTTGGCCCTGACGTAGCCCTCTGAATATTCTTTCGAATGCCATAGGTCTGACCTGATTTGCATTCTTAAAGACAAAGTTACACCCAATATCCTACGATGACCTAATTGTGAACGGGTTCAGTAGAGCGAACTTGTATGAATTGCCACGTGTCATTGTTTCCTCCTTCAACTCTGACATTTATATAGAATAAACTACACTCTGTGTACTTGCGGACTTTTTACATAATTCCAATCTAATGCTGAGAGAGAGAGTTATGACGATTTTCCCATGGTCACCACTTTGAGATGAAATTCAGGAGCCTGAAAAATCCCTAACTTCCACAGACCATATCTCCCAAAATATTATGAATCTAGCTCTGAAATTTTTCCACGGTGTTCCTCATGATTTCGGCTTCACTTTGTGAAAATTTAGCTTTTGAACCTTCGTCTAACAAACATTATAGTGAAAATTCCACGATGACCTATTTAGGTTAAATTCAGGAGCCTGCAAAAATCCCTAACTTGCACAGATCATATCTCTGAAAATATTTCGAACCAAGATCTGAAATTTTTCCATGTCATTCCTCAGGATTTGGGCTTCGCTCTATAAAACTTTCAGCTTCTGAACCTTCCTACAAAATAATTTATAGCAAAAATTCCACGATGACCTATTTGGTGTAGTGAAACCCTAGAATCCAAAGCTCTGATACCAAATGTTATGAAACCAGCTCCAAAAATAGAAGAAAAGAGAGATCAATGCCTTATAAATAGCCACTTTGAGGGGGAAACCTCCAATACATTACATAAATGAACAATTCTTGGATGATACAAATGAAAAATCCTCTTTTCTATATATAGGAGTCCATGGGGCCACAATGTAATCCTAGCCGACCTAACAATAATAATGTAAGGGCACAATAATAACAATATGGGGGTTACAGGGGTACAACAATAACAATAAGGGGGTTACAGTAACAACAATAAGGGACTATAATAGTAATATAAGGACCTAACACTTCTTAACAACAAAATCACACTACAATATTTGATTATCAGTAAGGTCACATATTCATGTGTGGCTATATTGTTGTGAGCCAATGTCTTTTCTCCCTACCATAATTGTATGCCACACATTAACAATATAGAATATTTTTCAGTAAAGTGAAGGGACATCTTCATTACTTACATTTATCTTTAAAGATTCTTCATATTCCCATAACTGACTAACTTATTCCAACAAGATAATAAGTTTAGGTTCTTGTCAACAAATGTTAGCGCTTAACAATATTCTTCAATGATGTATCTTGGAAACCTTTTCAATTGTTCAATGTAATTTGATTCACATCTTACATTATATAAAAGCATACCATATTTTGTACCTTCAACACTTTATATATATACAAACTTATTGAAATCAGCCCAGGTCATATTTGAATTCATCATTACAACTTACCTTCATATAATGTATATATTTAGTCTTCTGGTTGAGGCATATCATTACATTCAAAGTATATTCTAGACCCATATTCTTTCCTTCGTGACAATGATATTCTAATGATAAGAGATAAAATACTTCAAACAATGGTTATACATATCTCACCCCCATAGAGTTAAAGGACGCATCAAAATTTCATAATAGCTCTCAAATATGTATCATCGTAGAGTTTTCATTTCCTTTTGTCATATAAATGAGAATTTTATGTCACATATTAATAGTATTTCCTTGAGAGATATAAATCAAAAATTTAAAAGGATGAAAGGAATTCATCATACCTGGTCTTCTAAAGGTTTGACACAATATTGATGAGTCTTATAAACTTTAAGATACAAGGATCCATTCCTTCCATGTTAGACCTATACTAGATCTTGACAGGGCTCCTTTTAAAAAAATAATTACAGAGATGACAATACATGCCTCATTTTTAGATTTCAAACTTTAGTCCTTGTCACACTTATTCTCAATCTTTTTCATTAGCAAAAACGTCTTTATTAGGTTATGTGTCTTTGATAATGCATAAGAAAATGATTTTCCATTCACATACTAGTCTCTTTATATGTTTTAATTCTCATATTTTATTATTGATCAAACCATCACTAAGAATATTAGCTTTTTGTGATAATTTCATCTTCAGAATTATAAATAATTTGTTGATCTTTTGCTTCATGTGCATAGGTTTCTTGAAGTGTTTGTGAGTGTTAAAATAGGTAAATGTATCAAGTTTTATGTTAAATTCATGAGAATTTTAACTTAAAAACAAAGTACTGAACATGAAGCAATAACATGTATAGAAAAGCATCAAATGATCCATTAAGACAGTGTTTTGATGAAGGAGTTCACCCCTCTTGAGCTAAGACTCCTTGGTCCAGCTTCCATGGCTTGGGCCTCTGTATTATCTCAAATGTGAAAAAAGTGTTGTTTACAATCATTTAATGCTTCTGAAACCTACTTCAATGTGTTCAGAATGTACAAATCATCCATAATAGACTCTTTTTTACCCCAATTTGGTCGAATTTTGTAAAATTTGCGGCCTCCACAATTCTGGCCTAGGAAACCCCACTAAAACTGGAGAAACTCTAGTTAGGGCCGCTAAATTTGGGGACAACGCCTAATTTAGGGGCTCTGCTAGTTTTCTGCCAAATTAAAATGAAATTTAATTAAGTAAAGTGGAGTTTAACCATCGGATTAGTGATAATCGAGCGTGTTAACCAAATCCCATTTAAAAATAGGATTAGCACAAATTAAATAGGCTTATGGGTTATTTAACCTGTATTAAACTTAATTCGTACATTAAAAAACAGCACTCGCCCCTGGTCATAGTGGAATGGTCATGTGGGGAGGGGGCTCGCCCGTGGGGATGGACCCCTTCCTACCCCCGTCGGTCTAACTGTTTTAATTCAAATGAAACCCGCGAGCATAGAGGTTAATAACTGAAGCTATGGGTTATTTATAATGTGGCACGTTTTCTTGGGGGAGGTTGTGGGGTTGAGCCCTGACCTCCTCCCTTCCATTCGTAATATATTTTACCACCCGAAAAATTACCATATTATATCCCACCTTTGTACATTGAATTCGAACCATTCTTTGAAATTCAGATTTGATCCATAGTTGTAATTCTACCATTGTATATATAAAAATTTTGACCATTGATAATTGAAATTCATTCCTGACCTTGGTCCACCATGTTGTGGTTCTAGTGTTTTGGCGAGCTTGGCAAGACCAAAAGACTGGACAACATCAAACCACTTTGGGATCCTAGGATCTAGCCCTCGTGGATCCAGAGAGGGATCTCTCTATAAATATAAAGAATGAATGTATCTTAAAGGCTCAAGTTGAGGTATTAGGCTAGTTATGAAGCACAAGGGTTTGTTTTGATTTGTTTGTTTGGTTGGAGATCATTAACTGAGAAGGTTATGGAAGTAAAGAAGGAGCTGAATAGAAGGATGTTTTAGCATGGGAAGATGGGTCAAGATAAAGGTTAATCCATTGGTCTATGGAGTCATAAAAGGAGTTTACTTGCATAACAACTATCCAAGGGTTTCCATAGGGAAATTAATCTATACCAAAGGATCTTTTAGATAGATGGTGAGATGGAAAATTAAGAGTGGGTGAAAGAAAGAAAGAAACCTAAATGCAGCCTAAGATCAGGTAAGGACTTTGAACCTATCCTGATTTTGACATACTTCAAAGGAGACTCTCAATAAAGACACAAAGGGTAGCTTAAGATCAGGTCAGATGTCATTTAAATCCAGGCCTGCTTTTAGCATACTCTTAAGGAAGACAATCTAGCAGTCCTCATAACCACTTTAAAACAGTAGAAAACATTTAATTTTAAACACAGAGCAAGGCCTAATATTAGAGAAAGACTTTTAACTTTCAATGCTTTTGACACTAGCTCAAAGGGATCTTAGAAAGGCCAATTGTTGGAAGAGGAACCTAGTGGACAGGGCTAACTCTAAATCCCCAATTTCCCAATTCTTCCAACTGAAACCAAACAAGAACATCTAAGAAACAAACTCTAAATTCATACATCAGTAAGCAAGGGCAGACCAACATCTTTGACTAGTTAAATTATGTTGAATTTTTTCTCAGATATACAATCAGCATAAAACATAAAGGATAACAAGTGTAGGAAGCATTAGGGTACTTTACAGTAGTATATCCTAAGCCAGATTACTGATTCTTATCAGATTATTATGGACAGTATGATAAAACATGAAAGGAGACAATTGCAGTAAGAGAAACATCACCATAAATATAGACCAGGATCGTGTGGATCTGCTTGTTCAATTGATGTGCAAAACCAGTCACATACTTTGAGCTCAATGGCTTTTACAATCCAGACTTCTCTTCCCAGCCTACTAAATTAAAAACTACTTAGCTACTTCTCCCCAATAACAGTTCTAACAGTCGATAAAATTCCAACCACCAACAACAAATATTCAATGAATACTTATAGGTGAATGAGGAGGTAGAGTAATAGATATGAACTTGAATGATCCATTAAGATAGAGGGGATGAAGTATTCGAATGCCCACTCTGCTTAATGGCTCTGCATTGACATTTTGGTACCCTTTAGGCTGGTTTAGAAGTCTCTGTCAGGTTGACAATAACCTCAAGTATGTTCTTTGAAGTACTCTCTGACTGCTGGTACTCTGTTCTATCTTCTGAGATAAGTAAGGTGGCTAGAAGGTTTGCAGGTCTCCCATAATTCCATAACTATTATTCTTACAGTTCTGTAAGGCCTCTGTCGGTGTAGTAAATGTTCTGGTGTTCGATGGAAGATGGAGGAAGTCATGTAGATAGTCCTTTCTTGGAGAAAAATGTTTTGTTGTCATTAAATCATAGATATTGCTTGTTTCATGTGTTTTAGGCTTCATTAAGCCTTTTAATCATCTTTATGGTCCTCATCTGTGTCCTTTGAGTCTGCAACCTTGGATTAGGCCTCTTAGCCTTCAAAACCATGCTTTTTAACCCTTTAAGCTTTCACTGATACACTTTTCTGCTTCTGTTGACTGTCTCTGTGAATGTACAGGCTTTAATGGCGAAGGAGGGCTTAAATAAGAGTTTATAAACCGAGCTTTAATGAAAATCATGTTTTAACCTTTCTCAGGCTCTGAAAATATCTTCTTGTGCTCTGAAAAACCCTGTCTGTGACTATGAAACAGAGTGGATTCATGCGCCTTTAAACCCTACAAAAACCCAATAAACACATTAAGAAATCCATGAGAGAGGGAGGATGGATGCTTTGGAGGGCCGAGGGAATGGTGGCGCGGCGAGGAGAATGGTGGTTGCAGCGAAGAAAACGGTGGAAATTATGAAAGAATGGTGAAAACCGGCCTGATGAAGGTCTGGTGCGAGGTGGGTTTTGGACCGTCCGATTAGATCAGGCTACGGTAATCAACGGTCAAGATTCATTGGTAGGACTGTTCAGAGGACTAGATGAAATGGGAGATGGGATTATGTCGGAGCCGTCAGATCAAAATAATGGACAACCATGATCATTCGACGGGGAACAGTAGAATGGGAAATGAGCGGAGATGAACATGCATCAAGACAATTGGATTTAAAAGGTTTAACGGTGGAGATCGGAAGATGAGGTTGTTCGGGGGGTCAGGTGAATGGAGAAATGGAAGGGGTCGAGGTTAGATCTAGACTGTCGGATCAAACCGATCAACGGCCATGATTAACCTTGAAAACACAACGCGAAAGGTGGTAAACGGAAAACCGGGGTGGTTTTCGCACGGGGTCGGAGGTGGGAAGTGGTTTTAACAAAAATCATGCGATTCCACTCATCGCGTGACGCGTGGCAAAACAATATCACCCATATCACGCAATTTATGAATGCTAACCTTCGGACACTAAAAAAACGTGATATTCTCCTCCGCCATTGGATGTGGGGCGGGGAGATCTGACGGTGTGAAAGACAGCGCGATGGGGGAAGGTGCACGGGGCAGAAGTAGGCCATCGAGTTCACGGTGGACCGTAGGATCATGCAAGATGGATGGTTTTGATTTTCTATTAGGGCGGAGGCATATCAGATCATCAAGTTTCATCGCAGCCATATGATCTATACAACGAACGGTCACGATCTAAAACTAGAGCGGCAGCGTTTCGGCAAATGGAGTGAGGGGAATGTAATGGACAGGCGCCCGAGGATCGTTGATCTATGTAGATCAACAGTTCTCATCAATTCTAACCACAACGTCGGTGATGATGAAACAAAGGGAAAAAAGGGTTTTGGCGTGGTTTAATTAGCCTTTGAGCGCTTGATCACGGCATTTAGGTCTCATGGGAGGGGGTGAAGTAAATAAGCCCTCAAGGGCTAAATCATTTATTGGAGCAGAAAAAGTAGTTTTTATGCTTTTCAAAGGGTTTTTTGGGGTTTTTAGCGCCCGGTTGCAGGGCTAAGGGCTTATGAATAAAGGGGCTGAGCTGTATAAGCCCTCAGGGGCTTAGCCTGTCATAGTGTTAAAAAGGGTATTTTAGGCCAATTTTAGTGCTTTTTTAGGCCAAATGGAGGGTTCTGGTAGGCAGAAAAGGGAATTTTTAAACCAGATAAAGGATAACATGATGTTTAAAAAGGGTTTTGGGATGATATGTAGGGTTAATGAAGGGGTTTTGGAGGAATTTTGTGAGGGGAAAAAGGGTGACAAATGGGATTTTGTGGGAATGAAATAGGGAAAATGGAGGCCTCTTTGACAGCAGTTTCTTCATAACAAAACAACAGGTTTTCAATGGAAACAGCAGTGAAGACTTCTTCAAAGGATAGAAGACACATGGAGGCTTTAAGAATGAAATATTTTCAAGGGAAATGTTTCTCTTGAAGGCTCGGAACATTTTTAGCCACCTGTTTTCCATGTCAAAAATTTATAGGTGGCTAACAGTCGCTCCACATGGGGATGGCATCTTCTTGAAGGTGTCAAGAATATCAGAAAATAGTCTTTGGAAGTAGGCCATATGCCTGATACTTGACACATATTTTTCTTTTCTTGATCAGCTGCCACAAACATGGTGGAAAATAAATCAGCAAAAAACATTTTCCCAAACAACTACCTACCCATCCTATTGTCCTAGCATTTTTTCTTCAAGGTGCATTTAGACTTGCAGACCCTTTACATCATCAATTTTTTTGCAAATAGGAGAATAAACCTATCTACTACTACCCTTATTTCTCCATGAGACCAGATTAAACAGTTGGCCTCATAGCTTCTCTACCTAAACTACTATCTTCTAGGATTAAACTGTCTAGCAGATTTCTTTCTCTACATTCTAAAACAGAAATTGAAACACAGTCAAACCAGGATTAGACTGTCTGGGTTGTTGTGGGTCCATGGCATAAAGACAAGTTGCACATGAACTGAACTTTGCAGCAATTAAAAACAACTAACTAAATGCTCACAGGCTAAGCTTTATTGAGATTTCCTACCTACCCTACTCTAACTTGAAATATTTACATGTCTAGCTAACAAACACTCTTTTCCAATACATCTAGTCAATCAAATGATCCCATGACTGGTCTTTTCTGCTCATCTCTTTGAGCATGCTGGATAGGCAGGGCCACTCCCATTCTCTTTGTTTTTTAACAACAGCTTTTAAAATATTTCTTGTTGCCTGCAACAAGCTACTCTTGATGACCTTTGATCCTTCTTTAAATGGCTGTAGGATATGAGCATAAGGATCTTGAAATGATACCTGGTTGTGAGTATTTGGCAAGTAGGCTTTGACCAGGATTGCTTCCTCTTCCACTAGATCAAAGAAAAGATACTTTTGAGAAAGAAAATCTTCCTCATCTTCATCACTTTCTGAACTAGAGGACTCATCATATATTGCAGGGTTGTCCTCTTATAGCTCTGATAGGTTCTGCTCTGGTAGGCTGAGCTCTGTGAAAAGGTCACTGAATTCTTGAGCAGGGGTATGTTCCATTGCTTCCCCTTCTTCGAGAGAAGGCTCCTTGGTTTCAACCTGCTCAAAAATTTCTTCATTGTTTTCCTCTTCATCTTGCGAGATGAAAGGATGTTGATTTCCAATCACATGAAAACTGTTACTAATGAGTTGTAATGAAGTGAAGCAAAGATCCAGAGATCCTTCACCCTCTTTTGAAATTTTAAAGCTTTCTTCATCAGTATCGTAAATAGCCTGCATGGGCTCATTACTTTCTTGAAGTTGCTGAAACTGATTTTCCTCCCATAAATCTACCAATGATGGCCCTGCAAGATCATCTTCTATTTGGAGAACATCATCATCAGATAGATCAAAAATAGGAAAATCATGAATGTAAGTAATGCTACCAATCGGACATACTCGATTGTCAGCAAATATTTCTTCATTCTGATTTACATTAGAGATTTCCAACTCTGTACAACAAGGCTCATCAGATGAATGGGCAAGAATGTATGTTCTGCAAAAAATTTCAGAGGTTGACTGTCTATTGATGATCTTATCTATTTCCTCTTCTGTCAAAGGGGAAGATTTTCTAGTATTTCTTTGACCAGAAGTGCAGCAGCTCTTTATTTCTTTTGAAGGTTGAATCTGAGGCTGGATGTCTTCTTGGGCCTTAGCTTTAAGGGATGATGGATCAGTGTCTGAGCTTTCAGGAATGTCTTGAGGAATGTCTATTGTCTCTTGACTACTTTCTTCCTCAGTTGATTCATTCAGGTTCCTGTGATAATTAGGATGCAAATGAAAATCTTGAATGGCTTCTAACAGATCTTTAGGATGCATGTTAACCAGGTCCTCATCAATTTCTAATAGGTATTGTATGAAGTTTTGAGATTGATCACAGCAATCCCATGATAAGGATGGAGAGTTTTCTTTGTATCTCTCATAAAATACTTGGTGCATGTCTTTCAAATAAAACACACTCCTAGGTTCTAACCATTCATACCAATCCCTTGCCTTATATTCTAATGTTGCCATGAACATTTTCATAAGACAGTCCTCATGCCATTCAACTTTAAACCTCCACACATGTATATGAAACTTGATGAGATGTAACAAGGGGTCATCAACATTTTCACCTGAAAGGTAGGTAGGTTTTTCAACTAATTTACTTCAGGCATTTTGTGTGGGAATCCAAGGATATGATCCCTATTCATTGGGGCATATCTTCGTTGTATATGTGGAAGCATGTTTGTAAATTAGAAAAGAGTTCATTGTACCTTCTCAACCAGTTCAGGGTCTTCTACCAGTGGATTCATTTAGTCTTTGAGAGTTATGGAGTGTGGAGTCACGAAGTGGATGAATTTGAATGTTTGAAGCAGGTTGTTGTCCACCATCAGCAATTGAATACCAATCTAACCAGATATTTTGGGCCTTCTGAGGTCCTAAGGGTGTCTAAGATGAAGTTCACTCATAAATTCCCCAGTGGAGTCGCCATTATGTTTTGGTTCCAGTGTTTTGGCCAGATTGGCAAGACCAAAAGACTATAAAACATCAAACCCCTTTGGGATCCTAGGATCTAGCCCTCCTGGATCCAAAGAGGGATCTCTCTAAAAATATAAAGAATGAATGTATCTTTAAGGCTCAAATTGAGGTATTAGGCTAGTTATGAAGCACAAGGGTTTGTTTTGATTTGTTTGTTTGGTTGGAGATCATTAACTGAGAAGGTTATGGAAGTAAAGAAGGAGTTGAATAGAAGGATGTTTTAGCATGGGAAGATGGGTCAAGAGAAAGGTTAATCCATTGGGTTATGGAGTCATAAAAGGAGTTTACTTGCATAACAACTATCAAAGGGTTTCCATAGGGCAAGTCATCTATACCAAAGGATATTTTAGATAGATGGTGAGATGGAACATTAAGAGTGGGTGAAAGAAAGAAAGAAACCTAAATGCAGCCTAAGATCAGGTAAGGACTTTGAACCTATCCTGCTTTTGACATACTTCAAAGGAGACTCTCAATAAAGACACAAAGGGTAGCTTAAGATCAGGTCAGATTTCATTTAAATCCAGGCCTGCTTTCAGCATACTCTTAAGGAAGATAGTCCAGCAGTCCTCATAACCACTTTCAAATAGTAGAAAACATTTAAGTTTAAACACAGAGCAAGGCTTAAGATCAGAGAAATACTTTTAACTTTCAATGCTTTTGACACTAGCTCAAAGGGATCTTAGAAAGGCCAATTGTTGGAAGAGGAACCTAGTGGACAGGGCTAACTCTAAATCCCCAATTTCCCAATTCTTCCAGCTAAAACCAAACAAGAACATCTAAGAAACAAACTCTAAATTCATACATCAGTAAGCATGGGCAGGCCAACATCTTTGACTGGTTAAATTATGTTGAATTTGTTCTCAGATATACAATCAGCAGAAAAAATAAAGGATAAGAAGATTAGGAAGCATTAGGGTAATTTACAGCAGTATATCCTAAGCCAGATTACTGATTCTTATCAGAGTATTATGGACAGTATGATAAAAAATGAAAGGAGACAATTGCAGTAAGAGAAACATCACCAGAAATGTAGACCGGGATCCTATGGATCTGCTTGTTCAATTGATGTGCAAAACCAGTCACATACTTTGAGCTCAATGGCTTTTACAATCCATACTTCTCCTCCCAGCATACTAAATTACAAACTACTTAGCTACTTCCCCCCAATAACAGTTCTAACATTCGATAAAATCCCAACCACCAACAACAAATATTCAATGAATACTTATAGGTAAATGAGGAGGTAGAGTAGTAGATATGAACTTGAATGATCCATTAAGACAAAAGGGATGAAGTATTCAAATTCCCATTGTGCTTAATGCCTCTGCATTGACATTTTGGTACCCTTTAGGCTGGTTTAGAAGTCTCTGTCAGGTTGACAATAACCTCAGGTATGTTCTTTGAAGTACTCTCTGACTGCTGGTACTTTGTTCTGTCTTCTGAGATAAGTAAGGTGGCTAGAAGGTCTACAGGTCTCCCATACTTCCATAACTGTTGTTCTGACAGTTTTGTAAGGCCTCTGTCAGTGTAGTAACTGTTCTGGTGTTCGATGGAAGATGGAGGAAGTCATGTAGATAGTCCTTACTTGGAGAAAAATGTTTTGTTGTCATTAAATCACAGATATGGCTTGTTTCATGTGTTTTAGGCTTCATTAAGCCTTTTAATCATATTTATGGTCCTCATCTGTGTCCTTTGAGTCTTCAACCATGGATTAGGCCTCTTAGCCTTCAAAACCATGCTTTTTAACCCTTTAAGCTTTCACTGATACACTTTTTTTCCTCTGTTGACTATCTCTCTGAATGTACAAGCTTTAATGGCGCAGGAGGGCTTAAATAAGAGTTTATAACCCGATATTTAATGAAAATCATGTTTTAACCTTTCTCAGGCATTATTTTATGCGATATATGGCTCTAAAAATATCTTCCTACGCTCTAAAAACCCTGACTGTGAAACAGAGTGGATTCATGCCCCTTTAAAACCTACAAAAAAACTGATAAACACATTAAGATTTCAATGAGGGAGGGAGGATGGATGCTTTGGAGGGCCGAGGGAATGGTGGCGCGGTGAAGAGAATGGTGGATACAGCAAAGAAAACGGTGGAAATTGTGAAAGAATGGTGAAAACCGACCTGATGAAGGTCTGGTGCGAGGCGAGTTTTGGACCATCCGATTAGATCAACTACAGTAATCAACGGTCAAGATTCATTGGTAGGACCGTTCAGAGGACTAGATGAAATGGGAGATGGGATTATGTCAGAGCCATTAGATCAAAATAATGGATGACAATGATCGTTCGACGGAGAACAGTAGAATGGGAAATGAGAAGAGATGAACATGCATCAGGACCCTTGGATTTAAAAGGTTTAACGGTGGAGATCGGAAGATGAGGTTGTTCGGGGGGTCAGGTGAATGGAGAAATGGAAGGGGTCGAGGTTAGATCCGAACCATCGGATCAAACCGATCGACAGCCACGATTAACCTTGAAAACACAACGCGAAAGGTGGTAAGTGGAAAACCGATGTGGTTTTCACGCGGGGTCGGAGGTGGGAAGTGGTTTTAACAAAAATCACGCGATTCCACTCATCGCGTGATGCGTGGAAAAACAATACCACCCATATTGCGCAATTTCTGAATTCTAACCTTCAAACACTAAAAAAACGTGATATGCTCCTCCTCCGTTGGATGTGGGGCGGGGAGATCTGACGGTGTGAAAGACAACGCGATGGGGGAAGGTGCGCGGGGCAGAAGTAGGTCATCGGGTTCACGGTGGACCGTAGGATCATGCGATATGGACGGTTGTGATTTGTTGTCGAGGCAGAGGCATATCAGATCATCGGGTTTCATCGTAGCCGTAGGATCTATACAACAGACATTCACGATCTAAAACTGGAGTGGAGGTGTTTCGGCAAATGGAGTGAGGGGCATGTAATGGACGGGCACCCGAGGATCGTTGATCTGTGTAGATCAACGGTTCTCATCAATTCTAACCACAACGTCGGTGATGATGAAACAAAGGGAAAAAATGGTTTTGACGTGGTTTAATTAGCCTTTGAGCGCTTGATCATGGCGTTTAGGTCTCATGGGAGGGGGTGAAGTAAATAAGCCCTCAAGGGCTAAATCATTTATTGGAGCAGAAAAAGTAATTTTTATGCTTTTCAAAGGGTTTTTTGGGGTTTTTAGCGCCTGGTTACGGGGCTAAGGGCTTATGAAGAAAGGGGCTGAGTTGTATAAGCCCTCAGCGGCTTACCCTGTCATAGTGTTAAAAAGGGTATTTTAGGCCAATTTTAGTGCTTTTTTAGGCCAAATGGAGGGTTCCGGTAGGCAGAAAAGGGCATTTTTAAACCAGATAAAGGATAATATGAGGTTTAAAAATGGTTTTGGGATGAGATGGAGGGTTAATGAAGGGGTTTTGGAGGAATTTTGTGAAGGGAAAAAGGGTGACAAATGGGATTTTGTGGGAATGAAATAGGGCAAATGGAGGCCTCTTTGACAGCAGTTTCCTCATAACAGAACAGCAGGTTTTCAATGGAAACAACAGTGAATACTTCTTCAAAGGATAGAAGACACATGGAGGCTTCAAGAATGAAATGTTTTCAAGGGAAATGTTTCTCTTGAAGGCTCAAAACATTTTTAGCCACCCGTTTGCTATGTCAAAAATTTATAGGTGGCTAACACACCAAAGGGGGCACATGGCGGCCCCTGGCTGCACCATGTGTTTTCCTCTGGTTAGACTATCCCCATCCTTTAATAAAATTTCAAAATCCATTAAAATATGAAATTTGACCTTAGGAGATAACATATAAAAAATTCACCTTCCAAACTTTTCGGCGGATCTTGGAGTGACACTTGTCACAGTGTCATTATGCGAAAATGACAAAATATTCCCAGAATATCTTTTTCTTTGCTAACTAGGCTGCCATGTCAGCATTCTATCCTTTCTGCAATTTTTTTAGCTATTTAGGAAAATGACAACAGGCTCTATCTTCCTCATCTGGAGCTGGTTTTCGATGAAACAAAATTCACCGGATTCCTGGAGACGAGCTCTTTGTTGTCATTCAGTTTCCAATCGATATTTAGAAATTCCATGTTTGAGCTTTTACACTGAGCACTTTATCATTCCTCCCCACTAGAAGCCTTTTGGACCCCAAAATCTCTTTTATTATTGAACATGTGGATGAGGGTACAATTCCCTCACCCTTCTAGTCTCAATCCACTGAAATTTTCCCATTTTCATCAATCGGAGTTTTTCACAAAAACTAAGCTTTTTCCTTGACTCTTGCGACCCTATCTTGTTATTGTAGACACCGTCATGCTGCAATTTCCCTTAATTTTCAAAGCAAAAAGTTGTTCTTGCATAAAAAAACTTTTTCGCACCTCTGTCGTCAATCAAATGAAACTTAAAAACTGTCTCACCTCGCACATTGTTGTCGTGTCGATTCTTAGTTGATATTGCTTTGTACTTGCGTCAAATCTTGACCAAGTATTTTCGCCATTGCCATGTACCCTTTGGAAACCCAAAATAAGCACTTGTGGAACCTATTCCTTCTTTTTAAAATTTCTTTGGTGCTTTCTCTTTGAGCTTTGCACTCTCTTTCACTGACATCTTGTTTCAAACAGTGCTCAACACTAATGTTGACTGCTGCAAATCTGTCACATCTTGTTTACCTCCTTTCAAAGCCAACCTGTTAGAGTTTTGAAACATATCATTACAAGCATAAGCAACTTCAATGAAATCAATTTGTTCATTCGATGCATATTTTTGAAAGGTTTCATTCAAAACATCTCTATGCTTGATCATTAACAAAGTCATGTTTTGACTTGCATTCACTATTCTCTTCATTTCTCTTACATGTATAAGAGACAAACTTGTCTTCTTCTTATGCACTCTAGCTGTGCACTCAATTCCATATTTAAACAAGTGATACTTATTCTCATGGTGATGAAATACTACTTTCCTATCATAAAGATAAGGACTTCCCAAAACAATATCTAATATCTCAAGCAGCACCACATCAAGTTCAAATTCATCAAGAAAGTTTGAATTGATGAAAAACCTTAGTATGCACTTCCTTTTTACCTAGAAGTTTGCATTTTTGCATATCCACCCTGAAGGATAAGGTCTTGTTACAATGTTCCTTGGGATTTCAGCTTCGCGCTCTAAAACTTTCAGCTTCTAAACCTTCGTAGAAAAAACATTATAGCAAAAATTCCACGATGACCTATATGGTGCAGAAAAACCCTAGAATCCAAACCTCTGATACCAAATGTTGTGAAACCAGCTCCAAAAATAGAAGAAAAGAGATATCAATGCCCTAGAAATAAACCACTTCGAGGGGGAAACCTCCAATACATTACATGAATGAACAATTCTTGGATGATACAAATGAAAAAACCTCCTTTATATATATAGGAGTCCATGGGGCCATAATGTAATCTTAGTGGGGCCACAATGTAATCCTAGCCGACCTAACAATAATAATTTAAGGGCACAATAATAACAATATGGGGGTCACATGGGTACAACAATAACAATAACGGGGTTAGACCAGCAAAAATAAGGGACTATACTAGTAATATAGGGACCTAACATGCTCCTCTCCTTCAAAAAAGTGTTGTCCTCAATGCTCGAGTAGTTGCGGGTGCTTTTGTATAAAATTCTCATCCTCCCATGTAGAAACTTCAATGGGTAAGTTCTTCCATTTGATGAGATACTATGAAATTGATCGATTTTGTAGTTGTCGAGTTCTCGTTTCCATGACTACTTCAGGTTCCAATATGGTGTTTCCTTCCTCATCAAATTATGGCAATATTGTTTGAACTGGAAGTTTGTCCCCTATAACCTTTTTTAAGCATGAAACATGGAAAATTGGATGCACTTGCGAAGAAGCAGGAAGCTCCAATTTGTATGCCATAGTACCAATCTTTTGCAACACCTTGTAAGGACCATAGTACTTTGGCGATAACTTATTATCCTTCTTAGCTTGCTTGAGGGACATTCTTTTATATGGTTGTAGCCGTAAAAATACCCAGTCTCCCACATCAAAACTTCTCTCACTGCGATGTTGATCTGCCTTTTGTTTCATTCGATTTTGTGCCAAATTTAGGTTATCCTTTAAGATTTGGAGAACTTCTTTTTGATGCTCGATGTGATCCTCCACTGCTTGAACCCTAGAATTTTCCCCTAAAGATTATGTGATGGACGATGGATGATATCCGTAAAGTGCAATAAATGGGGTCATTTTTTGCTGCAGTATGGAAGGAAGTGTTATATCACCATTCAACGAGAGGTAACCACTTGACCCATTGTGCTTGATTATCAGATACAAATCAACAAATATATCCTTCCAAACATTTATTCACTATCTCTATTTGACTATCGGATTGAGGATGATAAGATGAGCAATGAGCTAGTTGAGTACCCAAACAAGAAAATAATTTTGTACAAACATTTCCTATAAAAATGGGATCTCTGTCACTTAAAATAATCTTCAGGTTTCCATGTAGCTTTTGAATTGTTTCCATAAATGTCGTAGCAAATATACTTGCTTTAAATGGATGAGATAATTCACAAAAGTGTGCATACTTGGAAATTCTATCAACTACCACCATGATGACACTTCTTCCTTCGGACTTAGGTAAACCTGTGATAAAATCCATTGAAATATCCTCCCAACGTTGACTTGTAATGGATAAAGGTTGTAGAATACCCGGGGTCTTAGTTGTCTCAAATTTATTTTGTTGGAAAACCAAACATTCTGCCACAAAATTTTGAATATCATATTTAAGGCCATCCCAAAAAAAATATTTCTTCACCCTATGGTAAGTTTTTAAAAACTATGAGTGTCCTCCTAAAGGAGAAGTGTGCAATTCCAAAAGAATCTTTTGTTTTAGTTGGGAATTCTTGCAAATATATAAGCGATCTTTCTACCATAAGGAATCATTTTTCCAACTAAATGTATCAGATGTACTAGGATCTTACTAAAAATTTTGAATGAGTGTCCACACTTCTTCGTCCTTCTTCCATTCATCCCTTGCTTCGGTTATCCAATCTGGTTGGATAATATAAATGGCACAAAGTAATGCTTCCACCTCTTCATCCTTTCTTGAGAGTGCATCTGCAACAACATTTAGCTTCCCTTTTTTGTAGATGATTTCAAAGTCATAACCCAACATCTTTGTGACCCATTTTTGCTACTCTTAGAATAGTCTTTGTTCAAAGATTTTTAAGACTATCATGATAAGTTTTTACCTTGAAGTGTCTTCCCATTAGGTAGGGTCTCCATTTATTTAGTGCATGTAGTATTGCCAACATTTCCTTCTCATAAATATCCTTTTGTAAATACTTTCCTTTGATTGAATGACTTTCAAAATTAACGGGTCTTCCTTTTTGCATTAAAACTACACCAATTCCATTTCCTGAGGCATCACATTCCACGAGGCATCGCATTCCACGATAAATGTTTTTTTTTGAAGTTCGAGCGTAGCTAAGACTAGTGTTAGGCACATTGCCTCTTTAAGATGTTCAAAGGCCTTAGTTACTTCAGGAGTCCATGAAAATGCATCTTTCTTCAATAATGTTGTTAGAGGTGCTGCTATTCTCCCATAATTCTTAACAAACTTGTGATAATACCTTGTTAACCCGAGAAATCCTCACAACTGCTTTATGGTTTTGGGGACTTTCCATTCCTTAATGGCTTTAATTTTGTTGGGGTCTACCCTAACACCCTCATGAGATACAATATGACCCAGATATTCCACCTCTTGTACTCCAAAGAAACATTTGAATGTTTTTGCATATAATTGTTTCTCCTGCAATAGTTTGAGCATCCTGTCAACATGTTCAACATGATCCTTCCAAGACCTGCTGTAGATTAGTATGTCATCAAAAAATACTAGCACAAATTTTCTAGGGAAGGGTTTGAAAATGGAATTCATCAACCCTTGAAATGTAGAAGGTGCATTGGTAAGTCCAAAAGGCATGACCAAAAATTCATAATGACCCTCATGAGTTCGAAATGATGTTTTCGGAATATCTTCAGTCTTCATTCTAATTTGATGATATCCTGAACGAAGATCCAACTTGGTAAAATAAATAGCGTCATGTAATTCATCCAATAATTCATAAATCACGGGAATGAGAAATTTATCTTTAATAGTGAGCTTATTGAGCTCCCTATAATCCGAACACATGTGCCATGATCCATCCTTCATGTGCACCAATACTACTGGAGCAGAGAAAGAACTTAGACTAGGTTGAATTATTCTAGCCTCTAACATACCTGCAATCATACATTCAATTTCGCTCTTTTGGACATAAGGATATCTATAAGGCGATGTTTACGGGAACACTTCATGGAATCAAATGAATAGCATGATCATGATCATGAATAGGTGGGAGCCCTTTGGGAGTTTCAAACACCTTGGAATGATTGTCCAAGACTTTTTGGAGATCTGGAGAAATAGATGATTTTGATGTTGGAACTTCTAGTGAGCATAATTGTGCAATTACGCCTCGTTGTTCTTTCTTCATAAGAATTGTCATGACATTAGAGCTTATTATGTTTCTTGGCTTCCCTGTGATACCCCGTAATTCGACTTCATTTCCTTCTGAAAAAAAATAAAAAATAAAAATAATAAAAATAAATAAATAAATAAAATTAAAAATTAAAAGGTAAAAAAAAATAAAAAAATAAAAAATAAAAAATAAAAAAAATCAAGAAAAGTTCTTGACAATTAAAAGCTATCATCCCCAAATATTGTAACCATTGTACTCCTAGTACAACATCAGCACCTCCCATTGGGATGGAAATCATTTGACTATTCAATACATATTCCCCCATGGATAGCTTGATATTATGGCATTTTCCTGAGAAATTTATAGCTCCTCCATTTGCAACCATCATTTGACATTCTGGTGCTGGGTATAGGAAAGAATTCAATTCCTTGGCTAGCTTACAATGAATAAAACTATGGGTACTACCCGAATCAATCAACGCTATTAAATTTTTCTTCCTGATATGTCCTTCTATATTGAGAGTTTGAGGAGTGGTAATTCCTGCCAATGATATGGTCGGATGCATTATTTCTTCTTCTAGGGTTGCTTCCTGGTGTATATCCTCTTCTTTTGAAGATTCTTGTTCATTTTCGTCTTCCTCTTCACAATCTATGTAAAATAACTTTTTCTCAGCACACTTATGACCTTTAGTGTATTTGCTATCACAACTGTAGTAGAGCCCTTTTGCTCTTTTCTCTTCCAATTTTTGTGGTGTAAACCTTGTAGGTTGTGGAAGTCTAGGAGTAGCAACACTTCCATCTTTATATATGTGAGTGGTAGGCTTCCTTGCTGCCATAATTTTACATTCAATTTTTCTTGCCAACTTGAATGCCTTTTCCAATGAATCAGGTTCCCAAACATGAACTTCATGTTGGATGTTATCCTTTAAAGTCCCTATGAAGACATCAATCCTGTGTTCCTCTGGAATATCAGTTACCCTTATATTCAATTTTTGGAAGTCCTCAATGTGCTCCACCACTGAACCCTTTTGCTTGAGATTTATCAATTGGCTAAAGAAGGTGTTGCTCTTTGTATCTTCATAATGTGCTATCATTTCGTTCATAAAAATTGACCAAGTGAAAAAAAAATTACGGGGACAAAGCCATCGATACCATACAAATTTATTTTGTTCAAAATGTAAAGTTGCAATGCGTATATTTTGTGTGTTTTTCACATTTTTGAGATCAAAATATTGCTCCATCTGTAGTACCCATGTTACGGGATCCTTGCAATCAAATTTCCTCATATCCATATTTGGAATATGGTGGTTCTTCAATCCAACATTAGAGCTTATGAAATCATGATTAACATTTGTTTTGTCCTCATTGTGAGTTTCTTCTGCTATCTTTTCGCCATTTGGAATCATTTCTTGTATCAACTTTGAAAAACCTTCCATGTCTTCCTTCAAAACTTCCATTTTTTCTTCCATGCCATCCTTCAAACCTTCCATCGTAGCTTCCATACCTTTCTTCAAACCATCTATCTTAGCTTCCACGCTTTTCTTCAAAACATCCATTTCATTTTTTGTTGCTCTTTGCGAGAGCGAAATTTGGTGCATTTGCTCTTGTAATTTTGTTATGTCATGTTGCATTTCTTCATCTTCATGAGCCATAGTAGAGCCTTCTGAAGGCTTAATTGGTGTTTAATTCTTTTTAGGGGGCATTTTATAACCCAATACTGATATCTATTCTACAATATGCCCTTGGAATCAATTAAAATTGATTCTTCAAACAAGACTTATGCGATTCGGAGAAAAATACACACCTTTTTCTTAATTTTGAGGAGCTCGATATTGAAATTGAATTATCTCTGTGATTGCAGATCTTAAATATATGAAATTTGGCCCTGAGTTCTCCTTATGAATCCTCTTTCTAATGCCATAGGTCTGACCTAATTTAGATTCTTCAAGGAAAAGTTATGTCCAATCTCCCACAATGACCTAATCATGGACTTGTTCAGTAGAGTGAACTTGTACGACTTACCACGTGTCACTGTTTGCTCCTTCAGCTCTGAAATTGATAGAAAAGAAACTACAGTTTGTGTACTTCTAGCCATTTCTTACAGAATTCCAATCTGATACTCACAGAGAGATTTATGAAGTTTTTCCCACGATCACATCTTTGAGATGAAATTCGGAAGCCTGAAAAAGACCTAACTTCCATAGATCATATATCCTAAAATATTGCGAACCAAGCTCTAAAAGTTTGCGACGACGTTCCTCAGGATTTCAGCTTCGTGCTCTAAAATTTTCAGCTTCTGAACCTTCGTAGAAACAAAGTTATAGCGAAAATTCTACGATGACCTGTTTGGTGCAACGAAACCCTAGAATCGAAACCTCTAATACCAAATGTTGTGAAACCAGCTCCAAAAAAAGAAGGAAAGAGATATCAACACCTTAGAAATAAGCCACTTCGAGGGGGAACCTCCAATACATTACATGAATGAACAATTCCTTGATGATACAAATGACAAAACCTCATTTCTATATATAGGAGTCCATGGGGCCACAATGTAATCCTAGTGGGGCCACAATGTAATCCTACCCAACCTAACAATAATAATGTAAGGGCACAATAATAACAATATGGAGGTTACAGGGGTACAAAAATAACAATAACGGGGTTACACTAACAACAATAAGGGACTATACTAGTAATATAGGGACCTAACACATACAAGTACTCTTTTCCTTAGAAATTCAACCTTGAGATTTTCCTATGACTTTTTCTTGGTGAGATGATCAATATTCCTTTGAAATTTTTTTCATTAGATATTTTATTCTTTCAAACAAGGAAAAAGCTCATTTTTAAATGTATTAGGGCTTCTAGGCCAAATAGAAATGACTCCATCTCCAGATATACTTAAAATGTATGATAAATATTCTCAAGTGTAGAATAGGATCTCTTCAAGAGTGATATCAATGCTCTCTTTTTTTCTTCACCGTAGAAATAAAATTATGGATTTAAAGTACATTTATAGTAGCTTATGATTGGATGACATTGAAATTATATCATAATACACAACATTCCCACTTCCATCCCCATATTTGTATTTCAATTTTTTTGTGAATTATAATTTGGTTGGCATCAAATAAGTACCCTCGTTATATACAATGAATAGTTAATATAGAAGATATTTTTAAAAAATCCATTGCATATAACTCGCATTTTTCTTGAGGTAAATCGATGCTCCTACCTTTTATCGGTGATCCCAAGTCAACAAGGTAACCTACTTGAACAGGCTCTTATATGGATTTTCAATGGGCCATGTAAATTATGGATATGACATTGGTGGATTGATTTTCATGACCTTGCAACTCAATGACCTATTTTACCCTATTATAGATCCATCATAAGTGATTGACCCCCCACAAATCCACTAACATATGAATATACAACATAATAGCATCATCCATACCAAATTGAGAGCCAGACACCAAACTCATTATTCTGTAGACAGTTTGAGAAAATAACAAGGCTTATAGTTTTATAATGAATCAATTTATCATAGCTATCCCCTCTCATATATTTTCCAATGATTTCCATTACAAGAAACACTTCATATTTGAAATTGTAGCTCCAAAATGTGGAGATATTTTTTGGTCATAAAGAAGCTCATTAAACTCCTAAGGACATTCAAATACTAGGCAAGCCAATGCAGAAAAAATATTCTTGGATGATTTGCTCATGAATCTATACACCATCTCAAAATGAGTAAATCACCTATTTCATGTTTTCTCACTTGCATTCCATGATATCTTACTACAAACAAAATCCTAGGTTTTAATAAACAATATGACATCACAACTACTAAATATATCCTAATCAAATATTTATATATAATCACATGTCAATTTGTTCAAAGGTGAACACAAATATTCTCCCAGTATGAAAAGAAAATCAAAGAAGTTCTAAGGTACTACAATTTCATTCAAATTGCAACTCCCATTTTAAGAGTAATAAGACTTCCCAGTAATAATTTTGGAGAACATACCTCCAAAAACCTATCAACATATGATGTCCTCCTTTCCACTATGCCTGTTATACACAAACAAATAAAACTTTACAAAAATGTACACAATATTTCTAAAAAATATTTATGCATCCAACCAAACATATCAAAGAAGAAAAACTAATCACTGGAAGACAAATATCAAATAGCTCTACCAATGGATATGGGAAAAATTGAAAGCAAAATTAGGTGTTCCTACAGGAAAAGTGAAATGGTTTATTTCTAATAAGTGGTGCTTCACAATATCCTATTTGATTTGTGCTTAAACAAGGAGGTCACCCATTATCTCCTTCATCTACCTCCCTATGGAAGTAAAGAAGAACCTTCAACATCATACAGACCAGAAAGAAAAAGAAAAATCAAAACAGAATAGGGACTTTACCTAATGCATCTGAATGTAATAAATTCTAAGTAAGTCGGGGTATAGGTGATCGTTTTGAAAAAACCCAATCCTAGGTCTTGAGTGAATGACCCTCTCCTAGGTCTTGACTGAATGGCTCTCTGCTATATCTCATCTCACTTTTGTGAAGGGGCTCTTTGATCCAGAACATAACTCAAACCTTGAGAACCAACCGACAATTCGTTCAGCCCTTTTGATGAACAAAACGAAGGCTTTTCCAAAAACAATTAGTCCAGTACAAGGGCTTGAAAATACCTTGTCTCAAACAAGAGCACTATATAATTCACACACCCACACTTTAGAATTTACCCGCACTGTAGAATTTACATATGCAACTCTATAATTGGGATTGTAGAATTTATACATGCAAATCCCCTAAATTCAACCCACCCTTGATTTCCCGGAATGTTAGAGGGAGATTGCAACCAAATATGACCTGCAAACCAAGAAATTAGAGTGACTGCAATAAAATCCAACCTCCAAACTAGGAAATCGGGGCAATTACAAGAAAATCCAACCTCCAAACCAGGCGAATTGGGCCTTTTGACTGTTTATCCGCCTTATTTTTTATGGCTAAAAAGTATTTATTTTTAAATAAATTTTGGGCTAACTATAAAAAAGGGGTGTAATATAAAAAAAATTCCCCTCCAAAATATAAAACCCCTTAAATTTTTCCCTTGCGCTAAAATTCGCCCCTAAATTTTTATGTCTATGCCTTGTAGACATTCATACCAATAATGGAATTTACACATGGAATAATTGCAGAGGAGGTAACAACCAGAATGCAGATTGGTTAGATATATTTTTACTTGCTGAAGAGGTTCTACAAAGGGACATATATGTAGAAGCTTTAATTTTACCATGTATGGGGTTTGCCACTGGTTTATTAGACTGGAAATTGACTTGAAAGAAGCCCCTCCAAATCATCCTTTTCATTTTGAGAGGTTTTGGTTCCATGATGCATCCTTTGTGGAATTTCTTAGAAAATGGTGGTTAGAATTGAAGAATCGCAGTTTAAACAAAATGCACATGTTTCAACTCAAATTAAAAGCTCTGAAACAAAATATCAAACATTGGAATAATCATGTCTTTCACAACATATTTGAGGATATAAAATAACTTGAGACATATATGACAAATATTCAACAAAAAATCATCCTCGAAGGTAGATCAGAGGTGTTGGCATCCACAGCAATAGATACCCTTCAAAAATTAGAATGTAGAAGACAACAAGAAGAAATTTAATGGAAACAAAAGTTGAGGATCCATAGGCTTAAGCATGGTGATAGGAACTCTAAGTTTTTCCATAATGATATGCTTCAACGACAACATCATAACAAAAAAAATTATATACTGGGTCAGGACGGGGAAAGGAAAATATGATACTAGGAAATAGAAAAAGAACTAGTAAATTGTTTTAATAGCATTCTAACGGATAAATGCATGGACATACAGCTAACTATAAATGCAGTGTTCCAACATATTCCCAAGATGATCAATCAGGAAAAAATATGGCATTAATGAGCCTAATCTCCCTCGCTGAAGTTGAAATGGTGGTAATGAACATGCCTATGAAGAAAGCCCCTGGTTCGGATGGATTTACAATAGATTTCTTCCAAAAATGTTGGGGATTCTTAGGAAAGGAAATTCAGTATATTGTGGAAGAATCAAGGAACAATGGACCATTGTATCCAGCCCTCAATGCCACATTTCTTGCTTTATTTCCAAAAGTAGGCAACTCATAGAATCCTAAAGGCTTTCGACCTATTTCTCTTTGCAATGTGATTTAAAAAAATTATCTCATTTTTAATGGTTAATAGATTGAAACCTCTTCTTCCTTTCCTCATATCTCAATCCCAATCCAGCTTCGTAGAAGGGAGACAGATTTTCGATGGATTCATAGTGGTACAAGAAATCATACATTCTTTGAAGACTTCCAAACGATCAGGTATGTTCATCAAACTGGATTTATCCAAAGTTTATGATTGAATAAGTTGGATATATTCAGTGTAGATTCTAAGGGCCTTTGGATTTTCAAAACAATGGATAGCTTGGGTCTTCTCTCTTATTTCATCGGTCTCTTTCTCTATACTTATTAATGGATCCCCTTTGCAAACATTTCATTCAAAAAGGGTTCTAAGGCAAGGGGATCCCTTGTCACAATTCCTCTTCATTATAGAAATGGAGGGTCTAGGTCGATTGTTTAAGAAGGCTAGTAAGTCAATTTTTATCTATGGGCTCTGCATGTTTGGTGCAGATTTTCCAATCTCTCATCAACGGTTTGTTGATAACGTAATATTATTTGGCCTACCAACCTCTAAAGAGCTAAAATTAATACGCAGAATTCTACAAATTTTCATGGAAGCATCATGTATGGAAGTGAACACTGATAAAACACTCATTTTCTTCTTCAACTGTCTAGAGATGATTCAACTCAGACTAAGTAAAATTATAGGTTACGGTAGAGGTCACCTACCCTCTAAATATTTATGAGTACCACTTGTATTATATTATAACAGGCTCTCCACATGGGAATTACTTATAGAAAGGACTTGTCGTAAAGTTAACAATTGGGATTTTAGGACACTAAAATTCCCAAGCCATTTGGTTTTGCCAAAAGTGGTACTGCAAGCCTTATCAAATTATCATCTTTCAGCAATTCCACTTCTAGTTACAGTAACTAACCAACTGAAATCAATATGGACTAAATTTTTATGGAGAGGCTTAACCAACTTAGTGCAAGTGGGCGTTAGTGGTTTGGAATAAGTTGACAAACCCAAATAAGCAAGGAGGATTAGACATGTGTGATACCATTTTAACTAATACAATGTATGCCATGAAACTTTGGTGGCTTTGGATTCAGGGTGTTCTCAAATTTTGAAACAAATATGGTCTCACTTATATCTATATTTTAACGCTCAAGTCGAGCGAATGCGTTTTGAAGATGTAATCAAAGGTTCGGGGGTATGGAATTGGGATTTTTAGACAAAGGAAATTGTCAAACAATGATGCATTCTAGGAGATAGGAAATGAGACGACGAAGACTTTCTAGGAGGAATCCTGGCAATAATATCCAATCATGAAAATGATTTAAAAGATCCAATAATAAAGAACCTTTCGTAATCTCAAGGAACGCATAAGGTGTCAGATTTTTGGAAAGAAATAAGGAATGATCAGTGTTGTTGTTAATGGAAAACACAAACTAATTAGGACCTCTCATGGGAACGACTTTGGGATAGGCACAAATGGAACGAATACCATCTAAAATTACAAAACATATTGATTCGCATATCAGATAAGCCATACATACTAAGATGGGGGAGACAATCATCCTGGTACGTTCACATTAAAAGAAGGTTACTTCATGTTAGAAGACTCTTACTTGCAAGAGTAGTCTAAAATGTGGAACCACCTATGGAAGGATTTTAGCTAGCCCAAAATCATGACCTTCCTATGGTTGATCGCTTGGGTACGATTACTCACATGGGATAATTTATGAACAAAAGGGTTTTGAGGGTCCATCGATATGTTTTATTTGCTCACTAGAGGAGAAGACAATGCAACACCTTTTACTTATGTGTCCTTTTGCACACAAATTATGGGATTTCATTCAACAATTATTTAGGTGCCCCATGCCAAACACCTCAATAATTAGGTCTTGGTTGGAATATTGGTTCGAGTGAAATATTAAACACCCTATGATATCAAAATCTTGGTACTTAGCTATTTTTTTTTCACTTTGGATTATATGGAAAGAAAGGAACCTTAGAATCTTTGAGGGAAGGAAGAGGAATCTACAAAATATCCAAGAGCTTATCCTCAAGAAAATTAGGGAAACGATCATTGCAACCCCTTCACCTATGGACAATTGTAATTCTGATGAGACTGAGGTGCTCATTTTTAAAGCTCCATACATTCAAGTCAATAGGGGAATCAACAGTTCCTCCCAGGTCACAAGCAACAGACTATACAGCCCGTCCTATTTTATCCCTCCCCCTCAAGATTTCATCAATCTAAGTTTTGATGGTGCCTCTAAGGGAAATCTAGGTAGAGTGGGATTTGGAGGTATCTTTAGGTATGTTAACTCAAATCCCATACATGTTTTCGCTCATTATTATGGGATGGCTACAAACAACATGGAGGAATTTAGGGCACTTGAAAGAGGGCTCCAAATATCCATCAACAAAGGGTTCAAGATACTCTAGGTTCATGGTGATTCTTAATTAGTAATACCTTGTATTATAAAATTACTACTTGGTCACTCTGTAAATAAAATTATACACAGTTAACATCTAAAGGTGATGGTTAGAAATATAAGTGACCTACTATCAAACTTTGACTATATAATCCCCTTACACACGCAGTGAGATGGGACACAAGGTGGCAGATCACCTGGCGAATTGAGTTAGTATATAGGATAGTGTATACATTTATGAATCATGGATGGAGATGTAACAAAGGGACAGTTTCCAGGTGGTAAGGCAGATGGTCCATCAGGATAAGCTAGTTTCCAACACCTTCGTCCCCGATGGGGTGTTTGGATGATGACCAACTTTCGGTAGGTGAATTAAATGGTTTCTGGGAGGAATGATACATCAAAACATTTTCATGAACATGACCACACCCTTCACGCGTGTTCCTCATGTCGCCAAACCTTTGGCAACCCTCAAGGTGCAAAATGGGACCTCCAATCGGCCTCGCATGGAAACTACATGGAACTTTCACTCTCTAGGTACAGGAGATCACTTGTATAGGCCCTCTCATATTAAATTCCTACAACTAATTTTTGGCAATTTCATATGCCAAGGATCATCAACAAGGTCATTCATTTTGTTTGTTCGAATACGGCGAGCTCCTTCCATGGCGGATTGGTCACATGAAGAGATTATTCTAACAAGCGAGTTATGCTCATTTATGAGCTCATCATGTGACATTTCCTTAGGTTGATGATGCTCGAGTTCAACTAGGACACTTGGTCCCCATCATGCAGGATCTATTGTTTTTTCTCCTTTCATCATACCCACTTCCTCACATTCACAATTTGTTATATAAGCATTACGATGCTTGCAGGGTGGTGGAACTTTGAATGCATATATGTCAAGATTTTTGAATCTTGTCGCCCTCAAGACTCCTTGAATCCTTGAAAAGGGTAGGTAAATAATCTGATTGTAACATTGATTAAATTTTATTCATCACTTTCACACCCTCCTTTCCCTACAATTAGTCTTTACCATAGTCGCTCTCATCGTCGAGTGTATCAGTGTTTTGCTACCCAAGGTTGTGGTTTTCCTCAATGTTCTTCGTTTTGTTTTTTCATAACACGAGGATTGGCGCATCCTTTGAATTGATGGTCATTTTATCCCCAACATCCTTACAAGGCTCTGACCCAACTAGAGTATCCTTTAATTTCTCAGTGATTGTTTGTGGGATTTGGTATTCGGGTACATTTTCCATTTGGTTTTGACACTATTTTTTGCCTCTCAAATATTGTCTTTGTAGTTTATCTTACTATCGGTACAATCTTAATAGTGGGATTTTGATAGGTATCACTTATTCCTCCTTCACTTCCTCACTTTCTCCCTTTTCCTTAAATCCAACCCTTCCTTTTGTGTATGGGTGAAACTACACTCTTATTATAATACTTGGTTCATTTCTTGTTTTTATACGTTTGTGGTCAAGTGTTTTATTTGCAGGTCTTACATGGCTTTATGCCAACACTTACCCACCTGACATGGTGGTGTGTCATGGGCATCTTCCTCAAGGCACATGCACCTATTTGGGTGGGAAATCGTGGGAAATTTCTTTGAGGCTACCCTCTTGAGGTCAGAAAGGAAATTCTCAATTTGGAAGCCAAAGAAATTGGAGATCGTTAATACTTCACTGACTCTGAGATAAGTGGAAGTAGTATCAAATGGGTGTTGGACCCAAGAATGTTTCGAAGGAGACGAATTCATTTTCTTCTCTCAATCACTCACCATCATCAAATGGAGACACTACTTAGCATGGTTATTCGTGATAAGCAAGTTGATAACTATAAACTCTTTGTTGGCTAGGAGGAGATCAAGCACATATTGCGAGACATCAAATACAAATTGGACTATATAGTGGTTAGGTTGAATCGAGTAGAATGTTATATAGTGTCAGATTCTGATATTGATTCAAATGAACATTAGGAAGATGCTGCAGTTGTCACCATTGTGCCTCACAACACTATTGACAAAAATTTTGACCTACCATTGCAAAATTCCCATGCAAATGTCTCCTCACACTCGCTAGTTGATCCAGGTGGATATTGGTGGCCACCCACTGATTCCATTTGGACCCCCACCATCAATTATTTCAGTTTTTCATTTTTAGCACAACTTACTATTTTTAGTATTTTTTCAGGTCCTAACCTTCCGAAGTCGTTTTGAGGCCCTAAACGATGTTTTTTGGGAAAACTAGGAGCAATATGGAAGCTCCTTCAATGTTTCTCGCATCAAAAGTTGTAGTCCTCTCATAGATATTTATAATGAGGTATTGAGTGTGTCAAACAAATATCATATACCAAAGTTACGTCCCTGGGAAGACTGATGTACCAATTTACCCAAACAGTGCCCACAATTTTGGCACTTCATCTCCTAGGGTTAGTTTTTTGGATGTTTAGGGTTTTCTAGTGTTTCTCAACAATAAGTAGGCCTTTGAGCCTCATTATAACACAGATCAAAGGCCTGTAGTTACCACATATCTTCTTAGAGATAAGCTATGATCGCCCTAGCTAGTTTATTTCCATTATGTCTGTAAGCATATTTCTGTTATTTGATATTAATAAAATGAAGTTTTCTTTCCGCTACATCTCTGTGTTTATGTTTATTTCTTTATATTATTTCATTCCTGCATAAATCTGGATCATTGGTATCAGAGTGTTCTGCTCTTTCTCTCTTCTTCTTTGCATGTCCCCAACGAGGTCAAGGTATAAAGAGTTAGAGCTCAATCTAGTTGAACCCTTGCAAGATCAGCCTCGTAAACCCCGACTACCTCCCATGCTGGAAGAAAATAAAGACGAGGGATCAGGAGATCCCATCAAATTATTTCTCGAGGAGGCCCTCGAGAAAAAAAGGAATATGATGATGGATAAATTTTCCCATATCCTTCAATGGCTCCCCACCAGCGGTGCATCTACATCCAGTAGACACTTTGGATACGCCTCTCCTTTCAAGGTACAAGTCAACTTCGACAATTCTATATTTGAAGGCCAAATAGATTCATATGTCAAAGATAGATGGTTGAAATTTTTGGAAGGGTATTTCTCGATCCATGATTTCTCTAACCGAGAAAAGATTACTTTTTCACTCCTTAAAATTGCCCCCCATGTCAAATACTGATGAGAAACCTATTGTGAGAAAAAGACGAGGGAACCCTCTCTGTTCTCAGTCGCACCTAGTTGGAAATAATTCTAAGATGGCATCAAGGAAAAATATTACCCTATGGGGAGCTAGAGGAAAAGTACATCTAATGTACCATGCTGCGACAGCAAAGGGATCAAGATGTGCATGAAAAGACGAATTTGTTCCATACCTTGTGGTGAGCCCTAGTATTGCACCAAGAGTGCTGCAACTCCCAGGGGCTACCCTACTTTACTTTATCAACCCGGGGTTTATACAAACTTGGAGGTGACAGTGCTATATACACAGCAGATGCATTTTGTTCATGTCATCCTCTTCCGCTTTACGAAAGGGTGCTATTTCTAAGGGTTCTCAGTGAATTTTGTCACACTTTAATGAAACTAAACTAAATTGCAGAAAGGAAATGACAGAAGGAAACAAAATTAAATCGCTGAAAAGAAATGACAGAAATGGAACTAATATAAATTGTTGAAAAGAAATTATAAAAATGAAACTAATTTAATTTGCAGAAAAGGAAATGACTGAAAATAAACTAAACGATATTGCTGAAAAGAAATGGCAGAAAGTACACTAATTCTAAACCACACTTAACTTGGCCAATCGGCTAAATGCCCTCTATTTATCCTAAGGTCTATCTACCATGCTTCTACCCATGCAACTAAGCTATCCATGACTTAATCCTAATTGAAACAGTGTTGATTGCAGTTCGGAGGAAAAAGGGCTAAAGAGGCTAATGGAGGGCTTAAACACATGAAACAAGGCTTAGAAGTGAAAAGATGGGTTTAAACCTTATAAAACAAATTTATTATGGCGCGAAATCTTTGGAGCAGAATGATTGAAATATGTGATGGTGGAGTTATGATTGGCGAATAGAAGTGTGATATGCGATCTACGATATCGCAATCGCAATATCTCAAGGTTGGAGTGGTAGATGTTAATAGGAACAAAATAAAAACTACAAAATGAGATTTGTGATGTAGTGGAGTTCGGAATCGGTGTTTGGAGTGGAAAAGGATAACAGGAACAAAACAAAAAGTGTGATTTGTGATGTGCGATGTGGTGGATGACGTTGCGATGGGACCGATATCGCAATCGCAATATCGCCAATTTGGAGTGGTAAGTGTTAAAGGGAGAAGGGAAATGTTGTGAAGTGCGATGTGAGATGTGGCGGAGTTATCTAATCAGTGGAACGAGTGGTATGTGTTAAAAGAAAAAGGTAAATGGTGTGATTTGCAATTTCGCAATATCACAATCGGCGGAAACAAGTGGTAAGTCTTGAAGAAAAAATGTAACATTTGGGAAGTGCGATTTTGCAAAAAGGTGAAGTACGGTAGCGGGAGAACCGAGGAGCAAAGGCGGAGGTCGAGTTTTTTATGTTTTTGAATGTTTTTTAAGTTAGAAAGGGTTGTGACAGCAGCACAAAGTGAAATGAAGGAATAAAAGAGTAACAAAGGTGGTTGGAAGCATAACACAGAGATGGAAAATGAACTTCTCCAGAACTTTTGATGTTGATTCCTAAAAGAAAACCTGCATATTCATGCACAGAAAAAACATAAAAGAATATCTGATAAAACAGTGAACATAAATCAATTTTTTTTGGCCTGTGGGAAATTCAACCCTGCTCGAGCTCTATGGACAAAGATGAGAGGGGAAGGCTTGACCACAACGTTTTGGTTTTTTTCCTCTATTCTATTACTCACAAGAAAATGAAAACTACAGCAGCAGACTGAAAGAAAAACTAAACAGCAATGAAACTATTTAAAAGTAGAAATAATTGAATGACAGAAAGAAAACTAGCTAAATGGCAGAAAGGAAAGAATGAAAACAACAGAGAAGCTGAGGCACATGGGTTAGGCCCTAACCCATGAGCCCATCTCTCTAGAATTAAATCAGTAAAATGGAGTCTGTCTACTCATTGCATTAAAAATAAGTCTTATTACATCCCGAAGGTCTTAAATAGAAAAATCCTAATAGCTTGCAGCAAAAGTTTTGAATGGAATCGAATCCCCTGGAATTGACTAACATTGACTCCCCCTTCCTAGCTCTAGCTCTGCTCTATTTATTCTACAGGGCAGCTACCAATAGCTCCTTAAAACTAGGTAATTAGTCCACTTGACTCCAAGTGAAGTATGGCTTGAGTGCACTTGGTCTTGAGTTGCTCGCATGCCTCTGGAATTCGAATTGCTAGAGGGGATCTCATCATGATCGTTTGGCTGCCTTTGAGGGTGGAAAACCCCCTTGAATCTCTCCAGGATTTCTCCCTAATTTCCTGATATTCTTCACTCTTGATCTTCCAGTGGCAGGGAGCAAGTCCCTAAATTATCTCCTTCTCCAAATTAGCATAATCTGCCAAATATTCTCACAATATTCTACAAAAATAACCAATATTAGGCACAAATATGCAATTACCTTTAAACCTTCCTAATAAAATATTAAAGCATAAGAAAACATTATTAAGTGTAGAAGGAGAGATTTAAAATATATTTTCATGTGCATAAGGAAGGTAGATTGGCTTAAGAAAGGTTAGATGGGCCTTATTTATGTCCAATTTATAGGCCCATTATCACCCCCTACTGAAACTGTTGCTCATCCTCTGAGCAACCTATTCATCCTCCCTGCCTTCTGGTTCTTCCTGCATGCTGGCTTATTTCATTTTCTGTTTATTGGCCCATGTGTTGCTCCTCCTACTAATATTCTTGCATTTCTTATCATAGGTGCTTCATGGAGGTCCTCGGATGCCTTAAGCAAATATGTTTTGCATGTCAAGAGGTGGTGGATCCACCTTTATTTTAGTTTATTATTTTCTCTCTTTTTTTCTTTTTTCTTTTTTTTCCTTTTTTTTAATTGCATGCAGAATAAACTCACAACTCTTTTTTCTATGAACTGAGTTCACTCTTGGTCACCCCTTGGTACTCCTTGTCTTCCATTACAATGAACTTCTTACTACTCACTTTCTCAAGTCCTTTTTACTTTTGTCTTGTTCCTCTTCATGGCGGAAAAAGTGAGGCTAGTTGCTAGATAAGGCTGAGGTTGCTTTGCTACTGATTTTGGCTATATAAAAAACTTTCCTTATCACACTTGTTAATGTTTTCTTAAGCTAAAATAGATTCGAAGAAAGGGTTAGATGATTGCATACCTAAGCCTTACCATTGATTTGTTTTTGTAGGTGATATTGAAGTTGTTGTTGAAGCTGCTACTGAATATGGATGTGGTGATCTGCTTGAGGTCCTTTTGGAGCTTCTGAGCATAGGAGGAGGAATTCCAAGTGTGACTACTTTCGACTAAAGTGTTGACCAAATTTTCTTTTTGTGCCAACTTGTTGTTTTTCTGCATGCAAAGGTTAGAGAGAACTTGCATTCATTAGAGAGAGATACATGGAGAAATGCATTTTTTTTCTTTTTTTCTTTTTTTCCTTTTTTTTCATTTCTTTTTTTTTTCCTTTTTTGTAAGGCCTACTAGCTACCCCAATGAGGTTTTCAACTAGTAGGTTTGCCTAGGCACCTCAAAGGAGGTTTTAACCTAGGATCTTTTATTTTTTCTCTTTTTTCTTTAACCTAATGACCGCCTCATGGAGGTTTTCAATTAGTGAGCCAATCTCATATGCCTCAAAAGAGGTTTTCACCTGAGATATTATTTTTTTTCCTTTTTTTTCCACTTTCCTACTCTACTTGAAGAAAACAAAACCTTTTTCAATTCTAGGAATACTTCCAATGGAGCCATGTACACATCAAGATGACAGATAAATCAGGTGCACACTTGGAATACATGCTTTGTCATGTACCTGAATATGAGAGATGAATTACTTTGGCTGGGATTGTATCACGTACTATTGGAGAAGAGTGTGTTGTTGCAACTTAATGACTGTTTGGAACCATATGTCAATATATTCGTGATGTCCCTGGTCCACTCGCTGAGTTGGATCACCTTGGATTTCCTCTTCTATTATGACATTAAAATCTTCCTCTTTTTGTTGATTTTTCTCTTGAACACGTGGAGGAAATGTTGGTAAACATGAGCGAACTTTCTCAACATTTGATTCTGATTTTTGCTCTTCATCAAGTCTAGTCCTCGATCTTTTGATCTCCTCATTTGGATCTTATTCTTCTTGATGTTGTCCTTCAATGACATTAAGAAAATATCTTCTTTGCAATACCTTTCTTGAACTACGATGCAAACCATTTAGATCAAGAGGATATGTTTGGTAGTGTTGTAACTCAGCATTGTAAGTGAGCTGAGATACTTCATTGTATGGGTTTGGAAATGGTGTTACAGGTAGTTGAGTGGGGGTGGATATATGAGATGGATGTGGTTGAGGCTGTGGTTTTGGTGAAGGTGGATGGTAGGGATAGCATGGAGTCGGGTATGGGGGGATATTGAGGGAAATATTGAGGATGTTGAGGATTTCCTCAATAAGGACCTTGCCAACCATTTTGCCAAGATTGGTTTTGGGGTTAAGATGGCCAAGGTTTCCAAGGAGGGAGTGTGTCCCAATTAGTTTGAGATGGATGTGAATAAGCTTGAAATTGTGAAGTGGGTCCTTGCATCATATCAAGTTGACCAGGTTGCCAGGGTCTCCTTGGAGCTACATAACATAGATTCTTTGGTGATTTCCTTGCTCCATTGTCTTCTTGGTAAACTTTTTTAAACCTGTGGAATGATGAACAACATTTAGTAGCATATGGTTCAGCATGGATAACAAAAATATCATCATCTTCCTTTTGCTAATTTTGCATTCTCAACATTTCTACTTGTTCAATTAGATTGCTAAGAATTTTTGTTTTAAAGTTATCAAGCAAATTTCCAATTTCATCTTGCCTTAGCAATGCTGATGCTGGCTTACTTACTCTTTCCCTTCCTCTTGATATGTGCTTGAATGTTTCACAAAATTCTTCAAATGACAATTGATATACATCTCCTTTACTCATGAGATTAAGGAGATCAATCCACTCATCCATAATTGTTCTAAGTAAGAGCGTTTTTAGTGTGTAAAATTCTAAATGATGTAATTTTTCCCTCTTAACATTATACATGAACCTCTCTATTAGATCCTCAAGGCTCTCATCTTCTTCTTGTTTCATTCTAAAAATTTCTTCTCTAAGATCACGATCTTTGTATTTTTCTAGAAATATATTTTGCATATCATTCCATGATCTTATTGAATTAGTACCTAGACCCTTGAACGATTTAAGAGCTCTATCCTTCAGTGTTGCAGGAAAAAATCTCAGTTTTTGAGTGTGTGATATGTAGCCATAAGACCTACAAAGTATCTCAAATTCAAATAGAAATTTTTCGTATCCTCTGTCCTCATACCATAGAAGTTGGGAAGGAAAGATGGAGGTATGTTCTTCATATGTACACTGATGTCCATATATTGAATGGGAAACCCAATAAGATCTTCTTCATTATCATATCCATACATCTCTTCTACCTTCAAAAGTGTATGGTGATGTGGTTCTTACTACACCACATGGTCAAGTTGGGGGGTTGGTATTGGAGAAGGTGGTTTTTCTTTTTTCTTTTTTCTTTTTTTCTTTTTTTTTTCTTTTTTTTCTTTTTTTTTTTCGAACACCACGTGGTCAAGTGGGGGGGTTGGTATTGGAGAAGGTGGTTTTCATTTTTTTCTTTTTTTTTGAACACCTCGTGGTCAAGTGGGGGGTTTTTGAACACCACGTGGTCAAGTGGGGGGGTTGGTATTGGAGAAGGTGGTCCTTTTTTTTTTCTTTTTTTTCTTTTTTCTTTTCTTTCTTTCTTTCTTCTTCTTCTTCTTCTTCTTCTTCTTATTTTTTAAATTCTGTAGAAATTTGAATAACTGAGATATTATTCACCGATATTCTCCTGATCACACACTATTTTAGCTTCATGCATAATACAGAATCTCTTCTACCATTGATCATCACATGCGGAAATAAAATCAATTGCATGCATACATTAAAACCACAAACAATCAGACATATGAACACAGTATTTAATGGGAAAGCTTAAAGCAGAAAACCCCAACTATCTGTATATTATATTTCATGGAGATCATGTAACAATCATAGTACAAAAGCTCCTCACAAGCTCTCATGCACACCCTCAATTGCTACACACTATCAAGCTAGATCTAGCAAAACACATGCTCCAATATTTTGCCACTTGATAGCCAGCCTCTAATACTTTCAATGCTGTGGGATGTCATTAATGAATAACCACACAGCACAGGCTAGCAATCCTCATGAGCTTACTCCACCTATCGTGTGTTGCGAAATAGCAACGATATAGTCTGGCCCGATATAGTTAACGCTCTTTCTTTTATTCTTGCCCAACGGTCTCACTTTGGCTTGTCCATGCCATAGAAGTTAGTGCTGCAATTACAGTTGATTAATGAGTTTATAATTAGTGAATTAATTAATAATTAATTCACCCTTCCTCTCACTATTGTATCAATTGATTACTGTTGAATATAAATAACTCATCATTTGAATTAGTTCGTGAATACAACTCCACTAACTTCCTCAATCAACTCCACCAAACTCTGTCACATGAGTTCTAACTGAAGTCTTCATGCAATAGCTCCACTAAACCCTAGGAATTGTGTAATTCCCTCTGTCAGCTGCATGTGCCACTTCTAGGCATCAAACTGAAGTGCTCCAAGAGAATAAGATAATGTTTAGATTCCAAATATTATTAAGAGCTAATAATATTTGACATCCCTATTTTTAGACTGGAAATCTAAAAATAGATTCCGCCCAGTATGTCTAAAAATAGAAGTCCATCTATTTTTCCCGACTTGACCAACTATCCACAAATAGCATCCTGCAACTCATAGAACATGATCCATATTTCTAAAAATAGACTTTGCGCCAAAAATAGCCTGCGGGCCCACTTAGTGAAGGCGACTCCTTTCCACTAATTCATCATCTTGTTGCAATCTCAACAAATTCTGAATATCCCTACTCCTATGAGGAATGAAAATCAAATATTTTTGTATTTTTTTAAATATTTCTGAAATGGCATGAAAATAAAGGAAAGCAGAAAAGAATGTTAAAAACAAAATCAAAGCATCTACTAGACACCTCCCCGACAACGACGCCAAAAAGTGGTGAGCCCTGGTATTGCACCAAGAGTGTTGCAACTCCCAGGGGCTGTGCTACTTTACTTTATCAACCTCCGGTTTATATAATCTTGGAGGTGACAGTGCTATATACATAGCAGATGCATTATTTTCATGTCATCCTCATCCGCTTTACAAAAGGGTGCCATTTCTAAGGGTTCTCAGTGAAGTCTGTCACACTTCAATGAAACTAAACCAAATTGCAGAAAGGAAATGACAGAAGGAAAATAAATTAAATCGCTGAAAAGAAATGACAGAAAGGGAACTAATCTAAATTTTTGAAAATAAATGACAGAAATGAAACTAATTTAATTTTCAGAAAAGGAAATGATTGAAAATAAACTAAACAATATTGCTAAAAAAAATGGCAAAAAGGAAACTAATTATAAACCACACTTAACTTGGCCAATCGGCTAAATGCACTCTATTTATCCTATGGTCTATCTACCATGCTTCTATCCATGCAACTAAGTTATCCATGACTTAATCCTAATTGAAAGAGTGTTGAATGCAGTTCAGAGGAAAAAGGGCTAAAGAGGCTAATGGAGGGCTTAAACACACGAAACAAGGCTTAGAAGTGAAAATATGGGTTTAAAACTTATAAAACAGCTTTATCATGGTGCAAAAGCTTTGTAGCAGAATGATTGACATATGTGATGGCGGAGTTATGATTGGCGGATAGAAGTGCGATATGCGATTTGTGATATCGCAATTGCAATATCGCAAGGTTGGAGCGTAGAGGTTAACAGGAACAAAAAAAATTGTGAAATGTGATTTGCGATGCAGGGGAGTTTGGAATCGGAGTTTGGAGCAGAAAAGGTTACCAGGAACAAAACAAAAAGTGAGATTTGTGATGTGCGATGTGGTGGTTGACATGGTAGTGGGACCGATATTACAATCGCAATATCACCAATTTGGAGCGGTAAGTGTTAAAGGGAGAAGGGAAATGTTGCGAAGTGTGATGTGCGATGCGGTGGAGTTATCGCATCAGAAGAACGAAAGATCATTGTTAAAAGAAAAAGGTAAAATATCACAATCGGTGGAAAAAAGCGATAAGTCTTGAAAAAAAAAAAGGTAAACAATGCGATTTTCAATTTCGCAATATCAAAATCAGCGGAAACAAGCAGTAAGTCTTGAAGAAAAAAGACAACAGTTGCGAAGTGAGATTTCGCGAAAAGGAGTAGTACAGTAGTGGGAGAACTGAGGCGCAAAGGCAGAGGTCAAGTTTTTGATGTTTTTGAATGGTTCTTAAGTAAAGGTTGTGACAGCTGCGCAAAGCGAAATGAATGAATAGAAGTGTAACAAAGGTGGCTGGAAGCGTAACGCAGAGATGGAAAATGAACTTCTCCGGAACTTTTGATGTTGATTCCTGCAAGCAAAGCTACGGATTCATGCACGGAAAAAACAAAAAAGAATGTGTGATAAAACAGTGAATAGAAATCATTTTTTTTTGGCTTGTGGGAAAGTCAACCCTGCTCGAACTCTATGGACAGAGATGAGAGAGGAAGGCTTGACCACATCATTTTGGTTTTTCTCCTCTATTCTATTACTCACAAGCAAATGAAAACAGCATCATACTGAAAGCAAAACTAAATAGCAATGAAATTATTTAAAAGCAGAACTAAATGAATGACAGAAAGAAAACTAGCTAAATGGCAGAAAGGAAAGAATGAAAACAACAGAGAATCTGAGGCACATGGGTTGGGCCCTAGCCCACGAACCCAGCTCTCTAGATTTAAATCAGTAAAATGGAGTATGTCTATGCATTGCATTAAAAATACAGTCTTATTACATCTCGAAGGTCTTAAACAAAAAAAGCCTAATAGCTTGCAGCAAAAGTTCTGAATGGAATTGAATCCCCTGGAATTGATGAACATTGACTCCCCCTTCCTAGCTCTAGCTCTGCTCTATTTATTCTACGGAGAAAATACTAACAACTCCCTAAAAATAGGTAATGAGCCCACTTGACTCCAAGTGAAGTATGGCTTGAGTGCACTTGGTCTTGAATTGTTTGGATGCCTCTGGAATTCGAACTGTTGGATGGGATATCATGAGGATCGTTTGGCTGCCTTTGAGGGTGGACAACCCCCTTGAATCTCTCCAATATTTCTCCCTAATTCCCTGATATTCTTCACTCTTGATCTTCCAGTGGCAGGGAGAAAGTCCCTAAATTATCTCCTTCTCCAAATTTGCATAATCTGCCAAATATTCTCACAATATTCTACAAAAATAACCAATATTAGGCACAAATATCTAATTATCTTTAAACCTTCCTAAGAAAATATTAAAGCGTAATAAAATATTATCAAGTGTAGAAGGAGAGATTTAATATATATTTTCATGTGCATAAGAAAGGTAGATGGGCTTAAGAAAGGTTAGATGGGCCTTATTTTATTTCCAATTAAGAGGCCCATCACCTTGCTCACAAATTTGGGTATTAAAGATTCAGAAATACATTTGGTGCTCAATTATCACAGTTGTTTGCACCGATACATTAAAGATTAAATGGAGTTCCTCGACATTACCTCGCTTGGCATGATATATCGCTATGCCGCCAAGATCGAGCAGAAATTTAAGTAGAAGAAGCGAGACTTTGGATCCGCAAATCTGAAGCCAGGGAAAAACGCCCCCATACCACAGAACAAGGGGAAAAGCCAAAGCGGGGCAACTAAGAAAAACACTATAAATCCAAAAAATGACATGGGGAAGTGGTGTGAATTTCATAACAGCTCCACTCACAATACAAATGAGTGTCGACCCAAACAGTCACTAGTGGCCGAATAGAAGGCACCTGAATTAGATGCATGTTATGATCCTGAGTCAAGACTAGACAAGGCCGATGAATTTAAAGGGAAGAGGATCTTTGATGTGGATCCCAGTTCCATTGTTGCTACCACCAAGCTCTAGAGGGAGGATCCCGAGGATCCAAAGGATGGAGAGAACCTCTTCCATTTTCATATGTGGGTGAAGGGTTCTCCACTGCAATTCCTTGTCGATAAAGGAAGCCAAAAGAACCTCATATCAACAGAGGTCATGAAGTGGCTCCGGCTACCGACAATAGCACACCAACAACCATATACCATAGGGTGGCTTCACCAAGGAAGAGATCTTTGTGTCTGCCAGCAGTGCTGCCTTCCATACAGCATCAAGCTATTCACGAATAAGGTATTGTGTGATGTTGCTCCTATTGATGTGTCTGGTGTATTATTGGGCCAACCATACTTGTGGAAGCAACATGTTGTGTATGAGTTTAGACCTCATTTTATTGTTATTACTTTGGGAAATAAATTGTACATGATACCAAAGGTAGTACCCCCTCCTACCATTTCTTTAACTACTGCAAAAACAACGTAGTAAGCTTGTTTCCCAAAGCAGGAAATTTATTTGCATTAAAATTCGCCCACAATACAAGAAGAATATTGTGGCCATAGCCTTGAAACATGGCTCCCCTACATGGCAGCAGCAGATGGAAAAATTAGTGGAGGAATACGAGGACATTTTCTCCTCACCCACAGAGGTTCCTCTACACTGTCAAGTTAATAACTCCATTGATCTGACCCCAGGAGCGCCACCACATTATTTTTCCATACCTTACGCGGCCACACAGATATAATCCACACATATACTATCTAAGGCTTATAAGGCAACCAAATTTATTGAATGCATCCAGCACGTCTGCCAACAGGTCCATGACATCTTCGACAATTCCAATACCAAGTTCAGCAGAATTTGCCTCATCTCATGGAGGAACTCAATGCAATGGGGACCACTGCTTCCTAAGGGGGGAGGAATGATCTAGGTGGATATTGGCGGCCACCCACCAGTTAAATTTGGACCCCCACCATAGATTCTTTCATTTTGTCAGTTTCAGCACAACTTACTATTTTTAGTAGTTTTTCGGGTCATGAACTTCTGGAGCCGTTTTAAGGCCCTAAACGAAGTTTTTTTGGGAAACCGAGAACAACATTGAATTTCCTCAAATGTTTCTCACGTAAAAAGTTTTATTCCTTGGATATATATTTCTAACTAGGTATTGAGCGCGTCAAATAGATATCATATGCCAAAGTTACGTCCTCGGGAAGATTGATGTACCAATTTATCCAAATGGGGCCCACAATTTTGACGCTTCATCTCCTAGGGTTAGGTTTTGTAGAAATTTGCTGAATAATGATTAATTATCCACCGAGACTATCCTGATCACATACAATTCGAATTTATATGCAACACATAATCTCTTCCACTCAGATCAACTCAGATCATCACACATGCGGAAATAAAATCAAGTGATAACACATCAAATCATCATACACATTAACACAGTATGTATGGGGAAAGCTTATAGCTGAAAACCCCGCAGCTATTGTGTATATTATAATGGAGAAATCATGTAACAAACTCGGTACAATACTCCTCACAAGTACTCAGTACTTTCTCATGAAGTTACTCACAATCTAGCTCAGTTTTGAACAGGTTACTGGTTCAAAACTCACCGCCAATTGCCTTGCCTCTATTGCGTGTTTCAATGCTATGGGATGGCCTCTTTATATAGATAAACCACCAGCCTAAACTGCGCAATCCTCATGGGCTTACTCCACCTATCTGTGTGTTGCAAATAACAACAATATAGTCACAACTGATAGCTAACTCCACCCTTTCATCTACCTCTTTCACTGGTCTCCACTGAACTGATCATGCACTGTAGTGAACTGATGTGTTCTTGAGTTGAATAATGAGTTACTAATTAATGAATTAAATAATATTTAATTCACTCCACTCATAACTAATTGATTAGCTAACTAATCTCAATCAGTTCAACTAAAATAAACAGAACACAACTCCACTATCTGTCTCATTAACTCCTCCAAACTTCTGCCATTGAAGTCCAACTGAAGTCAACCATGCATGATGCCATCAAACCCTTGGGAACCACATGATTCCTCTGTCAGATGCATGAGCCACTTTTGTAGCTCGAACTGAAGTGCTCCAAGAGAGTAAACTGTTGTTTAGAGTCCAAATATTATTAAGGGTAAATAATATTTGACTTCCCTATTTTTAGGAGAGGCAGTCTAAAAATAGCCTTCGACCTCTTCGACCTAAAATATAGAGTCTCATCTATTTTTACCAACATGACCAATGCTCCAAGAATCTCAAACTGGAATCCCCGAACCATGCTCCATATGTCTAAAAATAGACATAGTCTAAAAATAGATTTTTGCGCCAGAATTTGCCTGCGGGCCCACTTAGTGAAGGCGACTTCATTTCACTAAGCTCCATCATCTTGCTGCATTTTCAACACTCCCTCTCAGCAAGATATGGATTATCTGCAACCCCTATCCTGCCTTTGTGGAATTCGAACTTGCTCTTGGTGAGCGCCTTCGTCAGGATGTCGGCATCCTGATCCTCCGTGGGAACATATGAAAACATCATGATTCTCCGCTGAACACAATATTTGATATGATGGTACCTGATGTCGATGTGTTTGGACCTATCATGAAATACTGGATTATCCGAGAGCTTGATGCAGCTCTGGTTATCACAGTAGATCACTGTAGGCTCCAAATGCAACCTGAACAATCCTGCGAGGATCTTCCTCATCCAAATAGCCTCGCATGAAGCCAAGCTAGCTGCCATGTACTCGGCCTCTGCTGAACTGAGTGCCACGGATCTCTGCTTCCTGCTGTACCAGGAAACTGCTGTCGACCCAATGCTGAAAACTCCTCCAGAAGTGCTCTTCCGATCCGTTGGACTCCCTGCCCAATCTGCATCAGTGAAGCCAGAAAGCTTCGCTCCATCCTCCTGTTTGTACCATAGACCATATCC
>CM076574.1:213010536-213126429 GCA_034641835.2 Pinus albicaulis
AACATCCAACGGTGGAGATCTGCGCAAAAAGGAAAAGGAGAGCGGGGAGAGGAAAACAGGCGGGGTGGCTTTGGACCGTCTGATCTGGACACGTGGACGGTCCAGATCTAATCGGAGGATCGCAATCGGGGAGGTCACTTAACAACATGCGATTGAAACACTGCGATTGAAACTTTGCGATTGAGCGCAGGCCGTTGATCTGCAGATCAGATCGATGGCGGAAAATGAATCGGAGGGTTTTCGAAACGGGGGCAAGACTTGTGATCGGAGGGAATAAGGACCGTTGGATCTTTGGGAGGATGGACGGCTAGGATTAAATCGGAGGACAGTGGAAAGGGCTTGCGATTAGCGATCGGGCGACCAGTGCGATCAAGCGATGACCGTTGGATCAGCGGGAAATGAACGGCCCAGATTAAATCGGAGCCATCGCAATCGGGAATGAAACAAAAACGCATGCGATTTGAAACTTGCGATTAGGAACTTGCGATTGAGCATTGGCCGTTGATCTGAGGACCAGATCAACGGCAGGGAATGAATCGGAGGGATCGTAATCGGAGGTCGCAGAGATGGGCATGCGATTGCGCAATGAGGAAAAGTTGCGATGCGATTGGCACCTGGGGTCCTTAACACTTGGTCCCGGGGGAAGTCATATGAAAACAGGGGCAGGGGAAACTTTAACATACGAGACCCAATCGCATCGGAACTTTGATGCGGGTCTTTTTGATCTACCCATTTGATTTCTCCGATTGCGATTGCGCAATTGGTCTTTAAATCAACCCATTTAAAATATTTCAACATGTGTTTTTAAGTTTTCAACTTAAAACATTCGGAAAGTGGGTTTTTGGATTTATAAAGGACAATATGATCGGAGAGGGATTTTTTTTCAATGGTTTAGCGCCTGGTTCTGGGGAAAGGGCATTGTGGGGGGAAGTGGTTTAGGACTTAGCCCAAGGGGCTTAGGTCCATAGCAATAAAAGTTTGATTTTTTATGAGAAATTTCAAGGATTAAAACGGATTTGGGGGGTGCCAAAATAGTTAAAAAGTGAGTTTTTAACTATGAAAGGGGAAATTTTCATAAATGGAGGGAGAACTTATGAAAAGTAAAGGAATAATATGGAGAAAAAAGGGAAGAAAATGATGGTTTCTTCAGCAGTTTGTTATACGAAATTAGCAGATTTTTCTGAGTAAAAAATGGGACAGCAAATGAGGATTTTGGATAGAGGCATGAGGCCTAGAAGGAGTCTTCAAGAGCCAACAATTTTTTGTGATAAAATTTGTTCCTTGGAGGCTCAAAAAGATCTTAGCCACCTTTTGGTATAACAAAATATTATAGGTGGCTAACACCAGCCACACCTCACTGCAAACTTCTCAATGCACATAAATGCAAACAGAGCAGCCATCCTCAACCACTTCAAACAATCCTCTGGAGGAGATCCTCGGCGATCTAGATCTCCAAAAGGTCAATGGGCAATGGTCCAAATTGGGAGTCGATGCCATTCCCCAAGAACACTTGGAGAAGATAGAAATGGCATACCTGCAGCTGGAATACATCAACCAAAATGCAGCCAAAAGGCAATGGGGAAATAGCAACCAAACGGGCATTCAAGCCAACCTGGATTTGGATCAATACCAGCCACAAGGACCAGGAAGAAAAAGAGGGCGCAAATCCACAAGACACCAAATACAAGAACCAGGCAGATGCCTAATCAATGAAGGAAAAATCAGGGCCTTGGTCCTATCTGCTCCAAAGGTAGCTCAATGAAAATCACAACCTGGAACATCACGGGGCTCAACGGCACCACCAAAAGAAGGATCTCGAAAAACCGCTTATTCTCGCTACACCCAGACATCATACTTCTTCAAGAATCAAAATGCTCTCCCAAAGGCACAAAGACACTCAAAAAACTTGTTTCCAACAGTCATCACTGCATAAGCATAGATGCTATCGGTCAAGAAGAAGGGTTACTCACGTTCTGGAACAAAAGAAAATTCTTCTTGCAGAATGCTCTGTCCACCAAGCACTCGTTATCGAACATTTTCAACATGCCAGACTCAGGGCAATCGATCTGCATCACCAACGTGTATGGACCCCAACGAATCCAGGAAAATAACTCGAGGAAAAAATGGCGAACCTCTAGCAATCTTTAATCAAAGAAGGGCCCAATGATGAAAGAATAGATCAAGAATCAAATCTGCAAAGGCAATGGGAAGAACGGTTAAAACAAGAAGCGCTGCTATGGAGGCAGAAGTCGAGAGTGCAATGGTTAAAACAAGGAGAACGCAACACTAGTTTCTTCCATAAGTCAACCATCCAGCATAGAGCACATAATCGCATCCTCTCCCTCAAAAAAGCTGATGGCGATCAAGTTTATAAAAGGGAGCATATAGGATCTGAACTCAACTCTTTTTCACTTCTCTTCTCAGCGATCCCATTCAAGATAGAACCCGAGCCATCAATGAAATTATCGCTGCCATTCCCAACTTAGTTACAGAGGAGCAAAACTCCCTCCTTCTAAGAGAATTCATTGAGCGGGAGATTGAAGAAACAATCTTCAACATGGCCTCGAACAAGGCTCCCAGACCAGACAACTTTACAATCGAATTCTTTAAAGCTTGCTGGCCCATTATTAAGGCTGACCTTCTCAACCTAGTAAGGAACTTTCACAGAACCAAGAAAGTTTTGCCTGCCATCAATGCCACATTCCTCACCTTAATTCCCACATCAGACCAGGCTGACTCCCCCGACAAGTTTCGTCCCATAGCCCTTTGTAATGTCCTTTACAAAATCCTTTCCAAACTGATGGCTAGCAGACTTAAATCTGTCCTCCCCTCAATCATTTCTTAGGAACAAACTGGCTACGTTGAAGGTAGGCAGATCACTGACAGCATAATCCTCACTCAGGAAGTGTTGCATTCTCTCAAAACAAAAAGGACTCCAGGTATGCTTATCCAGCTTGACCTTTCAAAGGCCTTTGATAAAATCAACTGGCACTATATGAGAGCAATCCTCCAGGCTTTTGGATTTAGTCATCAATGGACAAATTGGATAATGGAACTGGTCTCAGGTGCTTTCTTTTCAATGCTACTGAATGGAGGACCCCTTCAACCCTTCATTCTGTCCAGAGGTATAAGGCAAGGAGATCCCCTGTCTCTGTTTCTCTTCGTAGATGATACAATGCTCATGGGCGCCCCCACAGTGCAAGAAGTTCGAAGCAAAGTGCTAAAGACACTCTCGGATGGATGATTAATGTGGGGTAATTAGGTGTTTAAAAGATACCTTTTTACAGCTCAACATTTTGGCGTCGTTGCCGGGGAGAGTGTATGCCATTTTACAGGAGTAATGCATAGCTGATTTCCTTCTGCCCGTGGAGAGTTGGGTATTAAAGACGGAAGGTAAGAACCTGCGCACTGGGCAAGAAACATACTTGCTCGCAGCTCGCTTCACAGTAGAGGTAAATAAGCTTTTCTTTTGGGTAGGAATGAATAATTTTTTCTTTTGAATGAATAAACCAATTAAGCGAAACAAGAACCCTCCCAAAGCCGAAAAACCTAAGGGGCCGGTGACCCTTGGGCGCACGACCTTTATTGATGAAATCTTGAAGAAAATTGAGTCTTAGCCATCCGTAGGATTTAAAAGAACTACTTCTAGACAACCTACTAGTTCCCTTCAGGCTACAGAATCACCATCTGAGGCCTTCGCTGAGATATACAGTCCAACTGAGGGAATTAAGAAAGATTCCCAAGAAATTGAGAATCCTTGCATAAGTTTCCTGCAAGAAGGGAACGACATCAACCTCCAGGAAGGAGAAGGGGAAACAGGAGAAAACACAAAATCACCTATTAAAGTTACTCAGACAATAAACAGCCCAAATAGGGGAAGTGTTGTTCAACCTATTCAAAACCAAGGATTTGAGTCACCTCAAACAGTAGGACAACAGGGAATACCCATTCCAGACAGAGGAAGTGCTGTAAAAATCATTTCCACCCCTGTTCGCCAACCTAGAAATTCCCTGGAGATCCCAGAAGGGTATTGGCATATTTTTGATCAAATGGCCCAGAACCAAAACCCGAACCAGCAGCAAACCTCTACGCTGCAATACCCTATAGTAGACACTACAGTTAACGCACCCATGAAATCTATCCCTCTCCAACATATTCCTACCTTTCATGGTCTAACATCAGAAGATCCAGATGTGTTTCTGTTTGAATTTGATGTGCTGTGTAGAGGATACGATTATACCACTGACCCCCAAAAACTAAAGTTGTTCCCTTATACGTTAAAAGGAGCAGCACTAAGATGGTTTATGGGATTAGGTGGAGGTGTCATAACAGATTGGGACCATATGAAGACTGCGTTTTTAAAGAAATATCAAGACTATTGCAGGTCACGAGAATTAAAAGATGAGATATTTCAGATGACAGCCAAACCCAGTGAGACCTTGGAAGAATATGTGGAACGATTTCAGTACAATATTCAAAGATCACCCTATGCGTCTTCACCCTTACCTGATAACGTTTTGAAAACTGCATTAATTAGGGGAATGAAATATCAGTGGGTTGAGACATTAAATCTTATGGGAAAGGGTGATATATATCAAGAAAGCTATTCTGACATTGTTGACTTGTGCATCAGGTGCTCGAGGGGTAATACAAGATTGAAATCAGCTGAACGTGACATAGTTACAAGGGAGAATAAGTCCTCTAATGAAGGTGTGACTCGTGCAGAGATCGGAAATCTGTTAGAAAATTTTAAGACAGACATACTGGGGACGTTAACAACATAGTTTGATATCATGCAAGCCAAGCAGAAGCAGGCAGAAGCAGAGCAGAATCTTGCAATATTCTATCCTAGGTGTAGAAAGAAACATAGCCACAAAGAATGCCCATTTGATGTGGTTAAAGTCTGTGCCATTTGTACAAGAGATCACCCTACAGAAGGATGCCCGTCGCTTCCTGGCTTAAAAGCAGTTTATAAAGAGGCGGAAGAGGAATCGGAAGTGGTGTGTCTGCTTAACCAGCGCCGACAGTGGTAGCCACGACCATCAGGTATGTCAAATGATCCATTTTATTTTCAACCTCAATATAATGCTCAACAGTATAGCGGTATGTGGCAGAATCAATCACCATTTCCTAATTGGTCACAACAACCATTCCCTCCTACATGTTGGCCCAATCAAACAAATCAGAATAACTGGCCTAGCTTTCCTTTTTGGCCACCATTTTGGCCTACACAATGGTCCCCTTCTACTTCTCAGAATCAGGCCTGGCAGTCAAACTGGAAAAAACCTTCAAATCAGCCAGCAGGAGCTATCCCTCCCTCTCAACCTACACTTCCAGCGCCTTACCCAAACCCCCAGACTAATTTAAGACCTTAACTCCCAGCCCAACCCAACCCGAACCCAAACAATAGACCAGTTCAGTCTGTTCAAATAACAGAACCTCCAGAAGTAGAAACTGAACTAACGGAGTGTAACGATCTTCAATTAAGGTCTGGGCGTATAGTTGAAACAGGGAGAAATAATGATGAGAATATTGAAAATCCGTTACTGGTAGAACAAACAGAATACAATGGGAGTGAAGTTCAACAACAGAATCAACATCAAGATCAACAACAGAATCAACAACAATAAGGAATAACTTCCTCTCCACCATTCCCAAAACGATTGATCATCCTCCGCCCATTAGAACAGCCTAATTTTGATCTTCTGGGAGAGTTAAAAAATTTATGTATCAGAATCCCTCTCCTCCAAGCCATTCAAGATATTCCTATATACGCAAAAACCATTACTTGGAATTATGCATAAAAAACCCAAAGAGGAGAGTAACAACCAATCCCACTGTTCAAATAGTCTGTACCTTATCTGATTTATTAGATCAGGAATGGAAACACCTATCAAGTACGAAGATCCAGGAAACCCTATAGTAACAATTTAGATCAATGGCCAATCATTTCCTAATGCTTTAGTTGATCTAGGAGAAGCAATCAACATTTTAACAACCACTACCTGTCAGAAACTTGGCATTACATCACTTGAACCAACAACAACCTTGTTGGAATTGGCTGATCAATCAGTAGTTAAACCAGAAGGCACCTTACAAGATGTCATGGTATCTGTAGATTCTTGGGAGTACCCTGCTGATTTCCTAGTTATTAATCCAAAGAACCGACTAGATTGACATCCTTTAATTTTAGGAAGACAATGGTTGGCAACTGTCGATGCCTACATTGGATGCCGACAAGGCAACATGACCATAAATAAAGAAATAAATAAATAATAATTAATTAATTAATAATAATAATTAATTATTATATAATTTAATAATAAATTTACAAAAATTTACATATATACACCACGATTTGTTAAATTACTTACCATTATATTAACACCATTAAAGGTTTTATAAATAAATAAAATAATAATTTAATAAATAAAATTAATAAAATTAAATAAATAAATAAATAATGGAATATTTACTTTTTCAAAGTCAATCTAGCCGTTATCCTAACGGCTAGTTGAGTCATCTCTACATCTATTTATACTTAATGTCTGGATCTGATCTCTCACATAGTCCTGATGATGAACCACACTGGTTGGTTCGAAACGCATCGACCTCGTTCTTTTGCATGTGATTATTACCGAAAGAATTTCTACTAATTTATATTATGGATCATAGAAGCTTAGATTCCAAAAAAACTCTCACACTAGTCACCATTGACGGATCTGGGCATTCCTTTAAGGTTAATGGCCATCGAGTTCGATTATATCGTAAGCTGCTTACCCGTGAATCCTTTTGCCAGCAGTTAAGGGAAGACTCCACCATTGAAATTCTTGCTGAAGGGGAGAATCCCTCTCTCGCGCCAGTTTGATAAATTGGTTTTTTTTATTTTTGTACATAATGCATTCTTTTTTTTTCTGTTTTTGGTTTCTGTTTTTGAAATTCGTTTCCTTGTTAATACTTCTTTATTTCGTTTGAATTTAGTTTCTTTATAAACGAAAAATAATAAAAATTATGTGTTTTTTTTGCGTTACTGTTCCTTTCTAACGAAACAACACTTCTGCTGTTCCTTTTGAAAGGAACAATAGTTTCGCAGAGTGTTTTTGCTGTTCCTTTCAAAAGGAACAGCACCTTCGTAGGATATTTTCTGCCGTTCCTTTCGAATGGAACAGCAGTTTCGCGCAGTGTTTTTGATGTTCCTTTCAAACGGAACAACATGTCCGCAGAGCATTTCCTTGCTGTTCCTTTTGAAAGGAACAGCAGTTTCGCAGATTATCTTTGTTGTGAATATCAAACGAAATGCATAAAATTCCATAAGTTCTATCTCCGAACCATCACACATGAAAAATATTATAAATCGGTCATATAATTACTTTAATGTGGTAAATAGCGCAATTACATTAATCTTTTTCTGTCCCTTCACCTCATACTTGAATTATCACAACGCGATTCCCTCATTATTTTGTACGCATCGATTTCAGTAATTACTTAATTTGATTGACTTTATCATGATTGCGCCTGTTTTTTCACCGCCGTCCTATTGCTGTTCCACACATTCCACCTTAATCGACGGTCGAGGTCGACCTTTCATTCGTTTGGGGGCGGAAATATCTGCATGCAGATCAGATACCCAAAATTTCTTCACCTGTATCTCTGCAATAGATTTTTATGAATTAAAACCCTTGCATTTTCAGAAAATAATGAATTTTAGCGAACTGTGCACTGTGTTGTTCCATTAAGGTTACTGTGTGTTGAGAACAATTAACGAAGAACAGAAATGGGCGGACGTTCAATTCGCAGTGAACCTCAGACGTTGGTTGTCTCTGATGCTGCACGGGCAATATTAGACAAACTGGGATGGATTACATACTTTATGAGAATGCAGCAACCCAATGAAGCAGTGGCTACTGAATTCTTGTTAAATCTGCAGGAAGGTTCCTCCACAGTCAGAGGAAGGCAGATAGCGGTGACCGATGAGATAATTGCAGAAGTATCTGGCATCCCCGCACAGGGAACTGTCTGGACTCAGAAGAAAATCAGAATTCGAGAGGCCATGCAAATCTTTCAAGATGAAGGACAGAGGCTAATAGTCAAAGGGAGAGGAGTACACCCGTCGTCGCTAGGCGAACCATGGACAGAATTAGCCAGGATCGTGCAGTCTTACATAACATGCGACGGTAGAAAAGACGTGGTAAGACCTCGCCATCTTAAGCTGTTAGCTGTGCTAAAAAAAAAATGCACTATCAATTTACCTGCATTCTTAAACTCTTTATTGCATGATATTGCTCGTGGAATTAGAAAAGCAAAGCATGCAGACACGGTGGTCAGCCACCATTGCTTGATTCGGCTAATAGTAAGTTACAGCCTCGCCCAGCAGCAAACCAGCTGGGAAGAGCTAATTTCTTCTATTGAAGGAGGGATGGCTTTACCCACTCCGAGACGGAAAAGGATGGTCGGCTCAATAGCCGGGCCCTCCACTTACAGACAATCCTCCCGATTAAAACGAAGCAAGAAAGTAACAGAGGAACTCCCGAGCAGCAGTGCTCAACCCCTGCAATTAAACAGCTCAGATGAAGAGGAAAAACCACGTTATTCGAATGAGGAAGAGGCAAGTTACCATACTGATGGCGAAAAGCAATCAGAGGAGGAAGAAATACGTTATTCGGATGAAGAAGAGATCGAAGGAGATTCAGAGGAAGAAGAAGTCGAAGGTGAAATACAGTATTCAGATGAGGAAGGTAGTTATCACACCTGTGATGCGAATAGCAGCAAAGAGGATGAAACAGATCCTGTCGAAAATGTCAACACGAGCCCTCTGCAGGAAGACCAATTGGCCCAGATTTTGGCCAACATGAGCAATTACGCACGGTCTCTGGACCCCAACAGTGACATTAATCAAATGCCAGAATGCTCTGCCTTTGATAGGGGTGTAACTGATGAAACAACAAACCCTATTGAAGCTAGGGTTGCTTCTACTGAGATGCACGAACAGGAGAATGCGCATGCTGAGCCAACATTTCGATCTGGAAACCCCCAGGAAACCGCAGAGTTAACTGAGCAAATGATTCCTGAGGAATCTAATCAAGAGCATGAGACTATGGAGCAAGAACCCCAAGAAGAGGTGCAAGAAGATTTCACTGAGGGCACGGCTCAAAGCCCTGCTGAGCAATTAGGGTCAGATGAGCAAACTGCTGTCCCCTTAAGAAAGAAGAAGAGAACAACGGAAGTAGAGAAGCTTCGCAGAGAAAGGAAAAAGCTTCATAATGTGATTGAGCAGCTTAGGCAAACCATTAGGATTTTAAAAATGAAGTAGACACCTAAGCGAACTCCTAAAAGACGAAACTCTGTCATCAAGCGAAGATCGAAAAAGAGAAGGGTCACTGCTAATAGAAACCCTCAGGTAGAAGACGAAACGGTACCAGAGCCTACTTATGAGGACTGGGAGCAGCAAACAACCGTCCCAACATCAGCTGTTCCAGAAGAAGAAACGGTACGAGAGCCTACTTATGATTTCTGGGAGCAGCAAACAGCCGTCCCAACATCAGCTGTTCCAGAAGAACCAGTTTTGAATGAAAACAACCAATCGAGCAGTCAACAAACCTTTAGTGATTCATAATTAGTTAGACTGCAAGAAGAACTGGCACAGGTTCGAATGGAGAGACAAAAACTGGAAGAAGATACTGTCCCAAGGAGGAAATACCAAGAATTACAGCAGCAGATGAAAATTGTTCATGAGGCAGAAGCTGAAGCCCATGAAAAATGTCGAAAAGCAGAGATAAGAGCTGATAAGGTAAGCAACCAATTAAAATTAACACGAAAACAAATGGACATTCTCTGCTCATTATATACTGATGTCTTAGCTTGTAGGTGCCCTGCCAAAAATTATGCTTTGTTTTTGTTAGAAAGGTATTTGCAATTAAAAATCAAGGCAGTTAGGGCTGGCAAATCAATAGAGTTAAGCACTGTAGAAGACCTGATATCTTGCTGCAAGCTTTACGGGGACAAAGTACAGCGCCTGTTGTGTGAGTTTTATTTGCATAATTTAATTCTTGAAAATGACTGTGAATCAAATCCTAGCCCTTTTATTGGAGATGTACAGTTTCAGGCCTTCATTTCTTTTGTTGTAAATCAATTAAAGTGGCTTAAAGCCTATAATGCCTTTGCAAGGCAGGAGAATGCATTGGATCTATGGGTCAGAAGTGAACCTCAGGACCCATGTCAATTATGGGCTAGGAAGAAAAGTCTAATGACAAGGAAAGGTGTTACCCAAGCTCTGGGGCCTGTTCATATGTCGATCATTTTGAAAGGAACGGACTATTTTTCATCTATTAGGGACCAAGCCTATGTAGCAGCCAAGATCCGGTGGATAACCTCGAGTCAAAACGTACAAAGTAGGGAGCCATTCAATTATAGGAACTTTGGGCTAGCTGCAGATCGTTTCATTGCCTATGGCCATCTTGTCTTGAAAGAAGGGCCATTTTGGTTAGGGTGTAGGTTCCGCAGCCCCATTGTTTGGTACCCTGCTTTGGATTACAAAGCTATCTATGAGCTTCCCGAGGGACAGGCAGGACATATTCTCGAAGAGTTAGCTGCATATCATGGTTTTAGACCCTTCAATGACAAACCTTCTCCAGCTTACTCTTTGACGGCTCTCCATGTAAATTATAGTTTTCATGAGGACATGAAAAAGGAAGAGCAGGGAGGTATGTTGGGCATTGAAAGAGGTATGAAATTCTTATGTATTTGTTCATTCTTTCACCATAAACATACTTCAGTTTGTCTTGAAAAGGTAATCTATCATGGTAATTGTAATTAATTTGGAAAGGTTTACATTGAGACTAAAAAGGATAACTAAAGATTGTTTTTATTGTCAAATCGGGAATTCGAAGAGGTGAGGAGCTGTATCAAAGGCGTGGCTAAAAACAGTCTGACTCCTACTCCATTTGCGATGAACCATAGTCAGCTGAAGCCAAGAAGATCTAAACGGATTGCCCGAAAAGGGCAAGAGACAGCTCGGCTCTAAACAAAGAAAACAGAACTGTGATAAAACAAAGGAGGTGCGAATCCCTCAGGATAGGGATCGCTGCATAAACTGATCGTCTTTCTTGATTTGTCCGTCCAAGGATGGAATATAAAGGCGTCGATCTTTAGTGATAGACAACGGTGAACTGTTTTTGTAAAAGACTTATATATTTCCTTTGCAATTAAATTCTCGACTCTCTGTCGTGAGAGAACGCTGTCTGTAATGTTCTTTTGATTAATATAAAATCACCAGTTTCATCTATCCTTTAGAATTCTGAGGTAGACCCAGCGGTACTTCACTATGCTGCTATATTATTAATCTTGGTTTGTTAATGCGCAATGTGTGTTTAAGATTTATTTGCATTACAGAGTTGTTTCATTAATTGATTGAAGTAAACGCTGATCCATTGCTGTTTCATTTATCAAACTTATTATTATTTATCAGCGGTGTTGTTCTGTAATTACAGTGAGTTGCTATTCCATTCATTTATGGATTGCTATTAGATTACAATTGGACTGTCGACAGGTTTAGAATATCCAGTTGTTCGAATTGCGATTGAATCGTAGTTGCTGTTTCTTTTGAAGAATTGTAATTGTTGTTTCTTTTATGCTGTTGTTCCTTTTGGATTTCATTTCCTTTGAGTTGTTTCCACTTGCTTAGAGATCTCTAAACTGTAGAGGGAAGAGCTAATCGTTCCAGGAGCTTCATCAAACCTTTGACATGTATGGTTATTGAAATGTGTATAAGAGGATAAATTAACTTATAATGAAATATGATGAATCATTAGAGGATTTTATGGATAATTTTCTTCACCTTTACTACGAATTTTCCAAGGAAGATGTGGATTGGGATTTTATGAATGAAAATTTTCAATATTTAGTTCAAATTTCCTTAGAACCATATGAAAATGAATCTTATATGAGTCTCCCAAATTTTCTTAGTCGTGGGGCAATTAAAATTTCAAAGGATGAACCTACTCTCCTTTTTGTTCCTTCTCTTCCTCCTTTTCCGTCACCATATAAAGTAGTCTCATGTACTGGTAGTGAAGTTGGAAAACTTGAGAATCGAACCATTGATCCACTTATCCTATCTTTATTTCCTCCCCATGGACAAGATCGTATCTAGGGAAAATTTAAATATTCTAATAAATCCATGGAGCCTTAGCTGAAGATTGATGTGCATAATTCAAAACTTGAATCTGATCTAATAGAAAGTATTGCTTATATTTAAGGGTTACCTTTCATCCTCTACAATTTACACCACATGACCCTATGTACCTTGATTCGATCAACCTACTCCAATTGTAGTTTCTCTAGATACTTTTAACTCCCAATTAGTTGGTTTACATGGAAATCGGGTACAAGATGGTTACATTTCACAGGTAGAGGAACAAAAGGATGAAGACACTTTTAATCTCTCTTCTTTTTTCAAATTCCTCTATGTCAAAATGATGTTTCTACATTATTTTCTGGTAAAGAATCTCAACATATTGATATTAGTCAAGTGGGATTCAATTCATTAATCAAGATGAAGGCTTGGAAAACCATCACCCTAACACCAATGATTCCACTAATATGCAGGGTGATGAGTTCCCAAGTACATTATATGATCTCTTATTTCCATAATAAGACTTGGATTTTCAAAGCTTTGACCCTGAATTTGATTTGGTTAGAATGGTGGTATCTATCTCTAAACATAGAGAGATGGCAATTATGTGCATTCACAATTGATATTAAAAGAGGCTAAAGGAATGTCATTTTAACATAAATAAAGAACCTTATAGGTCTAAAACCCTAATCCCAAAAGATCAAACAACAAAAGGTTTGTGGATATTGAGGTGGTTAGTTGGTACATCAACTTCCTGAGGGTACAAATTTTGCATACAATATTTGTTTAGGGTGCATAGTAGCTCGATAGAAAGAACTATTAAAGGAATACAAATTTTGACCAGGAATAGGGCATGTTATGGCAACTCTTGGCCTCTCAAATTGCCAAAAAACATCATTTAGGACCTCGAAAAGGCCATGTGATTTTGGGACCCATAAATTATAGAAAAACTGCCAAGAAAATATATAACCATTGAGACAATGGAAGAGGTGGGTGGCAACTGATATCCACCTAGATCACCATTGTCTATAATGAGATTTTACTTTGTTACCTATGTTAAAGTTTAATGGAAATTTTCATTTTAAGTTTGCACTAGACATGTAGAAAATGTATTTGAAGCATTATATAAATTTAAAACTAGATCCTTATAATGTTCACAAGCATACTCTTTGCTTGTTCCTTAGGTTTAATGCTTCACTTTGGCTTCTTCCTTCAAATTTATTATAACTTAATATATTTAATTCATATTGCATTGAGAGATGCATTTTATAGTTTATATATATGAGAGAGATGTAATGTGATTATGGTTTAAAATTAACAAGTCCGTCGTTCAGCTGCGCCCGACCCGACCTGCGGTGCGGCGTGCACGACTACGACCCGACTCGACCAACGCTCAGTTCGTCTTCGTTTCTGCGCCCAACGAGTTGTTGGAAACTCGTGTGCTACCCTTGACTTCTTGCTTGTTCGTCCTTGTTGCTTTTTCGAACTTGGTTGCTTCACTCTCCACTTAGATCATCACACATGCAGAAATAAAACAAGCGATAACACATCAATTCATCATACACATTAACACAGTATGTATGGGGAAAGCTTATTGCTGAAAACCTCGCAGCTATTGTGTATATTATAATGGAGAAAACATGTAACAACTCAGTACAATACTCCTCACAAGTACTCAGTACTATCTCAGTATGATGGTACCCGATGTCGATGTGTTTGGATCTATCATGAAATACTAGATTAGCCGAGAGTTTAATGCAACTCTGGTTATCACAGTAAATCACTGTAGGCTCCAAATGCAACCCGAACAATCCAACGAGGATCTTCCTCATCCAAATAGCCTCGCATGCAGCCAATATTGCTGCCATGTACTCGGCCTCTGCTGAACTGAGTGCCACGGATCTCTGCTTCCTGTTGTACCAGGAAACTGCTGTCGACCCAATGCTTAAAACTCCTCCAGATGTGCTCTTCCGGTCCGTTGGGCTCCCTGCCCAATCTGCATCGGTGAAGCCAGAAAGCTTAACTCCATCCTCCTGTCTGTACCACAGACCATATCCTGATGTGCCACTAATATAATGCAATACATGCTTGCCTGCCTTCCAAAAGAGCTTGGTAGGCTTAACCATAGCTTGCGAAAACAGCTTAACAACATAGCATATATCGGGTTGTGTATTGACCAGATACATAAGCGACCCCACCAACATGCGACTCACTGCTGAAGATCTCGAAACCTTCGGGCTTCTTTATGTACACCTCCTCCTCAATGACAGAGGAATCACGTGGTTCCCAAGGGTTTGATGGCATCATGCATGGTTGACTTCAGTTAGGACTTCAATGGCAGAAGGTTGGAGGAGTTAATGAGACAGAGATAGTGGAGTTGTGTTCTGTTTATTTTAGTTGAACTAGTTGAGATTAGTTTAACTAGCTAATCAATTAGTTATGAGTGGAGTGAATTAAATATTATTTAATTCATTAATTAGTAACTCATTATTCGACTCAAGAACACATCAGTTCACTACAGTGTATGGTCAGTTCAGTGGAGACCAGTGAAAGAGGTAGATGAAAGGGTGGAGTTAGCTATCAGTTGTGACTATACTGTTGCTATTTGCAACACACAGATAGGTGGAGTAAGCCCATGAGGATTGCGCAGTTCAGGCTGGTGGTTTAAATCTATATAAAGAGGCCATCCCATAGCATTGAAACATGCAATAGAGGCAAGGCAATTGGCGGTGAGTTTTGAACCAGTAACCTGTTCAAAACTGAGACACCCGTGGTGTAGGGGCGTGACAATGGTGAAGGTGGCGCAATCTCTTGTGCCACAGTTCGCCCTCATCATCCCGGCTCACCACTTCTCCCGCCTTGCATGCCATTGCTGCGCAGCCATCTACTTGCAACTGATAAAGGTTCTTGGTTCGAACCCCTATCTTCCGGGTCTCTCCAGTAGTCTTACTGCGCAGGAAGGCTTTTCCTTCGCTGAAGACCACATTATACCCCTTATCCTCCAACATCACCACAGAGATCAAGTTCTTCTTCAATCCAGGTACATGCATGACATCCTTCAACACAAAGGGTTTACCAGACTCCTTCGCTGAAGACCACATCATACCCCTTATCCTCCAACATCGCCATAGAAATCAGGTTCTTCTTCAATCCAGGTACATGCATGACATCCTTCAAGACAAAGGGTTTACCAGACTCCCTCTGAAAGGATATGGTACCGATACCAGTCGCACTGTATCTACCATCATCGCCCATCTCGATGTGCACACCCAAATCTTTGTCCTCCAGATCTGAGAACAAATCCAGATCTCCCGTCATATGAAATGACGCACCGCTGTCCAAGAACCACACCGATCCCATCACACTTGAAACCAAGCATGCGATCAGTGAAAAGTCAAGCTCGAACTATGAAGCCAAAGCTTCTCCATCTGCAGATCTTCCCGCTTGCTTGTTTTTCTTCTTCTTTGGAAAATTGGTAGCATAATATCCGTGATCATGGCAGTGAAAACACTTCACTTTCGCCATATCCTGCTTCTTTCCCTTTGCACCAGAATGCGAGGTTTTCTTACCCTCCCCTTTCTTTGCTTTGGCAACCAAAGTGCAGTTTTCTTCATCAGCTCCCTTTGATGAAGATCCATCTCGAGTAGTCCTCCTTATCTCCTCCTGCATGAGATCCGCCCAAAGGCGCTCCCATCCCGGCAGCTTCTCCCGACCATTGACACTATCTTGATATGAGTGCCAAGCCTTCGGAAGACCAAGGAGAGCCAGGTCGACCATGTCCTCTTCTTCGACAGTCACCCCCACACTTCCCAGCTCATCTCTGCATTGAGTGAACTTCGTGAGGTATTTGGCGATATTGTCGCCTTTCTCCATCTTGATGTTCCTGAGCTTATCTTTGAGTGCCAGCTTCCTTTGGTCGCTCTTACTCTAGAATAGATCCGTCAAAGCTTTCCACATTAAATATGGAGAAGCCTTTCCATGCAGGCTGGATACAATATGATCCTTGACGCCCTCCAACAGGATCCTTCGACACTTCGCCATCTTCTTTTGCCATGCTTCAACTTCAGCAGGATCAGTGGGCTTTTGGACATCTGTATCTACGAACTCCTTCAAACCATTATCTTCTAATACTGCCTCCATGCGATCCTTCCATGCAACATAATTCGAACTGCCTTCAAGAGCATATTCGAGTCGCAAACCGTTGAAAGACATTTTCAACAACGGCACCAAGAAAACAAAACTGCTGCAAAATTCGAATTCCACCTCAAAGCTCAACCGCTCTAGATATGTGAGAACAAATTATTTCTAGCACAGAGATTGACTGCAAGGGGCGTTTAGCAGACCTTTCACTTTCCGAAGAAAGATGAATCCGGAGGCTACCTGGCCCGCATGCAGACTCTGTCTACCGAAATAAGTTTGTAATCACTGTGATGATCAATCTGAACTTCAATAGCTCCGATACCATGTAGAAATTTGCTGAATAATGATTAATTATCCACAGAGACTATCCTGATCACATACAATTCGAATTTATATGCAACACATAATCTCTTCCACTCAGATCAACTCAGATCATCACACATGCGGAAATAAAATCAAGCGATAACACATCAAATCATCATACACATTAACACGGTATGTATGGGGAAAGCTTATAGCTGAAAACCCCGCAGCTATTGTGTATATTATAATGGATAAATCAAGTAACAAACTCAGTACAATACTCCTCACAAGTACTCAGTACTTTCTCATACAGTTACTCACAATCTAGCTCAGTTTTGAACAGGTTACTGGTTCAAAACTCACCACCAATTGCCTTGCCTCCATTGCGTGTTTCAATGCTATGGGATGGCCTCTTTATATAGATAAACCACCAGCCTGAACTGCGCAATCCTCATGGGCTTACTCCACCTATCTGTGTGTTGCAAATAGCAACAGTATAGTCACAACTGATAGCTAACTCCACCCTTTCATATACCTCTTTCACTGGTCTCCACTGAACTGATCATACACTGTAGTGAACTGATGTGTTCTTGAGTTGAATAATGAGTTACTAATTAATGAATTAAATAATATTTAATTCACTCCACTCATAACTAATTGATTAGCTAGTTAAACTAATCTCAATCGGTTCAACTAAAATAAATAGAACACAACTCCACTATTTGTCTCATTAACTCCTCCAAACTTCTGCCACTGAAGTCCAACTGAAGTCAACCATGCATGATGCCATCAAACCCTTGGGAACCACGTGATTCCTTTGTCAGATGCATGAGCCACTTCTGTAGCTCGAACTGAAGTGCTCCAAGAGAGTAAATTGTTGTTTATAGTCTAAATATTATTAAGGGTAAATAATATTTGACTTCCCTGTTTTAAGGAGAGGCAGTCTAAAAATAGACTTCGACCTCTTTGACCTCAAAAATAGAGTCTCGTCTATTTTTACCAACATGACACATACTTCAAGAATCTCAAACTGGAATCCCCAAACCATGCTCCATATGTCTAAAAATAGACATAGTTTAAAAATAGATTTTGCGCCAGAATTTGCCTGCGGGCCCACTTGGTGAAGGCGACTTCATTTCACCAAGCTCCATCATCTTGCTGCATTTTCAACAGGTTTTTGGATGTTTATGGTTTTCCATTGTTTCTTAACAATAAATAGGCCTTCAAACCTCATTGTAACACAGTTTAGAGGCTTGTAGCTGCCACATGTCTTCTCAGAGATAAGCTACCAATGCCCTAGCTAGTTTATTTCCATTATGTCTGTAAACATATCTATGTTATTTGATATTAATGAAATGAAGTTTTATTTCCGCTACATCTCTGTGTTTATTTTTATTTCTGTATATTATTGTGTTCCTGCGTAAATCCAAATGAGCAGTATCAGAGCGGTCTACTATTTCTCTACTTTTCTTTGCATGTTCCCAACGAGGTCAAGGTATAAGGAGTTAGGGCTCGATCTGATTGAACCCTTGTAAGATCAACCTCATAAACCCCGACGATCTCCCATGGAAAAACAAAATAAATTTGAGGGAGCAGGATATCCTATCAAATTATTGCTTGAAAAGACCCTCGAGAAACAAAGGAATGCGATGATGGATAACTTTGCCCAGATCCTTCAACGGCTGCCCACCAGCAGCGCATCTACATCCAGTATTCACTCTGGATAGGCCTCTCCTTTCAAGGTACAAGTCAACTTCGACATTCTTGTATTTGAAGGCTAGATAGATGCAGATGTCGTAGATATATGGTTGAATTTTTTGGAAGGGTATTTATCGGTCCATTGTTTCTCCGACTGAGAAAATATTACTTTTTCACTTCTCTAAGCTACCCCCCATGTCAAATACTACTGGGAAACCTACTATGAGTAGAAGGACGAGAGGGAACCCTCTATGTTCTCAGCCGCATCCACTTTGAATTCGTTCTGAGATGGCATCAAGGAACAATATTACCCTGTGAGGAGCTATTACCCTGTGGGGAGCTATGAGGACAAGTACATCCAATGGAGCATGTTGCAGTAGCAAAGAGATCAAGATGTACGCAAAATGACGAATTTGTTCCATACCCTGCGCAAAAAGTTGGGTATTAAAGATTCAGAGAGACATTTGGTTCTCAAGTACCGCAGTTGTTTGCACGGATACATTGAGGAGGAAATGGAGTTCCTTGAAATTTAAGCAGAAGAAGCGAGACTTTGGATCCGTGAATCCGAAGCGAGGGAAAGGCACCCCCGAACCGCGAAACAAGGGGCAAGGCCAAAGCGGGGTGACGCAGAACAACACCAAAAATCCAAATAAGTACATGGGGAAGTGGTGTGAATTTCATAACAACCCCACTCACAGCACAAACGAGTGTCGGGTCAAACAGTAAGTGGTGGCTGAACTGAAGGCACCTGAATTAGATGCATGTTTTGATCCTGGTTCAGAACCAGAAAAGGTCGATGAAAAAGGGAAGAAGATCATTGATACAGACCCTAGTGCCATTGTTGCCACCACCAAGCTCCAGTTGGAGGATCCCAAGGATACAGAGGAGGGGGAGCACCTCTTCCATTTGCAGATGTGGGTGAAGGGTTCTCCACTGCAATTCCTTGTCGATAGCAAAAGGAAAAATAACCTCATTTCAGAAGAGGTTGCGAAGTGGCTCAGCCTACCAACCATAGCACACCCATATTCATATACCATCAGGTGGCTTCACCAAGGAAGAGACCTTTGCGTCCGCCAATGATGCGGCCTTCCATACAACATCAAGGAATTCACAGATGAGGTATTGTGTGATGTTGCTCCTCTTGACGTGTCTGATGTATTATTGGGAAAACTATACTTGTGGAAGCGACATGTTGTGTATGATTCTAGGCCTCGTTCTGTTGTTATTACTTTGGGAAATAAATTGTACAGGATACCAAAGGTAGTACCGCCTCCTGTCATCTCTTTGACTATTGGAAAACAATGGATTAAGCTTATTCCCAAACCAGGAAATTTATTTGCATTACAATTCACCCACAAGACAAGAAGAAGATTGTGGCAACAACCTCGAAACATGGCTCCCCTGCATGACAACAGCAGATTGAAAAAGTCGTGGAGGAATACGAGTACATTTTCTCCTCAACCACAGAGGTTCCTCTACACTATCAGGTCAATCATTCCATTGATCTAACCCCAGGCACATCATCGCCTTAGGTTTCCATACCTCATTGGTGAGCCCTGGTATTGCACCAAGGGTGCTGCAACTCCCAAGGGCTGCCCTACTTTACTTTATCAACCCGAGGTTCGTACAAAATTTGAGGTGAAACTGATATATACACAACATATGCATTCTATTCATGTCATCCTCTTCTGATTTACGAAAGGGTGCTACTTCTACGGGTTCTCAGTGAATTATATCACACTTCAATGAAACTAAACTAAATTGCAGAAAGGAAATGACAAAAATGGAACAAATTTAATGTGTAGGAAGGAAATGACTGTAAGAAACTAAAGTAAATTGCTAAAAGAAATGACGGGAAGGAAACTAATTTAATTTGCAGAAAACAAATAGCAGAAATTAAACTAATCCTAAACCACACTTAAGTTGGCTAAGCACATCCTACTCTATCTATCATTCTTCTATCCATGTAGCTATTCATGATCTAACTAAACTTTAAAAGGTTTTGATTTGTAGCTTGGAGGGAACAGAAGGGCTAAAGAGGTCAATGGAGGGCTTAACAAATGAAACAAGGCTTAGAAGTGGAAAGAGCGGGTTAAAACCTTATTAGAACTTTATTATAGTGCAAAAAGGCTTTGGAGCAGAATAAATTGAAGAATGCGATGGCAGAGATGCGATAGAGGAAAATGTTGCGATGTGCGATATTGCAATTGTAATATCGCAAGATTAAAGGGATAGCGGAAGTGTTATTCAAGAGTGAGAGCAAAGTGCGAAATGCGATGAGGTAAACCCTGCGAAGTATGAAGTGCGAAGTGCGATAGGGTAGAAGAGGCGACATGCGAAAAGAGATATCGCAATCAGTGGAAATAGCGGTAAGTATTAAAAGAAAAACGATAAGTCTTGCGGAGTGCGATGGGGAACAGTGGCGAAGTGCGATAACAATATCGTAATCAGTAGAAGAAAGTGGTAAGTGTTAATGAAAAAGGGAAAAGGTTCGACGAGCGATTTGCGATGTGGTGAATGGAGGTGGGGTCGATATCGCAATCGCAATATCGCGGAGTTGGAGAGGTAAGTCTTAAGGGAAAGGGAAAATGTTGCAATTTAAATATGTGATATCGCAATATTGCAATTGGTAAAGATGAGCAGTAGGTGTTGAAAGGGAACGGAAAATTCTGCGAAGTGCGATTGTGATGTATGGAGATGTGATTATGGCCAAGCGAAGAAGGAAATGCAATGCAATTTTCGATAAGTCTCAAAAGAAAAAGGGGAAAGGTGCGAAGTGAAATTGCAATGTATGGTGGCGAGAGAACTGAGGAGCAAAGGCAGAGGTCGAGTTTCAAAGGTTTTTTAAGCGATCTGTGTTAAAAAAGGTGCGGCAGCTGTGACCGATAAAAACAAAGGAATAAGGCGACTGAATGATTTAAGTATTTTTATGAATAAAAATGTGGGTGCAACATTTAAACAACAGGAAAAGGAGGGGAATGGAGGCATAAAAAGAAGTGTTCAGTTGTAAATATAGCGATGGAAATTGAAGTGGAAAGGCGGCACAGAGCGGCTCTGGGGTGTTAATATTAACTCCTGCAAACAAACCTGCGGGTTCATGCACAGGAAAATAGAAAAGAATGCGTGATAAAGTCGTGAACAGAAATCAGTTTTTGGGTTTGTGGGAAGGTTTACCCTCCTCGAGCTCTATTGACATAGATGAGAAGGGAAGTCTAGATCCACATATTTTAGATTTTTACCCTCTATTCTATTACTCATAAGCAGATGAAAAACTATAACAACAAACCGAAAGCAAAGATGAAGCAACAATGAAACTATCAGAAGCAAATCTAACTAAATGGCAGAATAAAAACTAGCTAAATGACAGGAAAAAAGAATGAAAACAGCAGAGAAGCTGAGGCACATGGATTGGGCCCTAACCCACGAGCCCAGCTCTCTGGAACTAGATCAATAAAATGGCATCTATCTACTCATTTCATAAAAAATAATAGTCGGTTCCATCCTTAAAAATTTTAACAGAGCCTAATGTCTTTACAGCAGAAATTCAAATCTAATGGAATGGAATGGAAGTGGGATGGAATGGAATTCGACCAGAATGGGATTTAATAATCGACCCTCATTAGCTTTTGAACAACTTTATTTATACTAAAGGGCAGTTACCAACAACTCCCTAGAAAATAGATAATGAGTCCACTTGACTCTAAGTAAACCATATATTGAGTGCACTTCATCTTCAGTTGCTTAGCTACCTCTGAAATTCGAATTGCTGGAGGGGATTTCATGATGATCCTTCAGCTGCCTTTGGAGTTAAGGAGGGTGGAATACCCCCTTGAATTTCTCCATGATCTCTCCCTAATTTCCTGATATTATGCTCATTTATTCTCCAACCTTAACCTTCTAGTGGCAGAGAGCAAGTCCCTAAATCATCTCCTTCTCCAAATCTGCATAATCTCCAAAATATTCTCACAATATTCTAAAAAAATAACCAATATTAGGCACAGATATGCAATTATCTTTAAACCTTCCTAAGAAAATATTGAAGCATAAGAAAACATTATTAAGTGCAGAAGGAGAGATTTTAATATATCTTTTCATGTACATAGGGAAGGTAGATGGGCTTAAGAAAGGTTATTTGGGCCTTATTTTATGTCTAATTTAGAGGCCCATCATCACCCCACTACTGAAATTTTTTCTCATCCTCTGAGAAACCGATTCATCCTCCCTGCCTTATGGTTCTTCCTGCATGTTGGCTTATTTTATTTTATATTTATTTGCCCATGCATTGCTCATCCTGTTGATATTCCTGCTATTCTTCTTTCATTTCTTCTCATAGGTGCTTCATGGAGGTCCTCAGATGCCTGAAGAAATTCTTTTTTGCATGCCAAGGTGTGGTTGATCCACCTATTATTTGATTCTTTTATTTTCTTTTCTTTTTTCATTTTATTTCTTTTTTCCCTTTTTTATTGCATGCAAAGTAAACTCACAGTTCTTTTTTCTATGAATTGAGTTCACCCTTGGTTACCCCTTGGCACTCGTTGTCTTCTATTACAATGAACTGCTTACTGTCCACTTCCTCAAGTCCTTTTATTTTTTCTTGTTCCTTTTCTTGGTGGAAAAAGTGAGGCTAGTTGCTAGATAAGGCTGAGGTTGCTCTGCTACTGATTTTGGCTATATAAAAAAAATTTCCTTCTCACAATTTTTAATGTTTTATTAAGCTAAAATAGATTTGAAGAAAGGGTTATATGATTTCATATCTAAGCCTTACCATTGATTTGTTTTTGCATGTGATATTGAAGCTGTTGATATGGCTGTTGAAGTTGTTCTGAAGCTGCATATGATAATCTGCTTGAGGTCCTTTTGGAGCTTCTGAGCACAGAAGGAGGAAGTCCAAGTTTGACTACCTTTTACTAAAGTGTTGACCAATTTTTTTTTTTTTGTCAACTTGTTTTTTTCTGCTTGCAAAGGTTGGAGAGCACCTGCATTCATTAGAGAGAGATACATGGAGAACTAATTTTTCTTTCTTTCTTTCTTTTTTAAGGCCTACTAGCTGCCTCAATGAGGTTTTCAACTAGAAGGTATGCCTAGGCGTCTCAAAGGAGGTTTTCAATCAGTGAGCCAATCTCAAATGCCTCAAAAGCGATTTTCACCTGAGATTTTTTTTCGCCTTTTTTTCTCATTTTTTCTTCTTTTTTTTCTTTATTTTTTTAGTTTCCTCCTCTACTTGAAAAAAACAAAAACTTTTTCAAGTATAGGAATACTTCCAATGGAGCCATGTACACATCAATATGATATATAAAATCAGGTGCACACTTGGAATACATGTTCTGACGTGTACCTGAATATAAGAGATGAATTGCTTTGACTGGGATTGTATCAAGTACTGTTGGAGAAGAGTGTTTTGCTGCAACTTAATGATTGTTTGGAACCATATTTCAATATATTTTTAATGCCCCTGGTTCACTTACTGAGTTGGATCACCTTGGATGTCCTCTTCTATTATGGCAGTCAAATATTCCTCTTTTTGTTGATTGTTCTCTTGAACATATGGAGGAAATGTTAAACATGAGGGAATTCTCTCAACATCTGATTCTAATATATGCTCTTCATCAAGTGCAGCACTTGATTCTTTGATCTCCTCATTTGAATCTCTTTCTTCTTGAGGTTGTCCTGCAATGACATTAAGAAGGTATCTTCTTTGCAATACCTTTCTTGAACTAAGATGCAGACCATTTAGATCAAGAGGATATATTGGGTAGTGTGTACCTCAGCATTTTAAGTGGGTTGAGATACTTCATGGTGTGGGTTTGGAAATGGTGGTACAGGTAGTTGAGTGGGGGTGGATATATGAGATGGATGTGGTTGAGGCTGTGGTTGTGGTGGAGGTGGATGGTATGGATAGCATGGAGTTGGGTATGGAAGATATGGAGGGAAATATTAAGGATATTGTGGATTTTCCCAATAATGATCTTGCCAACCATGTTGCCAAGATTGGTTTTGGGGTTGAGATGGCCAAGGTTGCCAAGGAGGGAGTGTGTCCCAATTAGTTTGGGATGGATGTGAATAAGCTTTAAATTGTGAAGTGGGTACTTGCATCATATCAAGTTGAATAGGATGCCAAGGTATCTTGGAGCTACATAACATAACTTGTTTGGTGATTGCCTTTCTCCATCGTCCTCTTGGTAAACTTCTTTAAACTTGGGGAATGATGAACAACAATTAGTAGCATATGATTCAGCATGGATAACAAAAATATCAACATCTTCTTTTTTCTCATTTTGCATTCTTGACATTTCTACTTGTTCACTTAGATTGCTAAGTATTTATGTTTTAAAGTTATCAAGCAAATTTCCAAGTTCATATTGCCTTACCATGTTGATGTTGTCTTACCTACTCTTTCCCTTCCTCTTGATATGCGCTTGCATGTTTCACAAATTTCTTCAATTGACAACTGATATACATCTCCTTTGCTCATGAGATTAAGGAGATCAATCCACTCATCCCTAATTGTTCTAAGTAAGAGGGTTATTAGTGTGTAAAATCCTAGATGATGCAATTTTTCCCTCTTAAAATTATACATGAACCTCTCTATTAGATCCTCTAGGCTCTCATCCTCTTCTTGGTTCATTCTAAAAATTTCTTCTCTAAGATCACGATCTTTATATTTTAGAAATATCTTTTTCATATCATACCATGATCTTATTGAATTAGTACCTAGACTCATGAACCATTTAAGAGCTCTATCCTTCAATGTTGCAGGAAAAAATATTAGTTTTTGAGTGTGTGATAAGTAGCCATAAGACCTACAAAGTATCTCAAATTCAAAGAGAAATGTTTATGTATCCTTTGTCCTCATACCATGGAAGTTTGGAAGGAAAGATGGAGGGATGTTCTTCATAGGTACATTGATGTCCATATATTGAATGGGAAACCCAGTAAGATCTTCTTCATTTTCATCATATCCATCCATCTCTTCTTCCTTCAAAAGTGTATGGTGATGTGGTTCTTACTACACCACGTGGTCAAGTGGGGGGGTTGGTATTGGAGAAAAAATTTCTAAGTATCCCTACTCCTATGAGGCATGAAAATTAGATTTTTTTGTATTTTTCAATATTTCGGAAACAACATGAAAAGGAAAGCATAAAAGAATGTTGGAACAGAATCAAAGCATCTACTAGACACCTCCCCGGAAACGACGCCAATAAGTGGTGAGCCCTGGTTTGCATCAAGAGTGCTGCAACTCCCAGGGGCTGCGCTACTTTACTTTATCAACCCGGGGTTTGTAAAAACTTTGATTTGACAGTGCTATATACACAACAAATGCATTATGTTCATGTCATCCTCTTCTGCTTTACGAAAGAGTGCTACTTCTAGGGGTTCTCAGTGAATTTTGTCACACTTCAATGAAACTAAACTTAATTGCAGAAAGGAAATGACATAAATGGAACTAATTTAATGTGCAGGAAGGAAATGACTGTAAGAAAATAAAGTAAATTTCTGAAAAGAAATGGCAGGAAGGAAACTAATTTAATTTGCAAATAACAAATAGTATAAAGGAAACTAATCCTAAACCACACTTAACTTGGCTAAGCACATCCTACTCTATCTATCATGCATTTATCCACTATGCTTATATCCATGCAGTTATTCATGATCTAAATAAACTTTAAAAGGTGTTGATTTGTAGTGTGGAGGGAAGAAAAGGGCTAAAGAGGTCAATGGAGGGCTTAACACATGAAACAAGGCTTAGAAGTGGAAAGAGCGGGGTTAAAACCTTATTATAAATTTATTATAGCGCAAAAATGCTTTGGAGCGGAATAAATTGAAAAGTACTATGGCAGAGATGCGATGGAGGAAAACGTTGCGATGTGCGATATCAAAATCGCAATATCGCAAGATTAAAGGGATAGCGATAGTTTTATTCGGGAGCGGGAGTGAAGTGCGAAATGCGATGAGGTAAACCCTACGAAGTGCGAAGTGCAGAGTGCGATGGGGTAGAAGCGGCGACGTGAAAAATGTGATATCGCAATCGGTGGAAAGAGCGGTAAGTATTAAAAGAAAAAGAATAAGTCTTGTGAAGTGTGATAACAATATCGCAATCGGTAGAAGAAAGCGATAAGTGTTCATGAAAAAGGGAAAAGGTTCGATGAGAAATTTGCGATGTGGCGAATGGAGGTGGGGTCGATATCACAATCGCAATATCGCGAAGTTGGAGCGGTAAGTATTAAGGGAAAGGGAAAACGTTGCGATTGCGATATGTGATATCACAATATTGCAATCGGTAAAGATGAGTAGTAGGTGTTGAAAGGGAAGGGAAAATTCTGCGAAGTGTGATTGTGATGTACGGAGATGTAATTGCGGTTGAGCGAAGAAGGAAATTTGATGCGATTTGCGATAAGTCTCGAAAGAAAAATGGGAAAGGTGCGAAGTGCGATTGTGATGTATAGTGGCGGGAGAACTGAGGAGCAAAGGCAGAGGTCGAGTTTCAAAGGTTTTTCAAGCATTCTGCGTTAAAAAGGGAGCCATGACTGATAAAAACAAAGGAATAAGGCGGTTGAATGGTTTAAGTATTTTTATGAATAAAAAGGCGGGTGCAACATTTAAACAAGAGGAAAAGAAGGGGAATGGAGGCATAAAAAGCAGTGTTCAGCCGCAAAGACAACAATGGAAATTGAAGCGGAAAGGCGCCACAGAGCTGCTCTGGGTGTTAACATTAACTCCTGCAAACAAACCTGTGGATTCATGCATGGGAAAACAGAAAATAATGCGTGATAAAACTATGAACAAAAAGAATTTTTTGGGTCTGTGGGAAGGTTTACCCTCCTCGAGCTCTATTAACAAAGATGAGAAGGGAAGTCTAGATCCACAACTTTTAGAGTTGTATCCTCTATTCTATTACTCATAAGCAGATGAAAAACTATAATAGAAAACTGAAAGCAAAGATGAATCAACAATGAAACTATCAAAAGCATATCAAACTAAATGGTAGAAGAAAAACTAGCTAAATGACAGGAAAAATGAATGAAAACAACAGAGAAGCTAAGGCACATGGGTTGGGCCCTAACCCACAGGCCCAGCTCTCTGGAACTAGATCAATAAAATGGCATCTCTCTACTCATTACATAAAAAATAACAATCATTTACATCCTTGAAATTTTTAATATAGGCTAATGGCTCTAGAAAATAGGTAATGATTCCACTTGACTCCAAGTAAACCATAGTTTGAGTGCACTTCGTCTTCAGTTGCTTAGCTGCCTTTGGAATTCGAATTGCTGGAGGGGAACTCATGAGGATCCTTCAGCTGCCTTTGGAGTTAAGGAGGGTGGACAACCCCCTTGAATTCCTCCAAGATTTCTCCCTAATTTCCTGATAGTGTGCTCATTTATTCTTCAATCTTGATCTTCTAGTGGCAGGGAGCAAGTCCCTAATTCATCTCCTTCTCCAAATTTGCATAATCTGTCAAATGCTCTCACAATATTCTACAAAAATAACCAATATTAGGCACAAATATACAATTATCTTTAAACCTTTCTAAGAAAATATTGAATCATAAGAAAACATTATTAATTGCAAAAGGAGAGATTTTAATATATATTTTCATGTACATAAGGAAGGTAGATGGGCTTAAGAAAGGTTAGATGGCCTTATTTAATGTCTAATTTAGAGGCCCATCACTCATGCGGCCACATAGACAAAATCCACACATATACTATCTGAAGCTGATAAAGCAACCAAATTTATTGGACGCATCCAGCAGGTCCATGACATCTTTGACAAATCCAATACCAATTTCAGTAGAATTTGCCTCACCTCATGGAGGAACTCAACGCAATGGGGACCATTGCTTCCTAAGGGGGGCAGGAATGATCCAAGTGGATATTGGTGGACAGCCACTGATTCCATTTGGATCCCACCATCAATTCTTTCAATTTTTTAGTTTCAGCACAACTTACTATTTTTAGCAAATTTTCAGGTCCTGAACTTCCGAAGCCATTTTGAGGCCCTAAATAACGTTTTTTGGGAAAACCGGGAGCAACATGGAAGTTCCTTTAAATTTTCTCATGCCAAAAGTTTTATTTCTCAGATAGATATTTCTAACGAGGTATTGAGCACATCAAACAGAGATTGTATGCCAAAGTTACGTCCACGAGAAGATTTATGTACCAATTTACCAAAACGGGGCCCACAGTTTTGGTGCTTCATCTCCTAGGGTTAGGTTTTTGGATGTTTAGGGTTTTCCATTGTTTCTCAACAATAAATAGGTCTTCAAACCTCATTATAACACAGTTAAAGGCCTGTAACTGCCACATATTTTCTCAGAGATAAGCTACCAGTGCCTTAGCTAGTTTATTTCCATTATGTCTGTAAGCATATTTCTGTTATTTGATATTAATGAAATGAAGTTTTATTTCCACTGCATCTCTGTGTTTATGTTTATTTATGTATATTATTGTGTTCCTGCATAAATCTGGATCACTAGTCGTCATTTTGGACTAAGTTTCTTCAAACAACTCTTACAATCTTCAGTGTTTTAGGAATCTACATGTCTAGTGTTTATACTCAAGTTTTACTACACTTTGTGGTTTTTTTTACTTTATGTTACATTTTCTATGTTCACACTTGTCTGGTTTTCATGTCTACAAACAATAGTATCTTCGATATGTTATTTATATGGTCAACTTTTGAAATAATTTTGTTAAGATGTTCTCATTCATGCAACAAATATGGTGTAGTTACCCTCACTCTTTTTGTTAAATCTATGTCTATTATGCTCTTCTCTATGCATTTGGAATAGTGATATCTAATTATTTCGAAACTATCCAAATTTTAAAGAAATTTCACTATAATCCCTTATATAATCTTTTCAGTTATCAATAAAAAAAATACTTAAACATATTTTTAAAAAAACCAACCTAACCTTAAACTTTCCTCATATGTTATATTTATCTCTTACATGTAAGATAAATAATTTTTGTTAAACGTAAGATAACTACAAACTAATCCAAAACAAAATGACTTACACAATATTAATTGTTAGCCTAAAAACATAAGACTAATCACTAATTTCACTAATATGTTAAATTTGTAGGGATTGTAGAATTTAAACTCTAACTTCAATTTAATTTGCCTCATAATCCACTCATGTAACTAATGTGGGAATTAGCATAAGAAAATAATATTATTTTATCTTAGTGTTAATGGATTCAACTTCCAAGATTCATGTTCCAAACTTTGATTAGTCTTCTAGGAACTTGCATAGATAGTCTAATTTCTTCTAGTTTGTAACCTTTTCTTTAGTAGCTTTCATAGCCCGACTTCCTTCAATCATGCTCAATTGTTTTTGGAAATATAATCAATTAAAGGTAATGAATCAAATTAAAATAGGTTTTCTTTTCAATCATGCTCAATATTTTCGGTGAGACTAATTATATATATAAATTTGAATAAATAATTTATGGGCATTATAAAAGTTTTAAAATTTTCGCAAATAAAATCTCATTCCAATATAAAGACTATTACTCGATATATTCTCCTGGTTAAGAAAAATATATATAGAAGAAACCTAATTCTCAATTGATAACTGATATACATCTCCTTTGTTCATGAGATTAAGGAGATCAATCCACTCATCCCTAATTGTTCTAAGTAAGAGGGTTTTTAGTGTGTCAAATCCTAGATGATGCAATTTTTCCCTCTTAACATTATACATGAACCTCTCTATTAGATCCTCTAGGCTCTCATCCTCTTCTTGGTTTATTCTAAAAATTTCTTCTCTAAGATCACGATCTTTATATTTTTTAGAAATATATTTTTCATATCATACCATGATCTTATTGAATTAGTACCTAGACTCATGAACCATTTAAGAGCTCTATCCTTCAATGTTGCAGGAAAAAATATTAGTTTTTGAGTGTGTGATAAGTAGCCATAAGACCTACAAAGTATCTCAAATTCAAAGAGAAATGTTTATGTATCCTTTGTCCTCATACCATGGAAGTTGGGAAGGAAAGATGGAGGGATGTTCTTCATAGGTACATTGATGTCCATATATTGAATGGGAAACCCAGTAAGATCTTCTTCATTTTCATCATATCCATCCATCTCTTCTTCCTTCAAAAGTGTATGCTGATGTGGTTCTTACTACACCACGTGGTCAAGTGGGGGGGTTGGTAATGGAGAAAAAATTTCTAAGTATCCCTACTCTTATGAGGCATGAAAATCAGATTTTTTTGTAGTTTTCAATATTTCGGAAACAACATGAAAAGGAAAGCAGAAAAGAATGTTGGAATAGAATCAAAGCATCTACTAGACACCTCCCCGGAAACGGCGCCAAAAAGTGGTGAGCCCTGGTTTGCACCAAGAGTGCTGCAACTCCTAGGGGCTGCCCTACTTTACTTTATCAACCCGGGGTTTTTAAAAACTTTGAGGTGGCAGTGCTATATACACAACAGATGCATTATGTTCATGTCATCCTCTTCTGCTTTACAAAAGGGTGCTACTTCTAGGGGTTCTCAGTGAATTTTGTCACACTTCAATGAAACTAAACTTAATTGCAGAAAGGAAATGACATAAATGGAACTAATTTAATGTGCAAGAAGGAAATGACTGTAAGAAAATAAAGTAAATTTCTGAAAAGAAATGACAGGAAGGAAACTAATTTAATTTGCAGAAAACAAATAGTATAAAGGAAACTAATCCTAAACCACACTTAACTTGGCTAAGCACATCCTACTCTATCTATCATGCATCTATCCACTATGCTTATATCCATGCAGTTATTCATGATCTAACTAAACTTTAAAAGGTGTTGATTTGTAGTGTGGAGGGAAGAAAAGGGCTAAAGAGGTCAATGGAGGGCTTAACGCATGAAACAAGGCTTATAAGTGGAAAGAGCGGGGTTAAAACCTTATTAGAAATTTATTATAGCGCAAAAATGCTTTGGAGCGAAATAAATTGAAAAGCACTATGGCAGAGATGCGATGGAGGAAAACGTTGCGATGTGCGATATCACAATCGCAATATCGCAAGATTAAAGGGATAGCGGAAGTGTTATTCGGGAGTGGGAGCGAAGTGCGAAATGCGATGAGGTAAACCCTGTGAAGTGCGAAGTGCAGAGTGCGATGGGGTAGAAGCGGCGACGTGAAAAATGTGATATCGCAATCTGTGGAAAGAGCGGTAAGTATTAAAAGAAAAAGAATAAGTCTTGCGAAGTGTGATGGGGAATAGCGGCGAAGTGCGATAACAATATCGCAATCGGCAGAAGAAAGCGATAAGTGTTCATGAAAAAGAGAAAAGGTTCGACGAGAAATTTGCAATGTGGCGAATGGAGGTGGGGTCGATATCACAATCGCAATATCGCGGAGTTGGAGCGGTAAGTATTAAGGGAAAGGGAAAACATTGCGATTGCGATATGCGATATCACAATATTGCAATCGGTAAAGATGAGCAGTAGGTGTTGAAAGGGAAGGGAAAATTCTGCGAAGTGCGATTGTGATGTACGGAGATGTCATTGCGGTCGAGCGAAGAAGGAAATGTAATGCGATTTGCGATAAGTCTCGAAAGAAAAAGGGAAAAGGTGCGAAGTGCGATTGCGATGTATAGTGGCGGGAGAACCGAGGAGCAAAGGCAGAGGTCGAGTTTCAAAGGTTTTTCAAGCATTCTGTGTTAAAAAGGGCACGACAGTCATGACTGATAAAAACAAAGGAATAAGGCAGTTGAATGGTTTAAGTATTTTTATGAATAAAAAGGCGAGTGCAGCATTTAAACAAGAGGAAAAGGAGGGGAATGGAGGCATAAAAAGCAGTGTTCAGCCGTAAAGACAACAATGGAAATTGAAGCGGAAAGGCGCCACAGAGCTGCTCTGGGTGTTAACATTAACTCCTGCAAACAAACCTGTGGATTCATGCATGGGAAAACAGAAAAGAATGCGTGATAAAACTATGAACAAAAAGAATTTTTTGGGTCTGTGGGAAGGTTTACCCTCCTCGAGATCTATTAACAGAGATGAGAAGGGAAGTCTAGATCCACAGCTTTAAGAGTTTTATCCTCTATTCTATTACTCATAAGCAGATGAAAAACTATAATAGCAAACTGAAAGCAAAGATGAAGCAACAATGAAACTATCAAAAGCAGATCTAACTAAATGGCAGAAGCAAAACTAGCTAAATGACAGGAAAAATGAATGAAAACAACAGAGAAGCTAAGGCACATGCGTTGGCCCTAACCCACGAGCCCAGCTCTCTGGAACTAGATCAATAAAATGGCTTCTCTCTACTCATTACATAAAAAATAACAGTCTGTTACATCCTTGAAAGTTTTAATATAGCCTAATGGATTTACAGCAGAAATTCAAATCTAATGGAATGGAATGGAAGTGGGATGGAATGGAAGTCGACCAGAATGGGATTGAAGAATCGACCCTCATTAGCTCTTGATCAGCTTTATTTATACTAAAGGGTAGCTACCAACAACTCCCTTGAAAATAGGTAATGATTCCACTCGACTCCAAGTAAACCATAGTTTGAGTGCACTTCGTCTTCAGTTGCTTGGCTGCCTCTGGAATTCGAATTGCTGGAGGGGAACTCATGAGGATCCTTCAGCTGCCTTTGGAGTTAAGGAGGGTGCACAACCCCCTTGAATTTCTCCAAGATTTCTCCCTAATTTCCTGATACTGTGCTCATTTATTCTTCAATATTGATCTTCTAGTGGCAGGGAGCAAGTCCCTAAATCATCTCCTTCTCCAAATTTGCATAATCTGCCAAATATTCTCACAATATTCTAAAAAAATAACCAATATTAGGCACAAATATACAATTATCTTTAAACCTTCCTAAGAAAATATGGAATCATAAGAAAACATTTTTAATTGCAGAAGGAGAGATTTTAATATATATTTTCATGTACATAAGGAAGGTAGATGGGCTTAAGAAAGGTTAGATGGGCCTTATTTTATGTCTAATTTAGAGGCCCATCACTCATGTGGCCACATAAACAGAATCCACACATATACTATCTGAAGTTGATGAAGCAACCAAATTTATTGGACGCATCCAGCACGTCCAGCAGCAGGTCCATGACATCTTTGACAAATCCAATACCAATTTCAGTAGAATTTGCCTCATCTCATGGAGGAACTCAATGCAGTGGGGACCATTGCTTCCTAAGGGGGGCAGGAATGATCCAAGTGGATATTGGTGGACACCCATTGATTCCATTTGGATCCCACCATCGATTCTTTCAATTTTTTAGTTTCAGCACAACTTACTATTTTTAGCAATTTTTCAGGTCCTGAACATCCGAAGCCATTTTGAGGCCCTAAATAACGTTTTTTGGGAAAATCGGGAGCAACATGGAATTTCCTTCAAAGTTTCTCATGCCAAAAGTTTTATTCCTCATATAGATATTTCTAACGAGGTATTGAGCACATCAAACAGATACTGTATGCCAAAGTTACGTCCCCGAGAAGATTGATGTACCAATTTACCCAAACGGGGCCCACAGTTTTGGTGCTTCATCTCCTAGGGTTAGGTTTTTGGATGTTTATGGTTTTCCATTGTTTCTCAACAATAAATAGGTCTGCAAACCTCATTATAACACAGTTAAAGGCCTGTAACCGCCACATCTTTTCTCAGAGATAAGCTACCAGTGCCCTAGCTAGTTTATTTCCATTATGTCTGTAAGCATATTTCTGTTATTTGATATTAATGAAATGAAGTTTTATTTCCATTGCATCTCTGTGTTTATGTTTATTTATGTATATTATTGCGTTCCTGCATAAATCCAGATCACTAGTCGTCATTCTGGACTAAGTTTCTTCAAACAACTCTTACAATCTTCAGTGTGGAAGGAATCTACATGTCTAGTGTTTATACTCAAGTTTTACTACACTTTGTGGTTTTTGTTACTTTATGTTACATTTTATATGTTCACACTTGTCTGGTTTTCATGTCTACAAACAATAGTATCTTCGATATGTTATTTATACGGTCAACTTTTGAAATAATTTTGTTAAGATGTTCTCGTACATGCAACAAATATGGTGTAGTTACCCTCACTCTTTTTGTTAAGTCTATGTCTATTATGCTCATCTCTATGCATTTGGAATAGTGATATCTAATTATTTCGAAACTATCCAAATTTTAAAGAAATTTCACTATAATCCCTTATATAATCTTTTCAGTTATCAATAAAAAAAAATACTTAAACGTATTTTAAAAAAAACCAACCTAACCTTAAACTTTCCTCATATGTTATATTTATCTCTTACATGTAAGATAAATAATTTTTGTTAAACGTAAGATAACTACAAACTAATCCAAAACAAAATGACTTGCACAATATTAATGGTTAGCCTAAAAACATAAGACTAATCACTAATTTCACTAATATGTTAAATTTGTAGGGATTGTAGCATTTAAACTCTAACTTCAATTTAATTTGCCTCATAATCCACTCATGTAACTAATGTGGGAATTAGCATAAGAAAATAATATTATTTTATCTTAGTGTTAATGGATTCAACTTCCAAGATTCACGTTCCAAACTTTGATTAGTCTTCTAGGAACTTGCATAGATAGTCTAATTTCTTCTAGTTTGTAACCTTTTCTTTAGTAGCTTTCAGAGCCCGACTTCCTTCAATCATGCTCAATTGTTTTTGGCAATATAATCAATTAAAGGTAATGATCAAATTAAAATAGGTTTTCTTTTCAATCATGCTCAATATTTTAGGTGAGACTAATTATATATATAAATTTGAATAAATAATTTATGGGCATTATAAAAGTTTTACTCGATATATTCTCCTGGTTAAGAAAAATATATATAGAAGAAACCTACTTTTTTTTTTAGATGTTTATTAATTATACTATAACCATATTTAATAAAGTATAATTAATATTTAATTTTGTAATCAGATTTAATGAAGTATAATTAATATTTATTTTTAACAAAGTTATAATATAAATTATATTTGAAAGTTATATTATAAATTATATTTGAATTTTATAATTATGTTAATAGGCATGTTTATTTTGGAATATAATTTTCAAAATTTTAATTTAATTATTAAAAATTATTAAGTGGATGGCAAGATTTAACCTTCATAGAATATTCTAGAATATTCTTAATATATACACAAATCAAAAACATAAATATATTTCCAAAATAATTATGTGTTTTTTATTTTTTTAATTAAATTCATTAAATAAAAAATAATAATATAAATTGGTATTAGTTTATGATATTGTAACAAAACCTATTTACAAATTAAAAATCTCCATACTAAAGTAAAAATGAATCTCCATATTTAAAAACCATTATATATATATGTCTAAAATATATATCAATGTTTTTATTAATAATAATAATATAATTTTTATTATTAATAATAATATAATATTGAAAATCAATATTTATCAACCATCATCTAATTTATAACTATGAGTACCAAATTAATTACAATATATACCTAATATATTAACATTAATTTTTTTTTAATGTAATATATACACTAAATAAATGGATAACTTCCTTAATATATTATTTAATATATCATTTTCAGAGATTACGCACAACTTGAAAAAAGGTGCCGTCTTAATACAGTACCTCTTTTGTCTTACATCCACAATGCTTGATTGATGTTCCATAGCGCGATGTTCCTTCTTTGACAACAGAAAAGCCTTGTAGATTAAAAAAAGATGTTAATCATCCTTATCCACCTCCACTTGAAAACTAACATATAAAATATCATCATAATAAATATAACATTTCAAATGGAAAATACCAACCATATACAACACGTCTTTACATTTATTATTAAATTTATAATTAAAAAACATTTCAATTTTGCACATACTAGATCAGTTAGATTATTTTTTATTTATTTTTAAAAGTTAGAATTATTGTTATTATTATTTTTAAAGTAGTTGGTTACAAAAAGAATTACAAGTTCTAGATTTCAAAAATATAAATCCAACCAATACGAATGAGTATAGCCCATCCAAAATACAATTGGTTAAAAAATAATTTAAATAACTATATATCACAAATTTTCAAACAATAAATTAATTATATTAAAATAATATTATTTTATTTTAAAATTTATTTAAAAAATTATTAAGTTATTTATTTAAAATTTTATACTTTAATAAAAATATATATCTAAATTTTTTTCGCTAATTTATTAAAAACTCCAAATGTTATTAAACCTTTTCTTATTCTTTTCTCGGTCGGGGTGTCAAGGGAGGTGTGACGAGGCAGCTTGTCATGCGGGCCACATGGCGAAATGAGGATGACATGAGGCAGAGAATGTGGGCGGCTCTCCTCGCGCCACATTAAATTGGCAGTTAGTGTGGCCAATGAAGGGAGGTGATGTCAAGAAAGTTTCGAGATGCGAGTTACAGCTGGAAGGAGAAAAGCTTGGGCAGAAGGAATGTTAACAACTTGATGTCAGTCGGAGCTCGAAGGTTTGTGGAGCAGTTAGCAGGGGAATTGTGGCAGCGTAAGGCAGCAAAGGGGGAAGGAACTCCATCCAGCGAGCAACAGTATACCGGGTCCTCCTAGCTTCTTTACCCTTTTGGTCTCTGCACGTTGGATGGGAACCCTGGTGTGGATTCGGGTGAAGATGCAGTTGTTGGGAGACGCACCAAAAAATAAAATGGTGAAAGCACAGACAGGTAGAGGAAATGCAAGTAAAAGAGGTCCAGCTGGAAACATAAGAAAAGACAAAGGCAAGGAGAAGGTGAGACCTAGTAAGCGAGGAAGAAAATCTGGTAAGGAAACCATGGAAAACCTATTGCATGCCTATGTTGTGGGGATGCCTGCTCAGGTAAAAGGCTTGATATCGGGTTGGGAGCGAGACCTCAAAACCAAAGTTGAGAATGACATTCCCACTGATGAAATGGAACCAATGGTGACAGATCTCGGGAATACAAGAGGACGATTGTCCTTGTTCAAACAGGGAATCCACATCTACTAGACAATGAAGTGTTTGACGGAAAAGGCCATTGTAGCAGTTCAAGAGGTAGGAGGTGATCTAAAGGCAGCTTCCATATTGGTTGATACGCACAGAGACATTCAGGCAATACAGCTTCAGGTACATCACCAGAATGTGCGTCTTGGCCACATTGAACGTCAACTCCAAAGCATGCACCAAGTAGATATGTTTGGATCAAGTGCAAAGGATTCGACACCTATTGAATCCTTAGATGAGTAATTACAGAAGTCTAGTTTTTTGTTGAAACATGAAGTGGGGGGATAACATTTACTTTTTTAATAGTATGTCAAAAGATATATTAGATAATATACCCTATCAGGCTTTTAGAGACAGGATTAAGATGTTTCAATTTTAATTGGCTTTTAACTCTTTGAGGTGGCCAATAAACCTGGTTTCCTTCGAGCAAGTTAAAACTACCAAACATTTAATCTGATGATATAACCTATTGTTTTTGTTTATATAAATAAATAAAAAAACAATAACAAATTTGAAAAAAATAAATAAATAAATAATTCTTATATTTCCAATATCAATCACCAAACACACTATTCAATTCTATAACTAGAAACACGCGATCTAGTTCTATAATTAGATTCGTTAATATAATCCACTTGCTTATGTAAAAAAATGCTCGAAGATTATCCAAAGCCTATACACCAAAACATCCCTATGTCACAACATCGCTCACCATTGTGAAATTTCGCTGAATTCAATCCAAAATCGTATATGATAAGGAAGGCATGTTTCATAATAAATTCCAATTTTAATTTTAATTTCCTTTACGGCATTAACGTAAAGTATCCAAAATCGTATATGGTAAGGAAGGCAGGTTTCATAATAAATTCCAATTTTAATTTCCTTTAATGGCATTAAGGGAAATTTTTATATTTTGGATTCACATGAAATTCGAACTTGAATTTTGTGATTTTTTATATAATATTTCATGATAAATAGATGAGATAATCTTTTAGCTTTATTAGTTTTATATATTATTATTATTATTTATTTATAAATTATTATTATTATATATATAAAATAAAAATATACTTATATTTTAGAACTAGTGTTTAAGTGTTATTTTTTGGAATTTCAAGGGGATTTTTTATTGGAATTTGGTAAAATAAATTGTAGTTAAATTTTGATTTGTGTTATTTAAATAGATTTTTTTACTCTATAAAAAATCTCTCTGGGGCACTTTGATTGTGAAGGGTTCATTGTAACTTTCAGAAAAAATCGCACTTAAAGACTACTCATATATTTTATATAAAAATATATGTATTTATTTCCTTAAAAGATTGTTTAAATAGTGAGACTTAAAACTATTGTAAAAACATGCATTATGGGTTTTACATGTAATATGCACAATCTATTAGACTTAATGATGGATGTTGTGTATAGAAAGCCTATGCTTACCAATATAGGGCTTCACCTAGGTTAAAAACTTAGTTAACTCACTTAGCTTGCTTGTAGGTTAAAATTTTAGTTAACTCACTTAGCTTGCTTATATGCAGTTGTGGTAGGCTAAGAAGTATAGAATCAATGCCTCCCACTAGATCCAGACCTTCTTTGTGATAGGAAGCAAATTTACCAATTAGGAATATAAAGGCACTCCTTCTTGCTTGACCCAGGGCCTCTTTTGTGATAAGAAGTAGATCTACCAATTCTCCTAATTAAAAAAATGGCATATGCACCAATTGAATTTGTGTGGGGAGGATAACATCATTTCTTCCCACCACCCATGCTAAACCCAATTGACATTTTTGATAAATTAATATTTCTATAAAGGGGATCAGATATTTTAATTAAAAAAAATGTAATAATATTGATTTTCCTAATGTATAAATTTAATAAGTCAAATCTAGCTAGTACCATTGAATTTCGAGGGTTTCTTTTTATAAGGTGGTCAATGCTGAAAAAAACATACCAAAAAAAAAAAAAATCCAACCATATTATAGGTTAGTATGGCCAAAAATGGGTACAATCCCTCGATGAGGTAATCTTAGGAAATTTTTTCCTAATGAAAAATAAAATTTGAAAGTAAATTGTTTAATTCTTCACTTTAACATGGTTTAAACATAATTGAAATTGTTCTTTTCTAACCACTTAGAGTAATGGGGAGTGGAATTCACAATCTAATTGCACCAAGAGGGAGTTGTGGGGAGTGGAGTTCACAATCTAATTACAAGAGGGAGTGATAGGGAGTGGAGTTCACAATCTAATTGCAAGAGGGAGTTATGGGGAGTGGAATTCACAATCTAATTGCAAGAGGGAGTTATGGGGAGTGGAGTTCACAATTTAATTGCAGGAAGGGTATTTGAAGATGTTGAATCCATTTTTACATTAAAACCGATATAGATCCACCAAATAACGAGAGATCAAATCTCTCATGATGCAAACCTCTAAACTTGGAAAAAAACTTATACCTCGACACATGGTAAATATTGAGTTAAGATGAATCTATGCTAGTTCGTAACAATGATATTTATATTTATATAAATTTCACATCTCTATATCTAGAAATATTCATATTTTTTATTTATTAATATATATACCTTTTTTTTTTGTAAGCTTGGTAGTACCTCTCTATTCATTCATTTATCAAAGCAGGTTACATATAATATATTCGATAGCCTCAACCTACCTGAAGGAAACTAGGTCTGTTGGCCACCGATAAGCATCATAAGCCATCAAAAACATTAGCAGTTTTAATTTGTTTATCCAAGCCTGATAGGCCACAAAGTCTGATATCAATCTACACTTAAGGCTATGAAAGTAAATGTTATCTAAGCTGGTCATCATGATAAGAAACAACAAAAATTAACTAATCACCCCAGTAGCTAATCATCACACGATTCTACTGGCGTCAGGTCTTTGGCACTTGACCCGGGCACTTCAAACTGATGCAGAACCTAAAGTTGGTGTTCGATTATGTCGAGGCAGACATTCTAGTGCCGCAGCTATAGTTGCATGGATCATATTTATCTCTGCATTTCTTTAAGGCTCAGTTCGTTCTTCGGAGGACCCTCGACTTCCTGCAGTGTGACTATGGCTTTCGCCACAATGCATTTCATAAGCCAATATAGGTGATTCGATTATTTAAACAGTGTGAGCCTGTCACGAGTGTGCCCAAGGTCTGCAACCAAGGGTTCCCATTCCTCCACTGGTGGTTCAGTTGGTGCTCTTGCCTTAAATTCTTTCTCCCATGAAAAAACCATGGTGTTTACCCGTGCTAGGGTCCTGACATTGTATGCCTACAGGATGTTCTGCATATTCTTAGCATCATATTTCCTTCCTCTTTGACGTTGGGGTCGACTAGTCGATGCCCGTTGCGCTTTTCCTTTGTCTTTTGGCAGATTTTTGGCACGACCTCCATGCCCTCTATTGCCTTTTCTAGACTCTGCCTTTACCATTTTTCCTTTTGACAGACCACCTAGTAATTGCGTAGCTTCTCTTCACCACACATGAGGTAAAACCCACAGTGCAGGACCTGAGGGATTGATAGTTTAGGCGGACCTGAAATGAGCAGACAGACCAATACATTGTTATCTAATCATTGCCAGACACATAGAACTGTTATGGCGTTCCACTTCCTTTTTGAAAACCATAGTTTTCCTTTGTTATCGGGTTGAGTCGTGGAATAGGAGACAAACCCATCAAGTGCCAGCACCCAGGTTTTACCCACTTGGTCCCTTCTAACACCTATAACCACTATACTACCCCCAACTTGCCGAAGCAATTAAGACCAGGGGTGAATCAGTTCACTGACCATGTTTACAAACATATTATCAATTATAGACCCTGAATTACTATGCATTCCTAATTTTGTAAGAAACTTGACATAAAAATAGAAATTGATATGGCGAATACCAGGAATTCTAGATTAACCAACAATCCATTTTTCCTAAGCAGCAATGTCCTCAAACCTCTCCACTCTTCAAACATGTTCTGAGATGAAACCTTCGTCACATTAACCAGAAAGGCTTGAGATACATACCAGAGTGTGCACTGAGCCTTCACTCCTTAACTGTCTCCCGCCTTATTCCTCGTTCGCACTAGCACCCGTTGAGGAATGTAATCCACCTTCCGAAGGCACCAAGAATAGAGCTCAGTGTATGCATGCATGCAATATACACCTCTCACCATCTAGAGGGAGATATAACTCCCACACAAAACCCAAACTGGCAACCAACTATGGAGTTGCAAGTCCTTCATTACTTTGCCCATGGGTAGATGTTGGATGGCCCACCCACCTTCCCTGTCTTTTTTTGATACTAAGCATGACTACAATCCCTATTTAGATCCTTTCCCATGTCGCACCCCAATCAGAAATATTAATATATATACTTACATACATATATCTTTAACATTTATTTTATGTGTTTTATAAAAAAAATTAATAAATACGAATCATTATTATTTTAATTTATATAGCAAAACTAATCTTAATTTAAAGCTATTATTTATATTTTATAAATATTTTACATTTATATATACCAATATTCTTATTTTTAATTGTATGTTTATTTATTAAATTTAAACATAAAATTTAAAAATCATTATTATTTTAATTTCTATTATATATACAATATATTATAAATTTTTATTAAAAAAAAATTATAAATTTTATTAATAAAAACACTGAATTGAATCAATTTATTATTTTTATTATTAAATTTTATATTTTAATATTTTATAATTAAATTCACATTTTATTTTATTATTTTATAATTAAATTAATTGACATTATATTTTTTTATTATTATAAATAATAATCTCATTAATTCAAAATTGCAATTTTAACCAAGATATTTGGTTGCACTTCAATGATGGCAAATCCATAATAAGTTGCTTGCTTTTTCGAAAGTCTCATAAATCAAAATTGTTGCAAAAGTTGGAGCTAATGGTATCCGTGGTCCATCTTAGGGACAAGTTCGGTTTGTTTATTTAAAAGTCCAAAAAAATCTAAAGACATCAACTAACCTTTTTTAAAATCAAAACCTAACACATGAAACTCAAAATCTCATATTTATAATATTGCTTATTATTCCCTACTTAAAAAAAATTTAAAAATATTTAGAAGTGAGATATTAAAATATAACAAAGATAGTGCAAGATATTATAATAACCATATAGATTATAGCATCCATGGCAACTCCTAAATAAATACATTTAAGAAAATAGTGTAAAATATAGATCTCACTTTCTAATTAAGATTTTCTTTTATTGTGTTTTTTTGAAGTATATTTTATGTTTATGGTGTGTAGTTTGTGTTATTTTTTTATAACTTCTTTGATTCAAAATTCCAGTTATTTAAATATTTCATATATTTATTAAATAATATTAGATATGAAATTTAAAATAAAATATTATATAATAAATATTGAGTGTAATGAGATGATTTTTTTGATAATTTCTTTAAAATCTTATTATAAATTGGAAAAATAGTAATTTTAAGTTATTGAGTTGCATAATCTAAATTCTTCAAAAGTTTTATAGATATTAAATCTAATTTACATTTAAAATGATAATTAAAATAAAAAAGCATTATAATCTTACTCAAAATTATATCGTTAAATTACCAACTTAGATCTATTTTAATTCTCGATCTATCAAGTGCTGAGAAGGATCAAATATCTTGAGATGTAAACCTCTTTTAGAGTGGAAAGACATTTGATCTCTCTCTTAGCTTGGTAGGTTCGGAGTTAAAGTGGATCTAGGCTAGTTTAATTTCCCCCTTTAAATAGGTTATATTCCACATGAATACCATGGGTTCTCATAAACCTAAAGCTAAAAAACCATTGGTAATTAACCAACAAAAATTAATAAAACTAATATTTTTTTAATGTAATTCACACACCCCACAGATTGATGACCGTTGTGTCTACTAAATATTTGTACCAAGTAGATCCACCAAAGGGTTCACTTCCTATAGGCTCAACCACGGAGCCTAAACTCGAGAGTGTCAAGAGAATTGAACCTGTGACCTCTCAATGGAAAAAGTGCTTTAACAACGAGGACTCAACCAATTGATCTAACCTTCGAGGCTGTTAATAAAAATAAAAATAATATTGGATATGTTTTATTCCTCAAATGGACATTTAGGAGATCTCTTTTAAAAAGAAATTTTGGTTTTCAGGCCAGAACCGTTACATAATTCATCCAGCTCCACTGGAATTCTACTTTCAGATGTCCAAAACAGAAGAATCTTGTGCTTATGACATTTTTTGCCTATAATTATGAATATATGCCAATTATATACTCTGCAGTAAACTCTTAGATACATATAGAACTTACATAACATGAGAGACTAAAAACATACTGTTAAAAAACTAGCCTTCCAAGCAAGTCACTTCTTCAAAATTAGAGCTCAATGACCATCTTGTTGCTCAGGATCTTGAACTCGCTTCCCTTTTTTCCTTGTTGTGTCTTCACTGGCTTTGACCTCTGTTGATGTTAGCTGAAATCCTGCAACAAAAATGTCTTCCATCTCTGCCAATTTGCAGTGAATGGCTTCCTTTTCAGTCCTGAATTCACTTTGTAGATAGTTAATTTTGATCTGCATCAATTCAAGGTTGGAGTTGGTTAACAACTAGAGGGATGTATGAGCTTTCTTTTCAGCCTCATTTCGTTGGTTGAAGGTGCTCAACATGCCTTACATTTCCTCTAGGTCCATGTGCATAATTTGGTTGACATTGATGTTATCAATGTTATGAGAAGAGGAACCAAAATTCTCAATGGAGAAATTGCACAACGTCAATACTTGCTTACAGATGCTAGCTCTAATTGCCACTACTTCTCTAGAACATATCCATTCTTGGTTCGAAGCCCTGGGAATGAAATACAAGCTTCTTCATTGAATATAATCCTAGAGGGCCCTGTTGCTTATACTGCCATACCCATTATGACCTATGAACCCCTTGCTTGTCGCAATTGGATGTAGGATTAGACCATCCATGTTTGTTCGACTTCGAAATTCTTGCTAGGGATGAAAATTGATATGGAGGGAGAGAGGAAATAGCATCAGTGTAAGGCGAATTGAATGCAAACTCCTTGATCTATTAAAAATTCAAACTTCAATGTGAGGCAATGAAAACATAGGAACTTTGAGATTTGACTATGCATGCCATATGTGGATGCAAGATCTCCAATACTATTGGAGGGGTGGTGTTTGAGGTCAGGCAGTAAATAATTACTTTCAAAACATATGGGTTGTCACCATTGTAGCCTTTATAATCAGAAAATGTTCTTGATTTTCAGGCTCCTCGTATATCAACATTTTTAATTTCTCATTAATGAAAACAATGATTCCCTTTTTGGTGTAAGGAAGAGTCATGGAAATGGGGAATTTAATATATATCTATTATTTATTTCTATAATCCTTTTTTCCAATATTGTTCCTTTATTAGCTTAAAGCATCGATTATTGAATTCAAATTCCTTAGAACATGATAAAGTTCATTTTTTTCTAGTTCTTGAAGTTATAGTGGAATCTAAAGCACAATGGGAGAGAAGTTGCAATTGTTTTGGCATTTAGCCTCCCAAATTTGTTGGATTACTATTAATGAATTGCCAAATATCATGATATTCTAGATCTTCTTTTTGATGGCTAGCTCTAAATGTTTCTAAAGAGCAAGGAACTTTGCTTGATTGTGGGTTGCAACCCCCAATCCCCAAGCATATTGTATCTCGATTTTCTTAATGGGGCAAAGGATCACCCCTTCCGCTCCTTCTACCCTTGGATTTCATTTGGATGCTCGACCAAAAAATAAAGACTATTAATGTTTTCCATACATGCCAGTTCTGAAAGTCCACTGGATCCTGGCTAATATAATTGGGTTTCCTTCTAAATGGGAGAAGATTGAAGTTGTTATCTTGATTTGGTGGTTTACCCACCCTCAACAAGTCCTTTTAAGAAGGGGTAAGGTCATCCAACTCAGAAGCATCCTCGAGATGTGATAGCTTCAGAAATGAGAGCAATTTCCTTGAGAGCTACTTTGGAGGGATCTTGTTTTTTATATTTGAAAACAATAACATTTCTAGCAAGCCATACCGACCAATAAATGCACTTAGGAAGCACTAACCAACATCATATCACTAAGGAAGTGGACTTTCATGGCCAAGGGAATTTATTTTTCTGGGACACAAACATTTATGGCCAATTCTTCGATATTGCTTCAATGTGAATTATATTCGTGAAAGCAACCTTCTAAACCTCCAGAGAGAAGGGATAGAGTTTGAATAAATGGGGGATACTTTCTTCCGAGGCCACACATAATGGACACCAGGATGGGCCTTGAATACAACACTTTTTGAGATTTTCGGCTGTTAGAATATTTTGATGGACTAAATTCTAGCAAAAGGTATTGATTTTTGGGATGTCATCCCTTTGCCTTATTTCCTTCAACAACCTATCTTGGGATGGATGAGGAAAATTTTTAATGAGGGTAACAAAACTTTCTTTAAATGTATAATATTGAAGTGGACTCAAGCTCCAAGTGTGATGATCATGTTCTAAGCGTGAGATGCGAGCCATTCCTTTGCGATTGCAAATAAGAATCTTCCATTATTGCTGAAGATTAGGAGGGATGTTCAGGGAAGACCAACTGGACCATACTCCTTTATCGTTCCATATTGAGATATCATTGATATTTTTGTACCCCTTCTGTTGCATCCAATCTACTAGTTCTCTAAGATTTTTCTGGTTCCCCAATGAACCATTTTCAGAGAAGTTAGCATTCCACAAATTGTTGCTTTCTCGCTAGCTTAGATGCTCTAGCACAATAGGGGCTTCCTTTTTGCATAATTTCCAAATTTTGTAGCATGTTCCAGACCAATTTGATGATTCTGCTATAAGGAGGCGATTTTTATGAAAATATTTTTTCAAAAATTCATGCTTCCATTAGTCCTTAGAATCTGATAGTAGCCTTCACATCATTTTATCTCTAAGTGATCGATTCATAAGGTGTGGGTATTTTATTTCCAACCCCCTATTATCACACACAAATTTTCAAAAGTTATTGATAGGGTCACTCACCTCACTCACCTAGGTTTCATCTTGTCTTTATAGATTGGTTCATGAAATTGATGAAAAAGCCCATGAAATAAACCTTACCCTAAGTCTAAAACCCCCCATTAGTCATGTCATGTCAGTCAAATACACTCCATTCCACTTAGTTTTCACATTCATGTTCTCAAATCAAACAAATGCCACCTGTCTGATTTTTCACCATTTAGTAGCAAATATAACTCCATAATGGCAGATTTCACTATAGAATCACCTGACAATTCCGTAGTGAATATGCCAGATTTATAACTGTCTTCGCTGCGAAATCGCGTTTTTCTGCAGAAAAACAGAGGATGGTGAGTTGTCAAAATTATAATGGTTAGGGGTAAAGGTGAGGTCACCCAATTAGTTATCATAATCACCCAAGCATGCAAGAGCGTAATTACCCTCATCAATACCTTTTATTCCCACATTTGGCATCATTCTCCCGACTTTCAAATTGCATTTTTAAATTCATCTCAAAACATCTCTCTGTCATCTGTTGTTCGAAGCCTTGCATGCAACAGTCTAGTATCATCTTTGAAGAGATGGCTCCCACCATAAGCATCTTGTTATCTATTGTTTTTATCTGCAGGTGTCACATTTAGGGAGATTACGAGGTTATAAAGCAGAATGGGAATGAAGAAGAAAGCGAACAAGGGAGGATCTTGTGTGAGATATGAGCCCATGGACCTCAAGTTATTAAATGAAGACCCATGTTCCATGGATGCATCCAGAAATGTCGGATGTATGTAGTTCTATCAAAAGCTTCAAGGATTTCATGCCCAGAAGGTGGGGGTTTTAAATCTATAAGCACAACCTCGAAGGTGGGGGGTTTAGATTTCATAGTGTCACTCGATACCATTTCTTAGGCTACATAAATACCAAGAGAAGGTGAAGAGTGGTTCAAAGCCACTAAATTCCAAATGCAGGGTTGTGAGGAATTTTTCAAACCATAACACATTGGAACTGACATGGCATCTGGGATTCTAAGGAGTTATATGAAGGAAAATTATTCTAAATTGTTTTTTGTGATCCATAAGTACTTTACCTGTGAGGGGAGGTTTCATATAATTTACCTGTACCATTTCAGGCTCCTTTTAAATTTCACTGGTAAGCAACCCCTTGATCTTCCTTTCTTTTTGTTTAGAAGTTTAGGGAAGATGTATGATAAGGTTCAAGCCAGGGCTGAAGGTAGCGAGGCATCAGTTTTTCTCCATGGTCTAATTAAACTCTTAGTGCTGGAAGAATTGAAGAAATTAAATAGAGATTGGGAATCTTTCATTTTCCTCAGTGGGTATGAAGTTGATTCAGTGACACCTAAGAAGACTTCAAAGCCAAAAACTACTTCATCTTCAGTTGTGATAGAAGGTTTAAATGAAGAAGAGGCAAATCCTATCTTGGATCGAATGGATGTTGAAACAAAACCTATACCAGAGGCAGATATTCCACAACCATCACCTACAAGCAACAAACAAAATATTAGCAAGCATGGTATCAGGAGGATAACTAGAATTCAAACCATTAGAAAGGGAAATCTTGAAGACATACTCCAAGCAATAGATATTGAAGTGACTCCAATTGTCAGAGCTGAAGACATTGAAGATGATAAGAAGAAGAAACAAAAAGGTAAGACTATTACAAAATTAGATTTTGCAGGAGAAGATGCAGGTTTCATATTCCAGCCAAGGAAACCACTTACTACACTACAACTTGAAAAGAGTGTCATGGAAAACAAGAAGACAGAAGATGTTGACAAGGGAAAGCAACCTATCACAGAAGACATCATAGACTTATCTCCAGCAACAGAAGAAGTTTTTGTGCAAAGGAAAGGAAAGGAGCAGATGGTTGAAAAGGCAAAATTACAGGTATTGCAGGAAAAGTTAAGAGAGGCCAGATAAGAGGTCATTGAAATAAAATTAGAACTACAGAAGGCCAAGGTGGACAGAAAATTGATGGCAGATTTTGAAGAAAAAGTAAATGATCAACTAAACCAATATGATAAATCATTGACAAATGGCAAAAATTTGCTGAAAAGAACAGCTCCTTTGAGGAGAGTAAGGAAAAACACCAAAAAGAAGAACCTGTGGTTGCATTCTAAAAGGAAGAAGCTCAAGGGATAGGTTAAAGAACTAGAGGATCAAATGGAGATGATTCAGGAGGAATTGAAGAAAAGAGGGTTGAAAATCAAAGTGATAAATGAGCTTGAGGAGATGCAACCTTATACTGCTAAGGATGGAGTTCCCAGAGTGTAGAGATTATATGCACTAAGCATGCATATGTCCAAGATCCACCTGATCTCACATTATTTAACTTTATGCAAGATATTGAATCTATTCCACTTGTTAATATTTTGCAAAAAAATTAATTGCACACACATGTGAAGCACAAACAAAAATATTCAATCGCACATAAAACATTTTTTAACTGGGAAAGCCTGAAGCTGAAAACCCCAACTATATATTATGTAACATGGATATCATATGGCAATCTCCTATAAACATACAAAGCTTATCACAAGCCCTCATTACAGTACAATCATCATACACTAATCAGGCCTAATCTTTCAAATCCATGCACCGATCTTTGCCACCTGCTAGCCTGCCTCCACTGTGCAATCTATGCTGAAGAATAGCTCTGAATGAATTCGAATTACTCTTGGATTGACTGCGCAATCCTCATTGGCATCTCCACTATGTGTTTGATGCAATCAATGCATCACTAATAGTCACAACAGATAGTCTATCTTGCCCTTTCACCTATCTCTCCACTGGTCTCCACTGAAACTTCCATGCACTGTAGTTAACTGTTGTATTGTTCAGTTGATTAATGAGTTATTATTTGTGAATTAATTAACTAATTAATTCACTCCACTCTCACTAGTGTATCAATCAGTTAGACTAGATACAATTAGCTCAACTGAGTCTAACTGAGTTAAACTAAATACAACTCCATAACTACTTCTTCCAACTGTGTCATAACTCTGCCACTTGAGTTCTAACTGAGTCCTCCATGCAATAGCTCCAGTAAACCCTTCGGAATAGCATAATTCCTTCTGTCAGTTTTTGTGCCACATCTTTGCACTGAACTGAAGTGCTTCAATAGAATAAGTTGATGTTTAGAGTCTGATTATTATTAAGAGCTAATAATAATCGACATGCATCTATTTTTAGATTGACGATCTATAAATAGACTTTGCCCAATATTCTAAAAATAGAATTTCATCTATTTTTCCAACTTGATCAACCATCCACAAATAGCATCCTGCAACTTCTAAAATATGATCATCATGTCTAAAAATAGACATAGTCTAAAAATAGACTTGCGCCAAAAATAGCCTGCGGGCCCACTTAGTGAAGGCGACTCTTTTCACTAAGCTCATCATCTTGTTGAATCTCAACACTCCCTCTCAATAAGATAGGGATTATCTTTCACCCCGATCCTGCCTCTATGGTATTCGAATTTTCTCCTGGTGACCGCCTTCATCAGAATATCTGCATCCTGATCCTTCGTAGGAATGTACTCAAGCAACATGATCTTCCGCTGCACACAATCTCTGATATGATGATACCTGATATCAATATGTTTAGATCTATCATGAAACACAAGATTAACTGAGAGTTTGATGAAACTCCGATCGCCACAATGAATCACCGTGGGATCTAAATGTGAACCGAACAAACCAAATCCGTAATCTTTCTCATCTAGATAGCCCTCACATGCAACAAATTGATGCCATGGCCTCGTCACGAACTGAGTGCCACACATCTTGTTTCCTCGTCGTACCAAGAAACCTGTCAGAGATCCGAGCACGAAAATCCTCTCCCATCACCAAGGGGAGTTGGGACTCGCCCAATCTCTCATCCGTGAAGCCATGCAACTTCACCTTATCCGTTTTTTTGTACCATAAACCATACTTAGATGTGCCCCTGAGATATCTCAATACATGCTTGCCTGCCTTCCAAAAGAGCTTGGTAGGCTTAACCATTGCTTGTGAAAGCTGGTTCACCGCATAGCATATGTCCGGTCTTGTATTGACTAAATACATGAGCGAACCCACCAACTGTCGATAAACAATGGCATCCACTACCTCTGTCGATGTAGTATCCTCTTTCTTCCAATTTCCTAGAAGAGGAATGTTGATAGGCTTGCAGCCTTGCATGTGAAACTTCTCCAGTATCTCTCGGGCATACTTGCCTTGAGACACAAACAGTTCACCTTCCTGCTGCCATATTTCCAATCCAAGGAAATAATGAAGGAGGCCTAAATCCTTCATCTCAAACTTCTTTGCAAGATCAAACTTGCATGAGTGTATCAACTGCTCATCACCTGTTAGTATCAAATCATCAACATAAAGTACAATGATCAAAAGCTTACCATCAACCACAATCTGGTATAGGTTTGCATCTGCCTCACTCTTGGTGAAGCCAAGTCCAGTGAAATAGTTGTCGATTCGAGTGTACCAAGCACAGGGTGCTTGTTTCAGCCCATACAATTCTCTTTTGAGCCTGCACACATGCGACTCGCTGCTTAAGATCTAAAATCCTTCAGGCTGCTCAATGTACACCTCTTCCTCGATGATCCCATTAAGGAATGCAGAGTTCACATCCATCTGATGAATGTGCCAACCCATCTGCGCTAAGAGAGAAAGGATGGTTCGTATGGAAGAATACCGTGCGACAGGTGCAAAGGTTTCTTCATAGTTAATCCCCTCAATATGTGAGAAGCCCCAAGCAACAAATCTTTCCTTATACTTCTCGACACTCCCATCAGCAGCTTGCTTTACCTTGTAGATCCATCTTGATCCTACAACTGATTTTCCCACCGGCCTTGGAACAATCTCCCAGGCATTGTTTCTGACAATGGAGTCATACTCCTCCACCATGGCATCTACCCATGTGGGCTCCTGCTATCGTCTTTCAAATAAGATGGCTTTGTTACAACACACTTCTGCTCACAAGAGCCATGCATCCAAGATATCGCACGATGACCTGCCTCTCGTTTCATACCACAGCTGTGTCCCCATATTAATAGTATAGTCCCTTATTGTTGTTAGTGTAACCCTTATTGTTATTATTAAAATTGTAAATTTACATATTTTTTATTATTGTGCCTCTAAATTATTATTGTTAGGTCGGCTAGGATTACACTGTGGCCCCACTAGGATTACATTATGGCCCCATGGACTCCTATATATAGAAAGGAGGTTTTGTAAATTGCATCATCCAAGAATTGTTCATTCATGTAATGTATTGGAGGTTGCCCCCTCGAAGTGGCTTATTTCTAAGGCGTTGATATCTCTTTTCTTCTCTTTTTGGAGCTAGTTTCACAACATTTGGTATCAGAGCTTTGGATTCTAGGGTTTCGCTGCTCTAAACAGGTCATCGTGGAATTTTTGCTATAAGTTTTTTTCTATGAAGGTTCAGAATCTGAAATTTTTAGGGTGCGAAGCCAAAATCCTGAGGAAACTCGTAAAAAAATTTCAGATCTTTTTTCCCAATATTTTTGGAGATATGATCTGTGGAAGGTAGTGCTTTTTCAGGCTCCCGAATTTCATCTCAAAGAGGTGATCGTGGGAAACGATTCATAACTCTCTCTCTGAGCATCGGATTGCAGTGCCGTAAAAAGTGATCGCAAATAAACAGATTTTAGTTTCTTGGCTATCAATTGCAGAGCCTAAGGACGAAATAGTGACACGTGGAAAGTCGTACAAGTTTGCTCCACTGAACCAGTCCATAATTAGGTCATTGTGGGAGATTGGACACAACTTTGTCTTGGAGAATCCAAATCAGGTCAGACCTGTGGCATTCGAAAGAGAATTCAGAGGGCTACGTCAGTACCGAAATTCAAATATTTAAGTGCTGCAATCACAGAGATAATCCAATTTCAATAACAAGCTCCTCAAAAGCAAGAAAAAGGTGTGTATTTTTTTTTCCGAATTGCATAAGTCTTGTTTGAAGAATCAATTTGAATTGATTCCAAGGGAATATTGTAGAATAGATATCAGTATTGGGTTCTAAAATATGCCCCGTAAAAATAATTCAACACTCATTAAGCCTTCATAAGGCTCTACTATGACTCATGAAGATGAAGAATTGCAACATGATCTATCAAAATTACAAGAGGAAGTGCACCAAATTTCTCTCTCGCAAAGAGAAACAAAAAATGAAATGGAAGTTTTGAAGAAAGGCGTGGAAGCTAAGATGGATGGCATGGAAGCTGGCATGGAAGCTAAGATGGATGACATGAAAGACAACATGGAAAACATGAAGAAGGATCTAAAAGCAGACATGGAAGGTTTGACAAAGTTGATACAAGAAATGTTTCATAATGGTGAAAAGATAGTAGAAGAAACTCATGATGAGAACAAAATAAATGTTAATCGTGATTTCATAAACTCTAACGTTGGCAAGAAGAACCACCATATTCCAAAAATGGAGATGAAGAAGTTTGATGGAAAGGATCCTGTAACATGGATACTACAGATGGAGCAATATTTTGATCTCCATAACGTGCAAAACACACAAAAGGTACGCATTGCAACTTTACATTTAGAACAAAATACATTTGTATGGTATCAATGGCTTTGCTCCCGTAAAAAAATTGTCATTTGGTCAATTTTTACGGAGGAAATGATAGCACATTATGAGGATACAAAGAGCAACACCTTCTTTACCCAATTGATAAATCTCAAACAAAAGGGTTTAGTGGGGCAGCACATTGAGGACTTCCAAAAAATTGAATATAAGGGTAACTGATCTTACAGAGGAACACAGGATTGATCTCTTCCTAGGCACTTTAAAGGATAACATCCAACATGAAGTTCGCGTTTTGGAACCTGATTCATTGGAGAAGGCATTCAGGTTGGCAAGAAAAGTTGAATGTAAAATTATGACGACAAGGAAGCCTACCACTCAATTCTATAAAGAAGGAAGTGTTTCTACGCCTAGATTTCCACAACCCACAAGGTTGACACCACAAAAATTGGAAGAAAAAAGAGCAAAAGGGCTTTGCTACAGTTGTGATAGCAAATACACTAAAGGTCATAAGTGTGCTGAGAAGAAATTATTTTACATAGATTGTGAAGAGGAAGAAGAAAATGAATAAGAAGAGGATATACACCAGGAACCAGCCCCAGAAGAGGAAGAAATGAATCCGACCATATCGTGTAATGCACTGGCAGGAATTACCACTCCTCAAACTCTCAAGATAAAAGGACAAATCAAGAAGAAAAAGGTAATAGTGTTGATTGATTCAGGTAGCACCCATAATTTAATTCATTGTAAGGTAGCCAAGGAATTAAATTGTTTCCTATACCCAGCACCAGAATGTCAAGTGAAGGTTGCAAATGGAGGAACTATAAATTGCTCTGGAAAATGCCATAACATCAAGCTAACCATGGGGGAATATGTGTTGACTAGTCCAATGCTTTCCATTCCTATGGGAGGTGCTGATGTTGTACTAGGAGTACAATGGTTACAATCTTTGGGGACGGTAGCTTTTAATTTTTCAAGAACTTTTCTTGAAATTTTTTTCAGAAGGAAAGGAAGTCGAATTACGGGGTATTGAAGGGAAGCCGGGAAGGATAATAAGCTCTAATGTCATGACAAAGCTTCTAAAGAAAGAACAACGAGGGGTAATTGCACAATTATGCTCACTAGAAGTTCCGACATCAAAATCATCTATTTCTGCAGATCTCCAACAAGTCTTGGACAATCATTCCAAGGTGTTTGAAACTCCCAAAGGACTCCCACCTATTCGGGATCATGATCATGCTATTCATTTGATTCCAGGAAGTGTTCCTCCAAACATCCGGCCTTATAGATATCCTTACTTCCAAAAGAGCGAAATTGAACGTATGATTGCGGAAATGTTAGAGGCGGGTATAATTCAACCTAGTCAAAGTTCTTTCTCTGCTCCTGTAGTATTGGTACACAAGAAGGATGGATCATGGCGAATGTGTCCGGATTATAGGGAGCTCAATAAGCTAACCATTAAAGATAAATTTCCCATTCCTGTGATTGATGAATTATTGGATGAATTACATGGAGCAATTTATTTTACCAAGTTGGATCTTCGTTCAGGATATCATCAAATTAGAATGAAGACTGAAGATATTCCAAAAACAACATTTCGAACTCTTGAGGGTCATTATGAATTTTTGGTCATGCCTTTTGGCCTTACCAATGCACCTTCTACATTTAAAGGGTTGATGAATTCCATTTTCAAACCCTTCCTTAGAAAAATTGTGCTAGTATTTTTTGATGATATACTAATCTACAACAGGTCTTGGAAGGATCATGTTGAACATGTTGACAGGGTGCTCAAACTATTGCAGGAGAAACAATTATATGCAAAAACATCCAAATGTTTCTTTGGAGTACAAGAGGTGGAATATCCGGGTCATATTGTATCTCACGAGGGTGTTAAAGTAGACCCTAACAAAATTAAAGCCATTAAGGAATGGAAAGTCCCCACAACCATAAAGAAGTTGCGAGGATTTCTCGGGTTAACAGGGTATTATCGCAAGTTTGTTAAGAATTATGGGAGAATAGCAGCACCTCTAACAACATTATTCAAGAAAGATGCATTTTCATGGACTCCTGAAGCAACTAAGGCCTTTGAACATCTTAAAGAGGCAATGTGCCTAGCACCGGTCTTAGCTACGCCAGACTTCACAAAAATCTTTATTGTGGAATGTGATGCCTCAGGAAATGGAATTGGTGCAGTTTTAATGCAGGAAGGAAGACCCATTGCTTTTGAAAGTCGTCTAATCAAAGGAAAGTATTTACAGAAACCTATTTATGAGAAGGAAATGTTAGCAATATTGCATGCACTAAAGAAATGGCGAACTTACCTAATGGGAAGACACTTCAAGGTTAAAACTGATCATGATAGTCTTAAACACTTTTTGGAACAAAGACTATCTTCAGAAGAGCAGCAAAAATGGGTCACAAAGATGTTGGGTTATGACTTTGAAATAATCTACAAAAAGGAAAGCTTAATGTTGTTGCAGATGCACTCTCAAGAAAGAATGAAGAGGTGGAAGCATTGCTTTGTGCCATTTCTATTATCCAACCAGATTGGATAACCGAAGCAAGAGATGAATGGAGAAGGACAAAGATGTATGGACACTCATTCAAAAGTTGCAGCAAGATCCTAGTACATCTGATACATTTAGTTGGAAAAATGATTCCTTATGGTACAAAGATCGCTTATATCTTTGTAAGAATTCCCAACTAAAACAAAAGATTCGTCTGGAATTGCACACTTCTCCTTTAGGAGGACACTCAGGATTTTTAAAAACTTACCACAGGGTGAAGAAAGAATTTTTTTGGGATGGCCTTAAATCCGATATTCAAAAGTTTGTGGTGGAATGTTTGGTTTTCCAGCAGAATAAAGTGGAAACAATTAAGACCCTGGGACTTCTACAACCTTTATCCATTCCAAGTCAACGTTGGGAGGAGATTTCAATGGATTTTATCACAGGTTTACCTAAGTCCGAAGGAAAGAGTGTCATCATGGTGGTAGTTGATAGACTTACCAAGCATGCACACTTTTGTGCATTATCTCATCCATTTAAAGCAAGTACAGTTGCTACTACATTTATGGACAGAATTCAAAAGCTACATGGAAGCCCAAGGGTTATTGTGAGCGACAGAGATCCCATTTTTACCGGAAATTTTTGGACGGAGTTATTTTCTTGTTTGGGTACTCAATTAGCTCATAGCTCATCTTATCATCCTCAATCTGATGGTCAAACCGAGATAGTAAATAAATGTTTGGAAGGATATCTTCGTTGTTTTGTATCTGATAAACAAACACAATGGGTCAAGTGGTTACCTCTCGCTGAATGGTGGTATAACACTTCCTTCCATACTGCAGCAAAAATGACCCCATTTATGGCACTTTACGGATATCATCCACCATCCATCACATCATCTTTAAGGGAAAATTTGAAGGTTCAAGCAGTGGAAGATCACATCGAGCATCAACAAGAAGTTCTCCAACTCTTAAAGGATAACCTGAATTTGGCACAAAATCGAATGAAACAACATGCAAATCAACATCGCAGCGAGAGAAGTTTTGATGTAGGAGATTGGGTATTTTTACGGCTACAACCATACAAACAAATGTCCCTCAAGCAAGCTAAGAAGGATAACAAATTATCGCCAAAGTACTATGGTCCTTATAAGGTGTTGCAAAAGATTGGTACTATGGCATACAAATTGGAGCTTCCTGCTTCTTCGCGAGTACATCCAGTTTTCCATGTTTTGTGCTTAAAGAAGGTTATAGGTGAAAATATTCCAGTTCAAACAATATTGCCAGAACTTGATGAGGAAGGAAAAATCATATTGGAACCGGAAGCGGTCACGGAAACAAGAACTCGACAACTACGGAATCGATCAATTTCAGAGTATCTCATCAAGTGGAAGAACTTACCCACCGAAGATTCTACATGGGAGGATGAGAATTTTATACAGAAGCACCCAGAGCTACTCAAGCGTTGAGGACAACACTTTTTTGAAGGAGAGGGGCATGTTAGGTCCCTATATTACTAGTATAGTCCCTTATTGTTGTTAGTGTAACCTCCTTATTGTTATTATTGTACCCTTGTAACCCCCATATTGTTATTATTGTGCCCTTAAATTATTATTGTTAGGTCGGCTAGGATTACATTGTGGCCCCACTAAGATTACATTATGGCCCCATGGACTCCTATATATAGAAAGGAGGTTTTGTAAATTGTATCATCCAAGAATTGTTCATTCATGTAATGTATTGGAGGTTGCCCCCTTGAAGTGGCTTATTTCTAAGGCGTTGATATCTCTTTTCTTCTATTTTTGGAGTTGGTTACTGGATACATGGCTCTTATGAGCATCTACCCATGTGGGCTCCTGCGCTACTGTTGGAGAGGTAAATCCCCTCTGCGGACAGAGGCGATCCCTACTAGCCCAGAATGGGTCTAGCAACAATCATCAAATGCTACAGCGCAAGTTCCTAATTGCGAATAAACATACCAACGATGGAGGCCTACCTGGAGTCCAACGCTATGATTCGTAGAAGAAACAGTGTTCTCGTTCCTTAGCCTCGGCAGATCACGATCCCCACGATCTCCGTGAATGGACACCTGCAAATGCAAGAAACAATACGAATACAAGCATAAAATCCAGAATACACAACTATATATCAGTCAGAAAGGATATAACTCGTCATTATCATAAGTGAAAAACAGAGTGGAACCATAACCAATAGTCATTCATTAATAAACAATCGAAAGAGAGTACAACCAATGTTCTGACGCTGAGGTCTCCTTCGGAGGGGTCTCCAGTAGAACACGTCTCGCAAAGCCTGCCAAGGATGGGACAAGCCTCTCTTAGAGTCTCTCGACGATAGTCTCCTTGCTCGAGTTTGGCCTTAAGGGAAGAATGAGGGCTCTTGCAGCATTAAGGCTCTTGGGAATTTGAGAACTTGGAGATTCAAAACTTGGGCACTTCAAGACTAGCTTGCAATGGAAATGGGCAAGCTTTTATAGATGGGGGAAGGGGAGTTGGGATCCCTATAATTGTGGGATTGGCCCTATCCTCAAGGAAGCTTCCATGAGAGGTGGCAAACCACTTCCCCTACATGGAATTTTCGAAGCCAAACCTCCCAACTCAAGATAGATAACAGTTCCTGAGTCTGTTGAAACGAAACTTCCGCCATTTTATTTAAAAAACACTCCTTAAATTGGCTGGCGTGACTGCGACTCTGGGACAGAGCGCCAGTTGGCGCGGCCTCTTTGTAGGATTTTCCCCAGTGGCTCGAGTGATGAACTGTCTACCCGCGCCAATGCAAAAAGGGACATTTTTATGGTTTTTTTCAAGGAGATGTCTTCAGGGCAATTGAAGCTCATATTTAGAGGAATGCAATGATAGTGGTTTCAAGGCATGACATTGCTCACAGGTCACAGAATGGGCCCTCCAATGTGCGGGATGGGGATTGGTAGGGACGGTGACAAATTACTGTGTAACAGATGCCCCCTAAAGCATGAGGCCTGAGAGAGAGAGAGAGGGGTGAAATGCTTTACGAGAACGTGTCCAACTGAAACTCCGCCGTCGGAAAACCTGCGTGGAGAAATACAATTGATATCTCAAGTACATGATGTATATGTGGTATGGACGCAGCCATCCAAAACAGAGTATACAATAATCCAGATCCAAGGTATGGACGCAGCCATTCAGTGAGGATCGATAAATATACTCAGGTATGGTCGTAGCCATCCAGTGAATAAGTCATGTAAATAATCATAATAGTCCACAAAATCGCAGCCTGGATTACGACAGACACAACCCAGGGTCTTGCGCTCCATCTCGACTCGAACAAAGTACAAGTTCAAGCATGTGAATATGTGAGCTGAAGTCGAACATGCAAGAACATCGTCTGATTACCAGCCAATGATGAAAGTTGTTAACAGATGCGAGAGGAACCACCAATAATGACGATGGCCCTCAAGGTACTACAGGTACAATCTACGGCATGTGAATCAATGAGCTGAAGTCGAACACCCGTAGAATCACTCGATCGGAGGCCAATGATGAAAACCTCGCGTCGAATGCGACTAACCTACCATTGAGGCATGCAGGCTCCAAGGTACCATAAGGGAGTCTCTAGATCAGCTTCCTGGATAATGAGCTGAAGTCGACAGGAAGTGACCTTGATCGAAGGTGGGCCATAATGTTTCCCACATCATCGACACGAGACAGAGGAACATGATGTTTTTGTTGCGAATCAGGATCATATGAGAACCAGAGGAAGGTTGATATTTGCAGAGGTCAACTTCTATTGAACATATAATGGCAAAAATAGTGGTTTTGGCAGTATTTGACATCAACGGATCAGAGGTCATGGTGACGAGGCAATGAGCAGAGGAGAGGCCAAAAAGGATTATCCAAACCCACGAAGGCAAATGAGAGAATGAGATGAGATATCCCCAACCTGACACGAATGCAGACAAGTGCCATGTTCAAGAGCGACATACTGCCGACACGACAACGATGATAGTTCCATTTTCCCCCCACCATTTCTGGCGAGTACCCCAATTATTTTTGATAACAAGCTTGAAGGGGATAGCATATGCTTGTAATATAAGTCCGCCCTTCAGGCGAATCCATCCTAGTACATTTAACGAGCCCTAGGAAGGAGGAACTTGGAGAACGTCATTTCGACTGAATCCGATGTCATCAGGTTTTAACGAGTCTGACAAAGGAAGAACTCGACGACTTTTCATGTTTAGAGAGTTTGAAAAGACAGCGGAAAAGTAAACTCCAAAATGGTCCCTTTTCATAAATAGTTTCTCAGACCCGAAAAGGTAGAAAACAATATCCGAGAAAACCTCCTAGTCGCGATAGGCTAGGGTATTCCTTTTTCCTAAATAATCCATCCCAGCCCGAAAAAGGGGTAAACGTATACTGGGTAGATGTCGTTTCGTAGCCACTTTAACGACATCTAAACGACAAGGGCCTCGGCGATATTTTCATGTTTAGAGAGTCAGAAAAGAGCTGAAAGATGACTCCAAAGTGACTTTTTCATGTTTTTACAGAGTCCGAAAAAGTATAAAATACAACTCGTTTCGCTGTTTACGTTGCATAAAAACCTGTTGCTGCACAGAAAGGCAAGTGTAAAATCAATTTTCGACAAAACATACGAAATATTAATGAAAAAAATGACTTTTTAAACCTAAATAGAGCTCAAAAAGTTATAAATAAGTCTAAATGGTAAAAATAAAATTACTTTTACTTTTTACCTGAGTGAAGAGCAACATTGGTCCATTTACTGTGCAAACTTCTGGCGGCGATTACGACCGATTCGGGCTACCATTCAGAGTTCCGTCAGTGCCAGGTAAAAGGCGCTTCCTCATACTTCATTTCAATCCATTTTTTAATAGTTTTCCATCATGCAATAGACTTCTGTGGCAACTTTTTGAATTTTTAGGGCTCCGCTCATTGGCGTGGGTATCGGGCACGGACCCGCGCCAATGGGATTTTATATGAAAAAGGCTCGCGCCAGCGGCCGAACCCAATTTTCTGCCTAAAAATTCGACATTTTAATCAATTTGAATGAATTTTGAAGTTCAACAGAGATCTAATTAAAGGTTTATGACCATATTGATGCAGGAAACCGAGCAAAATGGTGATTGAGTGGAAGGAAAGAGAGCATGGGGAAGAGGACGAAATGGCCATGGAAAATGAGGCCTGCATGAATGCCCTCAGAAACTGTGGGCTCAAGAAATTCTTCCTGACACCTTGTTTACGAGCTCAACCTGAGCTACTTCAATACCTGGTGAGCATTTGGGATGAACAAGAACAAGTATTCAAGCTACGAGACCAGGTGTTATAACTGGACGTTTCCGATGTGTACTTCATAACCGGACTGTCGCGCAGAGGTCCGGTGCCCATTCTGACAGGGAGCAGACCGTCTGGTGAGAAAATGGAGGAAGTGATGGCATGAGTGTGCCCACGGGCACAAATGGGATCAGAGAGTAAAAAGCTGGATATCCACACTATCCCTGATCTGGCACTACGAGTAGTGCTACATACCATCTCGCGGGCTGCGGGATCGCAGGCACCGCACGAAGCGACGAAAGCCCAACTCTTACTGGCTTCAGAGTGCATGAGTCCCATACTATTTGACTGGGCCACAACAGTAACGATCAACATCAAAAGACAGCTGACGAGATGCAAACAAGCCAAGCTGAAGCAGTTTGGCTATGGGTCCATCCTGGTATCGTTCATTCTGGAACGATTACCAATCTTCCAGGGCCAAGGGGCCGTTGTAGCGGAGCCGATACCACGAGAGCCGAGAATGGCTCGATGGGCAGCACTAATGCCCAGAGCAGGGGGAGGCCAACAGATGTCCTGGAGGCCAGAGTTTTTTGGGTGGTTGCGGCGCCAGTTGGTTGTGGTTGAGGACTGGCCTTATGCCGGGACAGACTTTACTGGAGACCCAGATCTCCCACTGCTGGAGGGAGAGGATTGGGACGAAGAGCTGGGTATGATATGTTTTTATTTTTTATGTTTTATGATTTTTTGTTAATACATGTTCGTTCTGACAACAGTTACATGCATATGCAGATGTTGGCCCAGAGAGACCAGTCGGGATGTCTCCTATCGCACGGAGAACTCAGCTTGCATTCGATCCTCATGAGGATGGTGCGGAAGGAGGAGAGATGATTTAGAACCTTGAGGGGATTGCCCGAGGGATTCCGGACTACGCCCGGCTGGCGGATGTACCGTTAGCATATCAGAGACATACGGTGGGAGTGCCTAGTCGCCTCCACCGTCTACTGAGACGCCTAGTGCGTGCGGTGACTTGTTATCATGAGCACCACGCAGACTAGTCTCTTAGGGTTTTATTTCATGCATATTTTTGAGAGACGTGTCGTCTCCGGATGTACTAAGACGAACATGTATATTTTTTTATCTTTATGTGACATGTGCTATGTAAATGTTCGATATCTATACATATCTATTTCTGGATGGATCTTTCTTTACATGTGATGATGTTTTTATATGTCATGCGGATATCTAATACAATGTTATCTAATGTATCAGTTGCATAACAAACGACCCAAATTAAAAGTTCACACAATGTATCTAATCACACATTTCATTTTTACGCAAGCTTAAAAGCACACATGGACACACATATGAAAACTATGCTTGAAAACGAGTTTTATTTTTTATGCAAGCTTAAAACACAAACTATGCTTGGAAAAAGACAGGCATGCCCCCCAGCATGGTGTCTCAATTCGAGGTGCATGCCCCCCAAGCTTCAGTCCATAGGAAATGGAGTGAAGGTTGAAAACAAAAGAGATTTGAACTAAATCTATCAAAACTCGAATTGAAGAGGCTCGTGTTTCATTATTTTAACGAGGTTGACACACTTAAAAGAACTATCTTCATAGCAGCTTGTTTCATTGTTTTAGGAGCTTGACACAAGTGGAGGAACTATGCTCCGACAGACTTGATTTCATTTTTTAAGGAGCTTGACGCAAGGAAACAAACCATGACAGACTTCTCGTCATGATGAACAAGAATTCATGGCTTCCAAGAGTCCCGCACCAGGTGAGAGAACAACATATTGGAAATCAGGACCCAATGCCCCCAGTACACTATGCACGACGGCGTCATCACTGAGTGCGGGCACAGGGTAGGTAGACACATAGTTGACCTGCGGTGGGGCAGATACAACGGGTGGATAAAAACCAGGAGGGGATGACGGCAGACCAGTTGTCACATCAGGACCGAAAAACGCAAGCTGATCAACGGTCACGATCCGTCCTTCATGTGGAAAACACATCACACGAAAAAGGGAGGAGACAAGCGCTCCCATGGCATAGGTGTAATCTCGCCCCAAAAGCAAATTAAAATCCAAGGGGCCTGGAACGACCATCACGTCCATATGGACAGTTTTACCTCCCAAAGTAATAGGTAACCTTGGAAGGATCCCCAATGGTTGACTCGTTCTTCTATTGAATGACAACAGATTCTGCGTAACGGGCGCAAGCGGCGGCGAACCGAAAGCTTGCCAGGTAGTTGAGGATAGAATACTAACAGAGGCGCCTTCGTCTATAATGGTGCTAGGTACAACCAGACCAAGAGCCTGTACTGTGATCTCGAAAGGCACATAAGACGGAAGGCGAAATCCTGTGAATCGACTCCAATCAAAGGAAGCGACCAAACTACTCGGAGGGGCTACCATCGAACATATAAGGTCTTCCCCTGATGTTACGGAAGCAGGAGCCTCCTCCATGACCTCCATCTCGAAGGCGGGAGGAGTATCCTTCGGAACCCCCATCACGGGAGGTGGAGGAGCTGCTCCTTGAGGTGTAGGGACAGGAGAATCTCTCTCCAAGTCCGAAGAATCTGAAGAGACCAGAAGAAAATGGGGGGTGTGAGAGCCACTCTCTATGGAAAAGACCTGGTGCACCGTGGATGGGGCCAGCTCAACCGATCCCACGACTAATGGTTGGTCAGGGACTGATTCTTGAATTCAAATTTCTGAGGGAGTGGGATTGACCAAAGATGACTCTTGACCAATCGTAGGATTAGCTGGCGGAGGACTCAACGAAAGCCGATTATAACCAGGTGGAAGGCATGGTGTAGAACCGGTTGAGTTGACCAATACTTTTTTGGCTTCATCCATATACGGACAAAGGTGAATGGCATGGTGCCCTTCACACAACTTACAGGGATTGGTGAGCTTACCCTGCTTCTTAAGAGCCTTATCGGAACCAGTTGAAGACGTGCCCCCAACTTGGCTCCCGGAAGTCAAAGGCAATGGCGGACGGCCGTTGGACCATGCTTCAAGCACCTTGGGAATGCCAGGGCAGTCTCGAAGAAGATGGTCTCCAGTGCACAACATGCAGGGGAACTTGACTTTCCGTGGAGGGTTGGAAGGTATATCAAGAGGAGATGTTTCAGAAATAGTAGTGGCAGGTTTAGCCTCTCTTTTATCGGTCTTCTTCTTCTTTGTCTTCTTCTTCTTCTTCTTAGCCACCTGGTTACTCGAATCCAGACTCTAACCAGGTGAAGTAGAAGAAGGGGACGCAGAAACAGGCGAAGAAGGGGAGAGGTCCACTTGGGAATCAACATGATGTTGTTCCGGTGGAGGAACTGATTGAAAAGTAGTAGAGACATTTGGGACCACAGAGGTTGAAAACAACCAAACAGGCAACCCAACAGTTAACCCAGGAACGGACAACGTTGCCATGTAAGGAGCACCAACAGTCCCGAAAGGAGGAAAATGACCAGGATTTCCTTCTGAGGGGATTCCTTGGTTGGTAAACTCTGAAAAAGTTGCCATCAAAACTCAAAACCACACACGGGCTGAAAAAGAGTCAAGACACACGATCAAACGGTCAAAAATCAAAGTCTAACAAGGCGTGTAATCGTGGGTGATTAATTTTTTACCACATTGAAAAATAAGAAACTTCACCGTTTCATGTTTTAAGAGTCGAGAAACGGTCAAAAAGGTGACTCTATCTCTTTCAGATTTGACACAAGCGTGAAAGGACAAGCACTTGGTGATCCTTTCAAATTTAGGGAGTCAGATAGGATCAAAATGACTGCTCAGGAATACTAGGCAAAAAGGGTGTACCAAATAACCATGAACTGCAATATACACCTCGGTTTCAATAATGAAAGAGAAATCAACCAAGGACTTTCCGTACGTGCAGGCAATCTCCCCGAATGCTGTGTCTGGTGTATCACGGGTATAGGGCGGCAAACTCGGCTTCCTATGGATAAAGGATTGAAACCTAGAGGGGTCTCCCTTTATATACGTGACGGTACGGGGAGCACAAGTCCATCCTAGTGCTGTCTAAAGCCAAGAGGCGAACGACAGCTACTAGGTTTTAAGACGCCGGAACACGTCTCTAGCCTAGACCTCTAAATATGTTTCGTTAGATTTCAATGTTTCCTTAGTGTAAATTGAGTAGATTTTAAAGTTGATCTTCAATTACGTTTCAGTTTTCAGGCCCTAACGAATGTGCTGTCTCAAAAATCTCCTAAATGCAAAACTACATGCCACAATTCATCATTTCGTTCGATGAAAACTAGCTACAGAAGAGTTGAGAGCTTTTTACACAAACAAAATGATCAGAAGACAATCAATGATATCTCTAATGCAACTAATGAAACTAAAAAATTTTCTTTCAAATTCACTAATTACTAGTAAAATCGAAAAGATTTCAATTTGCACTAATCAACCAAAAGCAAAAGAGATTTTTTTTATTTTCAATGTTTGATAGCTAGATGCACTAAACAAACCGAAAACAAATAAAAAGCAATTCGAGAAATGATATTAAGAGAGTAAAACGAGCAAATTTCACTCAATGACACAAACAATCAGATCTCAAATCGACCAAAGTCTCTCAAAACCAAGAAAAAGTCCCAAAGGCTCCAATGGACCGTGTGATCTAGGCCCAAAGCAAGACCAAACGAAATTTGAATGAAGAGAAGAACAATCACCCAAAAATCGCAACAAAACGGTGAACAACCACTAAGAGGATGCGGAGGAGCAATCAGAGAATTGACTGGACTAACAAAACACCAAAACTCCTAAGGAGGGCTCGACACACAAAGCCACTAGATGCCCTAGGGCTTAAAACGTGAAATCGATGGAGAAAAGAAAACAACCAAAGGATGAAGGCAAACTCCCAGTCAAACAGGACTCCAACACACTCATGTAACTAAAAAACCAAAAAGAAACACACTGACCAGACCCAAAGAGCTCAAAACTGAGCGAACCCTAATGCCTCATAGGAGTGGCGCGACTGTGAGGTTGTAACTGGTGCCAGAAAGCAATTGGCGCGGGTACTACACAAGAAACATGCGCCAATTGGCGCAACTGTCGAGCTAAAAAGCGCGCCATCAGAGTTTCTCAACCAAAAATAAAAAAAACTACTCCAAAAGCAGATCAATGATATCTAAGTAAACCAAGAAGCAAAAAACAGCAAAAGAATCCAGCCCAGAAGGCTAACCAAGCAAGGAAAACCGCAAAACAATCAAAACGAGACAATCAAAACTAGACGATCCCCAGCGGAGTCGCCAAATTGTTGGAGAGGTAAATCCCCTCTGCGGACAGAGGCGATCCCTACTAGCCCAGAACGGGTCTAGCAACAATCATCAAATGCTACAGCGCAAGTTCCTAATTGCGAATAAACAGACCAACGATGGAGGCCTACCTGGAGTCCAACGCTATGATTCGTAGAAGAAACAGTGTTCCCGTTCCTTAGCCTCGGCAGATCACGATCCCCACGATCTCTGTGAATGGACACCTGCACATGCACGAAACAATACGAATACAAGTATAAAATCCAGAATACACAACTATATATCAGTCAGAAAGGATATAACTCGTCATTATCATAAGTGAAAAACAGAGTGGAACCATAACCAGTAGTCATTCATTAATAAACAATCGAAAGAGAGTACAACCAATGTTCTGACGCTGAGGTCTCCTTCGGAGGGGTCTCTAGTAGAACACGTCTCGCAAAGCCTGCCAAGGATGGGACAAGCCTCACTTAGAGTCTCTCGACGATAGTCTCCTTGCTCGAGTTTGGCCTTAAGGGAAGAATGAGGGCTCTTGCAGCATTAAGGCTCTTGGGAATTTGAGAACTTGGAGATTCAAAACTTGGGCACTTCAAGACTAGCTTGCAATGGAAATGGGAAAGCTTTTATAGATGGAGGAAGGGGAGTTGGGATCCCTATAATTGTGGGATTGGCCCTATCCTCAAGGAAGCTTCCATGAGAGGTGGCAAACCACTTCCCCTACATGGAATTCCCGGAGCCAAACCTCCCAACTCAAGATAGATAACAGTTCCTGAGTCTGTTGAAACGAAACTTCCGCCATTTATTTAAAAAACACTCCTTAAATTGGCTGGCGCGACTGCGACTCTGGGACAGAGCGCCAGTTGGCGCGGCCTCTTTGTAGGATTTTCCCCAGTGGCTCGAGTGATGAACTGTCTACCCGCGCCAATGCAAAAAGGAATGTTTTTATGGTTTTTTGCAAGGAGATGTCTTCAGGGCAATTGAAGCTCATATTTAGAGGAATGTAATGATAGTGGTTTCAAGGCATGACATTGCTCACAGGTCACAAAATGGGCCCTCCAATGTGCGGGATGGGGATTGGTAGGGACGGTGACAAATTACTGTGTAACAACTGCTTCTTCAAAAGAGGATGGATTTGTCACAATACACTTGCTCATAAGAGCCATGTATCCAGTAGACCATTTCCTTTGAGAGGGAGTCTGGTAAACCTTTCATCTTGAATGATGTCATGCATGTTCCAGGATTGAAGAAGAATCTGATCTCTGTGGCAATGTTGGAAGACAAGGGTTATGATGTTGTTTTTAGTGAGGGAAAAGCTTTCCTTTGGCATAAAACAACTGGTCAAACCAGGAGGATAGGGATTCGAGTTAAGAATCTTTATCAATTGTAGGTAGATGGCTGCGTAGAAATGGCAGGCAAATCAGAGGGAGTGGTGAGCCGGGATGAGGGAAAATTGTGGCACAGGAGATTGGGCCATCTTCACCATGGCACTTTGAAAAATTTTCAACAGATTTCTACCGGGCTTCCCAAGGGTACACTTGTGCAGTCAGATCAGTGCAAGGGATGTACTTTGGGAAAATTTGTGAAGACCACTTTTCATGAGAAGGATAGTTGCGTCACAACGATCCTTGAGAGAATTCACACAGACATGGGTGGACCTTTCTCGGTTGCTTCAATATGAAAGCACGGGTATTATGTGATATTTTTTGATGACTTTTCTTGTAAGTGTTGGATCTTCTTCATGGAGAAGAAGAGCAAGACATACTCAAAGTTCTGTGAGTTAAAGGCGCTGGTTGAGAAAGATTCAGGGAAGCAGGTGAAAGTTCTAAGGAGCGATAATGGTGAATTAATGCAGCGGAATTCAAGGACTTTGCGGCGCGAAGAATTTGAAGAGGCTCATAGCACCTCATAACCCACGACGGAATGGGGTCGGCGAGCGAGAAGAACGAGACGATCGTGGGTCTTGCCGCGCAATGTTGCATGATCAAGGCCTTCCCATACACTTGTGGGCTGAGACATGCAATACTGCGATTTATGTGCAAAACCGTTGTCCTCACAGAGTACTTGGCATGAGTACACCCAAAGAGGCGTTTTCTGGTAAGAAGCCTGATATTTCTCATTTGAAGATTTTTGGCTCACTTGTTTACATTCATGTGACGAAGGATGCCGGGAAGAAGCTGGAGCCGACCGCAGAGGTTGGGATATTTGTGGGGTACACTAATACACCCCACAACTATCGTGTGTATTTTCCAGACAGTCGGAAGACTGTTGTGCGACGGGATATCAAATTTCATGAGGAGAAAGCCATGAAGTGTTCGCTTGAGAGGGAGCCACACTTACATGCAGATGAGGAGCTATTAGTTCCTAAGGATGAGCCTCGGGATGTGGATCAGATACAAGAGGAGGTTCATGGAGTGGAAGAGACCACTCATGCAGCGCCAACCATCAGAGGGCGGTAGCGTACTACAGAAGCTGAGCGACTGGCTCAAGATGCAGAGAAGGTTGTTGGAGCACCTACATCACAGCGCAGACAGAGACAGTCACCTGACTGGTATACTGGATACATGGCTCTTATGAGAAAGTGTATCATGACAGAGCCATCCTCTTTCGAGGAAGCTATGGAGGATCCCGCATGGGTAGATGCCATGGTGGAAGAGTATGATTCGATTGTTAGAAACAATGCATGGGAGATTGTCCCAAGGCCGGAAGGGAAATCAGTGGTGGGTTCGAGATGGATCTACAAAGTGAAGCAGGCAGCTGACGGGAGTGTGGAGAAGTATAAGGCAAGATTTTTTGCCTGAGGCTTTTCACAGATTGAGGGGATCGATTATGAGGAGACCTTTGCACCTGTCGCAAGGTATTCTTCCATACGGACGATTCTTGCTCTCTCAGCGCAGATGGGGTGGCACATTCATCATATGGATGTGAAGACTGCGTTCCTCAATGGATTCATTGAGGAGGAGGTGTACATAGAGCAGCCCGAAGGTTTCGAGATCTTCAGCAGCGAGTCGCATGTGTGCAGGCTCAAAAGAGCGTTGTATGGGTTGAAACAAGCACCTCGTGCTTGGTACACACGGATAGACAATTATTTCACTGGTCTTGGATTCACCAAGAGTGAGGCGGATCCGAACCTATACCAGATTGTGGTGGAGGGTAAGTTGCTGATCATTGTACTTTATGTAGATGATTTGATTTTGACGGGTGATGAATAGTTGATACTCTCATGAAAGGCTGATCTTGCAAAAGAGTTTGAGATGAAGGAATTGGGCCTCCTTCATTATTTCCTGGGATTGGAAATTTGGCAACGCAATGATGGATTGTTTGTGTCTCAAAGCAAGTATGCCCGGGAGATACTGGAGAAGTTCAACATGCATGGCTGCAAGCCTATCGACACTCTTCTTCCTGGTGGTTGGAGGAAAGAGGATGCTACATCGATAGAGGTAGTGGATGCCAATGTTTACCGACAGTTGGTGGGGTCGCTTATGTATCTAGTCAATACACGACCTGACATATGCTACGCTGTTAACCAACTTTCACAAGCTATGGTTAAGCCTACCAAGCTCTTTTGGAAGGCAGGCAAGCATGTATTGAGATATCTCAGAGGCACATCGGGATATGGATTGTGGTATAGACAGTCGGATGAGGTGAGGCTGCATGGCTTCACGGATGCAGATTGGGCAGGGATCCCAACGGATAGAAAGAGCACATCTGGAGGTATTTTCAGTATCGGGTCTACAACAGTTTCTTGATACGACGGGAAACGAGATATCAGTGGCACTTAGTTCGGCGCGAAATTTAGAGTACATGGTTATATAATTTGGGCGCATGTGAGGTATTGAGGAGTGAGGAAGATCTGGTCGGGTTGTCAGATTGAAACTTAGATCGTCTTGTGATTATATTGTGATCATCAGAGTTGCATCAAAATCTCGGTTAATCCAGTATTTCATGATAGATCTAAACACATTGACATCCGATATCATCATATCAGATATTGTGTGCAGCGGAAGATCATGTTACTTTCATACATTCCCACGGAGGATCATGATGTTGATATCTTGATGAAGGCGCTCACCAGGAGCAAATTAGAATACCACAGGGGCAGTTTAGGGGTGGAAAATAATCCTTATCTTGTTGAGAGGAAGTGTTGAGATTGCAACAAGATGATGAGCTTAGTGGAAAGAAGTCGCCTTCACTAAGTGGGCCCGCAGGCTATTTTTGGCGCAAGTCTATTTTTAGACTATGTCGATCATATTCTATGAGTTACGAGGATGCTATTTGTGGATGGTTGGTCAAGTTGGAAAAATAGATGGACTTCTATTTTTAGACATATAGCGAATCTATTTTTAGATTGCTAGTCTAAAAATAGATATGTCAGATATTATTAGCTCTTAATAATATTTGGACTATAAACATTATCTTATTCTCTTGGAGCACTTGATTAAGTGCCTGGAGTAACACGGAGCTGACGAAGGAATTACGCTATTCATGAGGGTTAAGTGGAGCTATTTCATGGGAACCTCAGTTAGAACTCATGTGATAGATTTTGGTGGAGTTATTGAGGTAGTTGGTGGAGTTGTGTTCAGTTTAACTTAGTTAAACATAGTTGAGCTAGTTGTATCTAGTCTAACTGATTGATACACTAGTGAGAGTGGTGTGAATTAATTATTAATTAATTCACTAATTATTAACTCATTAATCAACTAAATAATACATCACTTAACTACAATGCATGGACAGTTTCAGTGGAGACCAGTGGAGAGGTAGGTGAAAGAGCAGGTTGACTATCAGTTGTGACTATAGTGTTGCATGATTTGCAACACACAGTGACTGGAGATTCCAATGAGGATTGCGTGAGCAAGGCTGGACCAATTCGAGTTCATTCAGAGCCAATATTCAGCAGGGATTGCGCAGTAGAGGCAGGCTAGCAGGTGGTGAAGATCGGTGCATGGATTTGCTAGATCGGGCCTGATTAGTGTGTAGCGATTGTATTGTACTAAGAGCTTGACATGATCAGCTTTGTATGAGGATTGTTACATGATCTCTATGACATATATTATATACAGATAGTTGGGGTTTTTAGCTTCAGGCTTTCCCGTTAAAACACTGTGTTCATATGTGTGATTTTTTATGGTTTCAATGTGTGCATGCAATTGATTTAATTTCTGCAAGTAATGATCAATAGTAGAAGAGATTTTGTATTATGCATGAAGTCAAATAGTGTATGATCAGGAGAATCTTGGATGTATAACGCATTAGTTATATAATTTCTACAAAAATAGGATTATAAATCATCTACATTGAAATCAATTCATTTATTGCAAACAATTAAAAATAAATATCTTTATAAATCAACATCTACACTAAAATCAATGCATCTAGTGCAAGCAATCAAATAGGATTAGAAATCACCATCTACACTAAAATAAATGAATCTAGTGCAAGAAATCTTCTTCCCTCTCCCCCCCATCCATATATATCTATATATCCCTCCATCTCTTCATATTTGTCTTTCTATCTCACCCCCCCAAACACACATGGTCTCTCACTCCATATCTATCAATTTTTCTGCCCCTCCCTCCCTCTCTCAGTATCTCTCTTCTTCCCTCTCTTCACCTTTCATCAATATCCCTATATCCCTCTGTATCTCTATATCACACCCAAAACATACACTATCTTTCTTAAATCTATCTGTCTATCCCTCTTTCCTCCTCTCTCTCTCTCTCTCTCTCTCTCTCTCTCTCTCTCGCTTACCCTTATCTCCCTTCCCCCACTTCTCTCTCTTTCCTCTTGTTGTCCTCTCTCCCTCTCTCTCCATCTTCCTTATCACTCCCTATCTCTCTCTCCACATTTCTCTCTCTATGTATTTCTTCTTACCTCGCTCCCTCTCCCCCTCCCCCTCCAAATTCATCTATTTTCCCCTCCCTCTCTCCACTTTCTCACATCCTCTCACTCCCTTTATCTCCCTCCCTTTCTCTCCAACCTCTCTCTCTCTCTCTCTTCACCCTCCAACTCTGTTACTATATCCATCCCTCTCTCCTTATCTTTCCTTCTCTCCCCCCTTCTCTCCATATCTCCTTATTTGTCTCTTTATCTCACCCCCAAATATACACACTCTCTCTCCATCTCTCCCTTGTCACTCCCTCTCTCTCTCCACTTCTCACTCTCTAAGTATTTCTTCTTCCCTCCCTCTCTCCCCCTCCAACTCAATCTCACTATCCCTCCCTCTCTCCTCCTCTATCCTTCCCTCTCTCCCTCCCTCTCTTCTCCTCTCTCTCAAGTCCTATCTCTTGTCCTTCCTCTATCTGCCTTTCTCTCCTACCTCCCTCTCTCTTCCATCATCACTCTCTCTCTCTCTATTTTACCTCCAATCCTCTCTCTTCCCCCATCACTCTCCTCTATCTCAAGTCCTATCTCTCATCCTTCCACTCTCTCCCTTTCTCTCCTACCTCCCTTTCTCTTGCCCCATCTCTCTCTCTCTCTCTCTCTCTCCCTCTTTTCCCTCCAATCCTCTTTCTCTCACTCTCTCTTTTCCCTCTAATCCTTTCTCTCTCTCTATCCAAATATGTTACTATATACCTCCCTTTATCCTTCTCTCTCCTTCTCCCCACCTTCTCTCCATCTCTCCTTTTTGTCTCTTTATCTTACCCCTAAACATACACACACTCTCTCCATCTCTCTCTCCTCCTTCCTCTCTCTCCTACCTCCCTCTCTCTCTCTCTCTTCCCTCCAATCCTCTCAGTATCTCCCTCCCTATCTCCTTCTCCCTCTCCCCCTCCATCTTTGTGTCTCCCTCTCCCTCTCTTACCATTCTCTACCTCTCTCACTCATCCCCTTCCTCTCCCTCTCTCGCTCTCTCTCCTATCTCCTTCAATTTATCTCCATCTCTCCCTTGTCACTCCCCTTATCTCTCCATCTCTATCTCTTTATGTCCTTGTTCTTCCCTCCCATAGATATCTAGAGTTAATATATATCATGATATATATATATATATATATATATATATATATAACAAATTTGATATTGGATTATTCCAAATTTATTAATATTAATATTATAATATAATAATATTAATATTAGGGTTAATAATGTTTTTTTGAGTAGTATTAATAATAATTTGGCCCATGGTATTTGGCCAGAAGCTTTACCTAAATAAATCAATTTTTTAGTGTTCGATATAAAGAGGATTACCAAGTAAATATGACAAAGGTTTTATGTATTTACTAGTATTTGGCCCATAGGCTTCACCTAAATAAAACCTATTTTTTTATTTTTAGTAAATATAAAGAGGCTTATAGAGTAAATATAAAAAGATGTTTTATTTATTTACCATAGTGTCTCGTTTATTTATATTTTTGTTTATTTACCATATCTCTTTTTTAGTGTTCTTAAAACTCTTTATATTTTAAATTTATATTGTATTTATACATTATAATAATTAGATTTATTTTTAAATAAGGTGGACATTAGATTAAAAATGTTAAATGTTTACATTTTTGTATACATGTTTACATTTATGTAAGATCTACCCTATAGTGGATTGTAGCCTCTACCCCATACTGGGTTATAGCCTATAGTGGGTTGTAGCCTCTACCCTTGTAATATTCCTAAATGGAAAAAGCAAGAATATAGTGCAAATGTTGGAACAATAGTGTAAACCATCATATAAAAGCAAGAGGCCAATATGGAGACCTTTCATATGTTATAATAGCAGCAAAATATACATAAATAATGGGTCATAAGATACATAACAAGAAAGATCAAGCCTCCAATGAACAAAATCCGTTAAAAGAGGTGTTGCTACTATATATAAGAAGCTGGAAGACTGCTACAGCGTTGTTTAAAAGCCACTGCTACAGAAAATGAATATACAACAGATCTAGGGCTAGTATGTGCCTCAAAAGATAGATCCAATACAGATCTAAGCACTATACAACCTCCTTTGAAGAACCCCTTAAGGGTTTTCAGTAAAACACCATACACAAGATGGGGATCTAAGCCCTAGGGCTGAAGATCCACTGTAAAATAAAAATATGGAAAGTGTGGCTGATCTGATATGATAAATAGAATAGCCTCCTCCAATATATCCTCTAAATGAAAGGCATATCCCTTTCACTAGAAAAAAAACTCTCCAAATGGTGTGCCAAACCACCTTGCAACTCCTCCTACAGAAATAATGCAGATATGGAAGTAAACTGCACTACAGGGATAAATAAATGGTTGGCCTGATGCCAAGATCTAAAAATATTCACAAGGGCCTTCCTTACTGTCCTCCCAATGGAAAGGAAGCCTTCTCCACTAAAAAAGAGCAATGAAATGACCCAGATCTAGTCTCCATTGCTGCAACCTGCAAAACAACTCAACCCTCAATAGGATTTACACTGTAAATGGAAGATGAAGCTTGGCCTTAAGCCTGATAATGGAAAATGTAGTACAAGACTCCTCCAAGAGCTTCTTAATGGAAGAGGTGGGATTCCAGTGCTAAACAACACTCAATCTCAACTAAACAACAAGAGAAAGATATATGTCTAAACAGACCATATATTCAGAAAATCCATATATCAACATACATAATGAATATGGTTTCCATCCTCTTCCTTAAATAAGATATGAGCTTGAAAACCCTAAGCCCCATCCAATAATAGCACTAATTTCATGCAAATCATCTCCATCTAAAACTACGTTGTCTTTCATTGATGACCACTCCTCCATGACAGTGTTGTTGATTTGGTCAAAGTTGACCCAATCAAGGTGTTCCAGCCCCTTTTCACACCAAAAGGTGCTCAATTAAGCTGCTAAGATCTATCTCTTTTACATTGGCATTGATTTATTCATTATTAGGGAGAATTATGGACCTTCTTTGTCCTCTTATTCATTAAAAAAAGCAACAAAACACAATTTAATATTCCAACTAGCTCATGGCTAATTGGGAATATTACAATCCTCCCTTCCCAAATGTTGCTTGTCCTCAAGCAACTGACAAGGTGAGTGCTGCAACTCTCCATCATTGGTGACACCAACATGTGATAAGCTTCCCTCATAAGCTAAGTGTCTACCAATCCATCCCTCCATGAATTTCTCCTCCAAAGTTCTCATGAGATGCAAATAATCCATCCCACAAGGAGACAATAGTTCCAATGAAGCAAACATGGTTTGCCCAATTTTCTCCTTGAAACATGTAGCATAATGAACATGGAGAATCTCTCTCCCATAGGGCACATAAATTCCTCCCATACTCCCTCTAAACATTCCCATAAAAAGTATAAGTACATCATCAATGTATGGGATCAAACTTAAGTACATGCAAACAAAAATTTGTACAAATGGAGGTGGGTCATAGTCCCACATGTGGAACCAGCGCAGTAAATCTCTTGAATGCATCAGGTGATGATATGGTAAGTGGTTTCCCCACCACTTACTTTCTTCCCAATTCCTCTCGCAATGGTTGAAAGTGTGAGATATGTTTAGTGCTTTTGGAGTGCACCCACAATGATACAATATCTCCCTATGTCCTCCAAGGGAGTGGCCATGTTCAGAAATGTTTATGGCCCAAAGTTGGCCATGAAGTTTATATGGAATAATTCTCCTCCTTGGAGCTATGGCCTGCATATACATGGTAAAGGAATGCAAATAATCATAAAATGAAACATTATGTACATAAGCATGTTCTTTACCCAAAATTCTGTTCATACAAATGGAGTGGTCCATAGGTAGACCCCCTCTCATTCCAAAAGAGGAAAGAGGTGGCTGTAATAACTCCTTCATTGAGTCATTCCTTCATTGAGTCATGTCTCTCTTCTATCTCCACATGGTTCATGCATCTCTGAAAATGTGGATATAGTTCCTCTTCAAAGCCTTCCCAAGTGTAGCTCTCCATGATAGTGTTGTAGACCCTCATGGAATAAGTATGGCTGAATAAGAACTCTTCATAAGCCCTTTGTAGCAAATTCTCCTTGAGCTCGGAGACTCTAGATAAGAAGATCCTACCATGATAATAGATGACTTCTTCTTGGACTGAATAGCCCTCTTCATGTAGTTGGTCATCAAGTATCATGCATGTGAAAATGTCCTTGGAATAATCCACCAACAGTTGGGATTTCCAATATGGATCAATCTTCCATAGTGATAGTGTTGATGATCTATCACAAAGAAAATTTGTCATATGGCTGCTTTCCTCCCTGACATCTCTCATGCCAAAGGTATATGTTGGAAGGTTGTTATTCCTCCCATGCTTCTCCTCCCACAACACATAATCTGAAATGAGAGTGGGTAATGATGATGTTGGGAGGATGTCTCCCTCCTCCTTGAGTCTACCTAAGGCTCTCAACATTGTATCATGGCCTTATAATGCTCCCATCCTTCCCAGATCTATGGTTGGAGCATCATATTGTGAGACATCTCTCACAAACTCTGAATCAAGTGGCCTCCTAGGTGCTTTGCCACAAAATAATAATTTCCCATGAAGCAATCTCACAAGCATAATAGATGGGACTATTAGGTCCTTGCTTACACTGCGCAAATCCATCTCTGATTTCTGTTTGGAAGTTGTATGTGAGGGATACGTGTGCATGACTTTAAACATTTGAGTTTTGTCACTCTTTCTATCCACCCATTCCATATGCAAAGTCTCCCAATCAATGGTGACTTTCCCCAAAGTAATCAACCATTGCACACCCAATATTACATTGGTGTCAGGTATGTCAACCATAAAGAAGTGATCAGTCAATGTATATGTTCCCATGGTGACTGATAAGGATGGAACATAATGCATGCATTGCATAGTTCTATCTCCTGGGACCAAAACAGAAAATCCCTCAAAAGCATCAATGGGTATTGCCCTCCTTTGCACTAGTTGGGCATCAATGAAATTGTGGGTAGCCCCATAATCAACCAAAAAAAAAACCCTCTGATTTAATATAGAACCTTGAACCCTTAAGTTCAAGTACTATGGTACTCCTCTCAATGATGCAAGAGCGCCTCCAATTAGAGAAAATGCCCCATTCCCATCCTCTCATGGTGTTGGTTCATCTCCTGCAGTGTCAGCGCTGTGACCTCTCCTTGGTTCATCTTCTTCTTCCTCCTCGTCATCTAAGGAGACCTCTATGTAGTGTGCCTTTCCTGCTTCACATCTATGTCCGGGTGCCCAAGATTCTTGGCATGTGAATCAAAGCTTCCTCCTCCTAAAATCACTTTGGATGTCATAATCAAGAGGTTTTTTATTTTGGTTCTCCTTTGAAAGAGGAGCCTTCTCTTCTTTTCCCTTTGATGGAAAATAGGGCTTATGCTGAAATGTTGCCTATGCTTTTGGCAAGGAATATTGAAGATATATATCCCTTTCAATGGAATCTTGAAAGGTAGTGGTCTTGGTAGACTTAAACAACCCATGAAGATTTTCATCTAACCCATTAATGAACATATAGATCCTTCTTTTTGCAGATAAATCAGGAACCATAACAGAAAGTCTCAAAATTTCAGAAATGTGAGTTTCTGGATTACCTTGTTGTTTTAGCTTAGCAAGCCCCATGAATGGTGCTTCAAGATCTCTTCTATCAAACCTCTCCACCAACCTACTTGTGAACTCTGAATATGCAATCACATTGGCACGACCCAATGTAGACAAGCCATGGAACCACCAATCATGTGCTTCACCCTCAAGGTGCAGTGCTGCTATCCTAATGAACTCCATTTCTAGAACTTTGTTCAACTGGAAGTAGATGTCAAGCTTCTCTACACATGATTTGGCAGTGCATTTATATGACCCATCAAAATTGGGTAAGAAAAATCTTCCCATAGTGCGATGTAGATCATGATTCTAAATCAATCCACCACTTCTATTGTGATGCCTGGGTCTCCTATTGTCCTTGATTTGACAAAATTCTTGAAAACTCAAGTGGTCCTTGAATCTTTGAGTTTTAGAATCATACTCCATAAAATAGTCTTCAAGGGATTCTTGCTCTTGAAACCCTTCATTTCCCACAACTAAGAAAGTAGGCATTGTAGAGCATTAGGAAACTTGTTGTTGTTGCACTGGTTGATCACTCTAGTGATGAGACATGTCGGAGCCTTCACCATGATGAAATCCTTTAGGGGATTCCTTGTATCTATCCATCCTCATCTCCTTTTTCACTCTAGCAATGTCTTGCATGGTTTTAAGAAGGATCTTAGGGAACTCCTTCTCATCGTGTTCTCCTCCAGAGAAAGGGGTTTTACCCTTGTCTTATTTGTCATTTCTATAATCAAACTTTCGGTGTCTTCTTCTTTGATACCTCTTCTCTCTATCAGTAAGAGGATCTCCTTCTTCATATGACATATCGGCTTTTCAAGATGCACAGACTGTGCCAAGATTATGCTCTCATACCACTATAATATTCCCAAATGGGAAAAGCAGGAATATAGTGCAAAATGCTAGAACAACAGTGTAAACCATCATATAAAAGCAAGAGGCCAATATGGAGACCTTTCATATGTTATAACAGCATAAAAATATATATCAATAATGGGCCATAAGATACATAACAAGAAATATCAAGCCTCCAATGAACAAAATCCCTCAAAAGAGGTGCTGCTACTATATATAAGAATTTGGAAGACTGCTACAGCGCTGTTTAAAATCCACTTCTATAGAAAATGAATATACAACATATCTAGGGCTGATATGTGCCTCAAAAGATAGATCCAATACAGATTTGAGCACTATACAACCTCCTTTGAAAATCCCCTTAAGGGTTTTCAACAAAACACCATACACAAGATGGAGATCTAAGCCCTAGGGATGAAGATACTATAAAATACAAATCTAGAAAGTGTGGCTGATCTGATATGATCAATAGAATAACCTCCTCCAATACATCCTCTAAATGAAAGGCAAATCCCTTGCACTAGAAAACCAACTCTCCAAATGGTGTGCCAAACCACCCTGCAACTCCTCCTACATAAATAACACAAAACTAGAAGTAAACTGCGTTGTAGGGATAAATAAATGGTTGGCCTGATGCCAAGATCTAAAAATATGCACAAGGGCCTTCCTTACTGTCCTCCCAATAGAAGGGAAGCCTTTTCCACTGAAAATGAGCAATGAAATGACCCACATCTTGTCTCCTATTAGGGGAATTTTGAGGTCTAAAATGGGCCTCCTAAAGATAATGTACAATCAAAATTCACTTTATGAGAACCAATCACATTTTAGGGGATGACATCATCCCAGTCGGTTGAGGTGGCATTGCTTGAGTTAAAGGTACTTATTTGTCACATTTTCAATGGTGGATAAAAAATCATGGTTACCATGGTAGTGCTGTAAGTACTTTTAAAGTCATAAAGTAAAGTACTCATAATAAATGTCATTTCACACTTTGTGAATAAAATATTATTATTGTCATTTCATATTTTTTGAAACAAACAATCCATATCCCTACACAATCTTCATATATTTACACACTTTTCAATAAATATTATATTTGTATATTTTCAAATATTTATTTATAAATCAAATCGATTCAATACGTAATATAAAATTCATACATAAAACAATATATTATATTATATGATTTTTATATAGTACATTAATTACATGTTATTATATAATTTAAATAATATAAATTTTAATTAATAGTATATTCTATAATTAAGAATTTATGAATTTATATTTATATATATTTTTAATTTATTTAAGTACAAAGGAAAAATGCATTAGTTGTGAAATGATAATGATTTTTTCTTGAAACCTCATTCTTATTTATAGTCACATCAATACCATTTTTTTATTAATTTTATTTTAATACAACTTTTGAATTGAATTTAACCATGGTTACATGGATTTTGGTGCAAAAAGTGAATTGCAAATTCATAAATATTATTTTATTATTATTTCCGTAGGAGGCCCATTTTAGACCTTAAAATTCCCTTAATGACTACTGCAACCTTTAAAACAACTCAACCCTCAACAAGATCTGTGTTGTAAATGGAAGATGAAACTTGGCCTTAAGCCTGATAGTGGACTATGTAGTACACGACTCCTCCAAGAGCTTCTCAATGGAAGAGGTGGGATTCCCGATCGAGAACACCCAGTGCTAAACAACACTCAATCTTAGCTAAACAAGAAAAGAAAGATATATGTCTAAACAGACCATATATTGAAAAAATTCATATCTCAACATACATAATGAATATGGTTGCCATCCTCTTCCTTAAATAAGATATGAGCTTGCAAACCCTAAGCCCCATCCAATAATAGCACTACTTCCATGCAAATCATCTCCATCTAAAACTGCGTTGTCTTTCATTGATGACCACTCCTTCGTGACAACGCTATTGATTTGGTCAAAGTTGACTTAGTCAAGGTGTTCCGGCCCCTTTTCACACCAAAAGGTGCTCAATTAAGCTGCCAAGATCTGTCTCTTTCACATTGGAATTGATTTATACATTATTAAGGAGAATTATGGACCTCCATTTTCCTCTTATTCATTAAAAGAAGTAGCAAAACAAAAATTAATATTCCAAATAGCTCATGGCTAATTGAGAATATTACAACCCCATACTGGGTTATAGCCTCTCGGCGCAATTTTATGGGGTAGCCTCTCGACGCAATTATTTTGATTGATTTAAATAGTTTTAAAATAATAAAGATTTAATATTAATCAATTATAATTTGATGTATATAACCATTCAAGGATTGAATGTGAACTTCATAATTCCATTCATAATAATTTGTTGAGAAAGTCTGGCTTAGCAAAAGCATATATAGATTTGATTTAAAATAAAAATAATATAATCGACTTCTTTGCTCAGTAGCTCGTTGAGTGGGTCCTAGATAATTATCACTTTAAAAAAATATCTTGATTGTTAATTATATTACATTGATGACAAGGAGAAAAATACACAAATTTTATTAATTTTGTATGGAATTTTATTAAAAACAATTTTCCCACTTTCAACAATTTTAAGTCATCTATCTACATATTAAAACTAGCCTATATCTATTTTAACTCTAGATCTATTAAGCAGGGAGAAGGATCAAATCTCTTGAGGCTAAAACCTCTTTTTTAGTGAAAAACTTGAGGAAAGTTTTTCACCTCGAGACATTTGATCCCTCTCTGCGCTTCATAGGATCTATTAAGCAGGGAGAGGGATCAAATCTCTTGAGGCGAAAACCTCTTTTTTTAATGAAAAACTTGAGGAAAGTTTTTCACCTCGAGAGATTTGATCCCTCTTCGTGCTTCATAGATCTAGAGTTAAGATAGATCTAACTTGGCTTCAGGCCAAGGAAAATATATCAAACATATGATTAATTTCATCAATAAGATGTAAATACATCTAATATTAATATAAACATTTTTAATATGCTAAATATGTCTGATATTTATTTGGTCATTTTAATTTTAAATTTTCTTAGTTACCTCACTTTAATGCAATGATAAATATTTTTGATAACGTTAATGATGAAAAATGACGAAATAAAAAATTTGAATGAAAAGTGACAATGTAATAGTGTTGAATGATAGAAAATGTTAATAATAAGAATGTAGTGAATTACAAATAGTATTCATTGTGATCAATCTCAAACTATTTTCTTGTACTATTCTTATTGTCACCCTTGTTAGTTTTGTCACCTTTCATATTGATTATATGAAAATGACAGTTGACATCATAAAGCTTGATTTGTTGTAGTAAACATCATACCTTGTCTCTCTTGCTCTCCAATATTAGTAGGTTGAATTACTATAGCACAAATATAAATGTACATTGCCAATAATTTTTAGTGCTTACACTGAAATCAATGTACATTGTCAATCCAATCACTTTAAAATTAATGTACCATCGCACATCCAATTATATCAGATCTGAAATCAACATCTACACTAAAATCAATGCATCTAATGCAAGCAATCAAATAAGATTATAAAAATAACTTCTACACTGAAATCAATGCATCTAATGCAAGCAATCGATAGGATTAGAAATCAACATCTACATTCAAATCAATGCATCTAGTGTAAGTAAGAAAATAGGATTAGAAAGCAACATCTACACTCAAATCTATGCATCTAGTGTAAGAAATCAAATAGGATTAGAAATCACCATCTACTTTGAAATCAATTCATTTAGTGCAAGCAATGAAATAGGATTAGGAATCATCTATATTGAAATCAATGCATCTAGTGCAAGAAATCAAATATAATTAGAAATCAACATCTACATTGAAATCAATGCATCTAGTGCAAGAAATCGAATATAATTAGAAATCTACATATATATTGAAATTAATGCATCTAGTGCAAGCAATTAAATAGGATTAGAAATCACCATCTACGCTGAAATCGATGCATTTAGTGCAAGAAATCAAATAGGATTACAAATCATATACATTGAAATCAATGCATCTAGTGAAAACAATTAAATATCTTTAGAAATCAACATCTACACTAAAATTAATGAAGTCAGTGCAAGAAATCAAATAGGATTAGAAATCACCATCTACACTGAAATCAATGCATCTAGTGCAAGAAATTTTCTCCCCTCTCCCCCATCCATCTACATCTATATCTCCCTCCATCTCTCCTTCTTTGTCTCTCTATCTCACTCCCCCAAACACACATTCTCTCTCACTCCATATCTATCAATCTCTTTGTCCGTCCCTCCCTCCCTCTCTCCATCTCTCACTTCTTCCCTCTCTTCACCTTCCATCAATATATCTATCTCCCTTTTTCTCTCTATATCACCCCCAAAAAATGCACTCTCTTTATTCAATCTCTCTCTCTCTCTCTCTCTCTCTCTCCCTCACTTCTCTCTCTTTCCTCTTGTTGTCCTCTCTCTCCATATTCTTTATCACTTCTCTATCTCTCCACCTTTCTCTCTCTATGTCTTTATTAGTACATCCCTCCCTATCCCCCTCCAAATTCATATATCTTTCCCTCCCTCTCTCTATTTCTCACATCCTCTCTCTTCCTTCCTCTCTCTCCCTTTCTCTCCTGCCTATCTCTCTCTATCGCTCTCATTTCACCATCAAACTTTGTTACTATATCCATCCCTCTCTCATTATCTACCCTTCTCTCCTCCTTCTTGTATCTTTATCTCACTCCCAAACATACACACACTCTCTCCATATCTCCCTTGTCACTCCTTCTCTCTCTCCACTTCTCACTCTCTTTTCCTTTCTTCTTCCCTCCCTCTCTCCCCATACAACTCCATCCCATTATCCCTCCCTCTCTCCTCAAAACTCCCTCCCTCCTCTCTCTATTCCTTCCTCTATCTCCCTTTCTCCCCTACCTCCCTCTCTCTTCCCACAACACTCTCTTTATCTCTCTCTATTTTCCATCCAATGCTTTATCTTCTTTCGTTGCTCTCCACCTCTCTCTCTCTCTTCCCCCCCCACCTCTCTCTCTCTCTCTCTCTCTCTCTCTCTCTCTCTCAATCCAACAATGTTACTATATCCCTCCCTCTCTCCTTCTGTCTCCCTCACTCCCCCTTCTGTCCATCTCTCCTTATTTTTCTTTTTATCTCATCCCTAAACATACACACTCTCTCTACATCTCTCCCTTGTCACTCCCTCTCTCTCTCCACTTCTCACTCTCTATTTCATTCTTCTTCACTCCCTCTCTCACCCTCCAACTATATATCTCTATCCCTCCCTCTCTCCTCCCCTCTCTCAAATATTGTCTCTCGTCCTTCCTCTCTCTCCCTTGCTCTCCTACCCCCCTCTCTCTCTCCGCCTTCCAATCCTCTCACTATCTCCCTCCCTCCCTCCTTCTCTCTCTCCCCCCTCCATATTTGTGTCTCCCTCTCCCTCTCATACCATTCTCTACCTCTCTCAATTCTCTCCCCCTCTCTCTCTTCATTCCTTCTCTCTTATCTCGTTCAGTTTCTTTCCATCTCTCCTTTGTCACCCCCTATCTCTCTAGCACTCTATGTCTTTGCTCTTCCTTCCCATATATATCTAGAGTTAACATATATCATATCATGATATATTAATATATATTATAATATAACAAATTTAATATTGTATTAATCTAAAGTTATTAAATTTAATAATATTAATGTTATAATATATTAATATGAAAATTAGATTTAAGAATAATAATAATATTAATATTAGGGTTAATAATATTTTCTTGCATGGTATTAATAATAATTTGGCCCATGGTATTTTTCCCATAGAATTCACCTAAATAAAACCTTTTTTTAGTGTTCATAAATATAAAGAGGATTATGTAGTAAATATAAAAATATGTTTTATGTATTTACTATACCTCTGATTTATTTATATTTTTATTTATTTACCATGCCTCTTTAATTTACCCATGGGGGAGCAATATCATACCAAGTGGGTTCATATTGGGGGATATATATTGAGGAAGAAATGACATAAAAAATAATATTGGGTAAAGGGATTTTATATTGGTAGGTATAAAAAATGGAGCTCAAAGTTAATGAAAAAAATATAGAGGGTATAAAAAATGTTAATGAGAAAATGAATACCTACAATATCTAGTGAAAATAGGGTTTTTTAAAATGGGTTGTATTTACCATGTTTTTTGGCCCATAAGCTTGGTATATAATTAGATGTTGATTTCTAATGCCATTTGATTTATTTTTATTTATTTCGCATACATATTTATACTTCTTTATATTTATTTATTTACCATACCTCTTTTATAAATATGTTATTTGGCTCATGGTATTTAGCCCATGGTATTAAAATGGTATTTGGCCCATAGGATTCATCTAAATAAAACCTCATATTTATTTATATTTTTATTCATTTACCATACCTTTTTTTTGAGTGTTCATAAACCTCTTTATATTTTAAATTTATATTGTATTTATACATAGATTTGTTTTAAAGTAATATGATTAAAAATGCTGAGCGAAGGACTTATTTAATCGTAATAAACAATGCTGAGCGAAGGAGTATTTGTCATCTAAAGATTATCGGTTTCTTGGGCTCACGGGCGTCCCTGTATTAGAAACTCCTGGAGTCTTCTGCTTGTAAAGGACATATGCCATGTGGCTACAGGATTTAATAAAAAATCATGTTCTGCATCCTTTACCTATATATAATCTCTTCAATGCACTGTCAGTTATTGATTCCATCGAAGAGCGAAGAGTGGACTTCATACAAGGGTCTAAATAGTCACAGCATAAATTTAGTCAAAGTTGTCATAAGGTAGTGGCAGTTGCTTAGAAGCTGGAATACTTTATTTCATCAAATGTGCCGGAGTGGATTCATGTATTCTGTAAGATAAAGAAATCATGTTAAATTAGTGTATTCTACGACTATTATATATATATATATATATATATATATATATATATATATATATATATTTCATTGTCATTATCATTATCATTAGAATCTATAAAATCATATATATCAAATTATTGGAAAATGGGAGTCATGGTGAGTCAATATAATGATTTTATTGAGTTTTAATATGGCCCATTAATTAGTGAGAAGGTATTTTTGTTTTGTTCATAATATTAAAAAAAATAATAAAAATGAAAATATACTTTTCTTTTTTTTTCCAATTGATATTGAACCATATGTAAACTTCTAAAAAAACAATGATATTATGCATACTAATCGGCATAGACCTCCATATATTGATGGGAATAATGAATGGTTGTATGTAGTTGCTAGGAATGGCAATGTTGTCATTTCTATCCCAAGTCTTATTTACAATATTATTAAAAAAAATACTTTTAGGTCACACTATGCTTTAATCTCCCAAAATAATATATTAATATATATATATATATAATTTGATAATAATTTTTGTTTAATATGTGTCATATTTTTTATGGTAATAAACCAAAGTTTAATATTTTATTATTATTATTATTATTATGAAATGAAATAATTGATTATTATAAAAACCATCTTTCATTATTTTTAATAACATATGTGAGATTATAATTTTTCAATATAACATTAATTTTACTAAGAGTATGTTATTTTGAAAGCTTTACATTGAATTTAAATTATATAATTTCACTATAAATTAGAAATTGCATTTACCTAAAGTTTTATATATTTTACCATACTTTTTAGGAGAGTTTCAATAAATGTTAGATTCAAGTTGAATGGGAATTTTATTAGATTAATTGAATATCATGAATGTAAATAAATTCATTTTATATTAAGAAGTTATTTTGAATTTAATGATACATAATGTACATTATAAATCTCCATTGTTGGGTAGGTTGGTGTGGAGTTCAATAATAATAATTAAAATATTTATTTGATTTTTGTGTATTTTATGGTGACCTATTACTATAGTTGACCTTATTATTTACATGGTGTAGGAGTAGGTTGAGAATATTACAATATTCTTGTTTTAAAGTGAATTAGGGTTATACTACAGATTTGTGATAAATGCTTGGAAATTACTGGGGTGAATTTGTAATCGTGTCTTTTCAATTATTCAATTCAACGTAATCTCATTTTTCAAGTGTTTTCTTACTTAATCTCCTTTTTCAAGTATTTTCTTTTGCAACTAATATCTTAAGTATGTGTTCAAATTTTAATTGTTTATTTTGCAGTTACGAGAAAGATATTTGCATATATAAACATAATTCAAAAAAATTCACATGAGTGACACATTCACCATTCAACACATGGAGACACTATATTTAAGTGGAAACTCATAAAGGGAGAAAACCACGAATTTTTGGTTGAAGTGATGTGAAGGCAAGCTTTTGCTCCCTTATTACATCAAATTCTTTGTAGGCTCGAACCTATAGCAAGTTGCTACCTCAATTCTTTTGCAAGCTTCAACTTGCAAGAAACCTCCAACTCCCACAAATTTTGTGCAAGCTACAATAAAAAGGAGGCTCCTACCTCAACACGCTCCAACATGTTCTTTATCAATCTACAACTTGAAAGCAGACTACAATCCCTTGAACAAATTACAAATCAAAATTTTTGGTTACCCAATCTTTGTCTTTATTATGAAATTAGTTTCTGTCATATTTATGTTGCTTATCCTCTTTTCTTCTCTTCTTAAGTCTGCTCTACTTCTGCTATTCTTTCTCTTCCTCTTTGCTCTTTACCAGGCGTATTTAAGAGCTCTCACATGCAATTTTCAATTCTCAAAAACTTAATTCTCATTCAACAATGCATCTTTTATAAAAATGGCTCTCTCACTATTTGCATCCTATGTAGGAATTTGAAATGAGGAGTTGTATCTTGGTATTCCATAACCTCACCTCTTCATTTTCAGCGATCTCAAATGAGGACAAGTCTTCTTTGTATTGTTTGCACATCCTAACAATCATGACCAATGATTAATTATTGCATAAGACAAGGCAAAATTGATGTAATGCAGGTTGGTTGAAGATAGGGTGCATTGCTATCTAGGGTAACATAGTTTACATAATGAATGACCTACATTATAAAGTTGGTCCTCACAGGGACATGGGCATTATTCTTATAAACAAACCAAAAGTATAAATGATTTTGTATAGTTGATTTTGTTGATACCATAACATGTTCTCTGGTTCTATGGTTCTCTGACTTTGTTCTCTAGCTCTTTTGTGCTATATCTTCATTTTGTTTGAAACAATCATCAATGTACAAATATCAAAGCCTTTGTACATCACATAACTTTTAAATCACTCTTTGCACTTCATTTGATTAGGCTTTACACTTCAAGCAATCAACTCAATCAATCTTGCAACATCAAGAGACATCATCAACATGACTATGATCATTTGACATTAGTACCAACATTGCCAACAATTTATGCCACTAGAAATTTAATTGAAAAAAATCATTAAAAAATAAGATAGAAACTTTAAATTAATTTTTTTTTTCTTAAAATTAAAAATATTATGATTTATAAAAAAAATCATATTTTCATTCTAAATATACTATGAAAACGCTCTATTTTTGTCTATTCTTACATGAAAAATACTTTACCATAAAATAACACCTTCAACCATAAATAAATCATCTATCAATATTAATTTCAGTGGATACCATTTCAAACTTAATTTATCTCGTTTTTAAAACATTTTCAAAACCATTCATGTAGTAAAAATATAATAAAATAAAATCTATAATAATAAAATATATATATAAAAACTTAAAATTATTTGATACTTATAAACCAAAAAAAATAATTCAAAATTTCGTTCAAATGCCAGGCGTGCTTTTGCAAAAGTGAAGAGGTCCGCCCGTCTTATCAAAATGATTTGGAGATATCTTTAAGTACGCATCTTGGTTGGCAGGGTCCATCTATGAGCAGTAGACTTGTTTAAAAACACCTGCAAAGAGAGTAAGAAAAATAATATTTTGCGTTTTCTTTGGAATTCTGGGTTTGTAAGGTCGACTTAGAGTCTTCATTAAACTCTTCGTCATTGTTGTCCTTGGTCATTGTTGACCAGCCTTATAACCCCTCATCAAGTGCGGCGTCTATGGAACTCTAATGACCCCATCGGGTCCTACTCCACATTAGAATTTGTCGAAAAGAATTTGATATCCGTGGAAATGAATTTAGCATTATTCAAAAACGGTTGAGTACTTTTTGTATATTTATTTATTTTTGAAATTATGTGATACTTATTCAATTAATGATAATGATGGTTTCTGTGTCCCATATAGGGTGTAGATCGATGTTGATTCCTTTCAATTATTGCTTTTGATTCAAGAATGCATCTAGATTATATCGTCTTTAAATGATGGATAAGAAGATCAAAGAATGCATTTGAGTTATATCGTCTTTAAACGATGGATAAAGAAAGATCAGGGCCGGAATTGGAATGAAAAGTTTGAATTCAAAATTCTCCATAATTTTTATTATTTTTAATGTTTTTATATTTATTATATATTATTTTTTTTCTTTTTAACTTTATATTATTTTATTATATTTAATTAAAATTTTATTTATTAAATAATTATTTGATATTATTAATTAATAATTAATAATGTTTCTTAATAATAAAAATTTAATAATTTTTTTTAATAATTAATTAATTAATTTAAATAATGATTAGTATTTAAAAGTTATTTCTAGGTAATGATGCATCCATACTATTTATTCATTAAAATGAATGAATATGGCTTAAAAATCCAACTAAATCTTAATGTTTTCATAATGAACCACATTAGATGTTTCAAAAACCAAGCAAATCATAATGTTCTTAAAATGAACCACATTAAATAAATCAAAGTTTAAATTTTTAAAAATATTATATATATATTAGATAATAAAAATAAAATTGTATTTTAATAAAAAAAAAAAAAAAAAAAAACACAAAAACATGTTTAAACCACCCTTATATTCAAATCAAGATTAATAACTTAGTCTTACCAACTTAGGAGAAAAAAAAAATTAAATAGAAAAAAAAGAAAAAGCTAAAGATCAACCAAAAATAGACATTTGAAAGAGTGTCAAATTTAAAAATAAAAAACACACTCTGAATAAATTGGTGTTTATCATTCAAACATGAAGGCAAATGCTCACAAATTGGCAACTTATTTTTCTAACGTGTACGACTAAAGATCATCCAAGCACTCTTTACGAAAACTTAGTATTTCAATAACCTGATAATAGTTGTGAAAACTACGATGCTTTACCAAAATAGCTTCAAAACAAAAGGAAGAAGTTTATTTGATAACGAAGAACATACACAACATGAGGGTCACAAATGTTTCAAAGCATGTAATGGGAGGTCTATAGACAAGCCTAGTTTATCTTGGCAAAGATTTTGAAAAATTCCAATAAATATTTTGAAAAAATGTGAAGATTTTATCAGAAATTTTGTTTATAGTTGTTAAATTTTAGTATTTTGAGTGCTCTAAGGGTTTTGATAGTCTTGAATCCATTTCCACTATCAAAAATGGATTCAAAACACTCCAACTACACGTTTCTTGAATTTTAGTTGCGGGATTCGACAAAAAAGCGTAGTTAGGGCCTGATACATTTCTTATAGATAGACAACCATAGACAAGTCAAGTAGATGTAAGAAGTACAATCCTACTATGGTTAGTACAACATGTGATTGTTTTTAAAAGATTGAATATTAAGGTTTAAAATGAAGAAGATGATTATCATGGAAGAGTGAGGTAAAAATTTATTAGTAAATTTTTGAAGTTTAATTCTGAAATAGAAGTCTTTTCATTGTAAGAAAATAGGTGTTACTTTGGAGGTCATTGCTTAGATTTTTTTTATCCTAAACATAGTGATTAACTAGCCAATTATCTTATGCTAATCAACATATATAACTAGTATGGAGATGGAAAGTTTTAAGTATGTATTTGATGTAATTGTTACATGGGCATATCTATTTTGGAATAGGGTTTCTAAAATTTAAATTTTCTTGTCAATAATTATTTGGTGGATGGTAGCGATTTACCTTATAGAATATTCTATAATATTTTTAATAAAGTATACACAAATTAAATGTTGAGATTTATTTCCAAAATAGTTATGTTTCTTAACACCTTTAATTAGCTATACTATTATGTAAAAGTCTATTTATAAATTAAGAATCTCCATGATAAAATGGGGTGAATCCTCATAGTTAAGCATATTGTCATATGTTTTTAAAAATCTATATATGTTTAACTTATATACATAATTAATACTTTTTATGGCTAATAATAATTATTATTAGTTTAAATAAAAAATTATATTTTAATTTGATTTTTACTATTATTTTAATTTTAGAAAAAAGTATGATGAAGCCTTTGTCTATCTGAGCATTTAATTTATATGGTTGTGTTGGCTTTTTTAATGTAATTTTGAAATTTTGTATGTTTTGCAAACTCCCCTTCTTTAAGATGAAGAAGACTTTCATGAAGGGGATGTTGTAAGATATTCAACTACTCAGTGAGCTCAGTTAATGAATTATGAAGTTCAATTATTTAGATAGTTAAGTTAGGACAACTTTTTTTTTCTTCTCTTTATTATATATACATATTTGTATATTACTTATTATATATAATAATTGTGTAACTATATTAGCCTAGATCTATCATAACTCTCGATCAACCAAGCACTAAGAGGATCGAATCTCTCGAGGTGTTATAACCACCCCTCTCATATTTACCCAATTTCACAAAATTTTATGGGTAAACACAGCAGATGGAAATGTACTATCATGACCCAACCTCTTTAGTTCCGGTTAAGAAAATGAGGCCTACAAACTAACACACATTAGCATCCTATGGACTACAAATCACCAAAGTTGAAGAAACACCTACTGGGTGGTTAATTCATGAGCTAGAACCTTATTTTAGTGAACGATTCACAAACGCATTCTTAACATTGCTTCCATGTGGATATGAAGCTATAACTCGACTCACGAGCTTGCCTCCATGCGGTTATGGCCTAAACTCTTCGATTTTGAGAATGTGGTCTCGAGATTTGTGCCTTTGAGGTCATCACCAAACCTTTATAATTTCCTAAGACTTTCTAGAATCATTATTAACATGATGAAAAACTTAAACATTCAAAAATTGTATTATTATATTGTTTATCCTTCATTTGATGTTTATGGTAGAAAATTCAAGAAATGGGTTATATGAGTAGTTTTAGCAATGGGACTCAATTTAGAGAATTGGGATCATAAATATTTCGAGGTTAGTTTCGAGGCCCTAAATAACATTTTTGGGGGGGAAACTTTACCATATGTGCAAAACACGGTAACATTATTCTACACTCGAATACCTTTCCAACGACCTAAGAATCACACTAATTGGAGTTTGTATGAAAAAATTTATTTCTCTTAAAAGTTGATCCATCGTGTTTGACCGCATATATCAAGAGGATGCCATGTCTACCCCATTATTCATGTAAAATTGCTAGACATGTGGGGTTATGAAGAAGACTATAAAAGGGCCAAAGTTATGAAAATCATTTTGAAGGTTGAATGGGTCAAATCTATTGCCCTGTTGTCTATCGGGATATGTTATAACTAGGTCACTATGAGGAAAAGGGGGTTCCATTCTGTTTTCTTGTCTCTTTTTTCCATGGTTGAACAAAAGCGAGTGTGGATAGAGAGAGATCATAATAGGGAGTTTTATGTTCTAAATATTAGGTCATAGGTGACAAGTTTCAAGAAACTCCATAGAGATTTCCTTCTCATTTGTATTTTATCAATGTTATTCCAAACAAAATAGAGTAGAGCAACATCACCTTCAAGCTGGATTTTCCTTAACGGTTTCCCAAATCATAGTTTGGTGTTCTTGGTGTTTGGTGTGTGTTTGTATTTCACTATTCACTCTATTTTCCATCCTAATACATGCACAAGAAGAAAATAATAATTTTTAAATCTAAGGAAATGTTAACCCTCATAGTAGATTTCAAGTTTTCAATCAATTTTTATGAGATCTATTGTGATAAGCGTCTCTTTGAAATACCCACGATAGTTTACAAATCAATATCTACTCATTATTCATGTGGCACTAGAGATGATATTTATCTACTTTGAAAATAAAGAATACATTGTTGAAAGATAGAAAAACATGGAAATGGATAAATACCTCATATTTACACATTGAACATTAATGATTAAAAATATCGCCTTCAAATATTATACTAAATGTTGGTGTTAAGGACTATAAACATTAGTAATTCTATAATAAATGATAGTAACGAGAGTTAGATCCATTAATATTCATAACTTGTATTATTTTTTAAACATTTCATGTCTTATATGTTGGAATATATGTCATTTTATTTAAAGCATCTTTAATTAAAACAATATTATATCTACGACATATAAAATATTAAATGCACTACTACAAAAGTACATATTATTAACATTTAATATGAACTATATAAAATTTGATAATATATACACCTCAAACGAGTAGGCGAAGTTTATTTTCCAAGCCATCAACCCATAAATGCACGGGAAGCGGGGAAATGCTCATAGTAGAATTAAAGCAAGTACATAATCCGCGGTCGAGTTCTGCCCTCGGGCGCACATGGGCCGATGGGTAAGAAAATAAGCTTCACTGACGAGTTGCCTTCTTTGCTTGGCCACACATGACCCCTCTTCGACGTCTGCACGCCCCATCGACTATTATTCCTGTGTCTATTCCACCTGAAGCCCATGACCTCTCTCGTTCACTTGATAGTGATGGAGACCCCTCTTCCCTAATCACGATCCCCTCAAATACCCTAGGGCCTAAATCCCTCCATCTCGGAAAGGCCCGAAAGTTCTGCCACCTTTATTTTGAGCCTCCCTTTCTCCTTCCAACACGGCCTCCCTTAATATAATTTTCCTCGCGTTCTAATATTTTATTCCTCAATATAATAATAATGATTCCTCAATCTAATAATAATTCTCTTTGTATTTAAATCTTCTAATTTTAATTCTTATAGTTCGTGCTCTCCTAAATTAAAAACCCACGGTAGTAATAATAATAATTGTCAAAAAAGCTTATATTATTGCATTTCTTCACCTTTCATCTTCTTACGAACACAATAGCCATATTCCCCAATTTCCAATTAATAATGTCCTTTCCATGATTAATATTTCTTCGTCTAATTACCCCCCCCCCCTTATAATCATCTCCCCCTATAAGCCTTCCAATTATGAGTCATTTCACCACCCTTACCTCTTAATTCCCGCCTCATCCTCCTCCCCTTAATCTTGAGTGGTTAAGCTCTCCTTGGTTGATACGAATCCCCTATTTAAGGCTCCTGGAAAAGGTTTTAGCTTTATCCATGTTCCTTGTTCCATTCCCTTTGAGGATATTATTTGTTCCATTGAATCATCTCCACTGCTACCTTCCCTCCCATTCAACGAAGAAAATATTTTTCCAAGAATGTGGGTGCATTCTTCAAAACTCCAAGTTCCCCAAGCCTAACCTTTCTAAAAGAGAATTTTTCCCTTCTTGACTTAACTTTAATCCCAATATTCTCATTCTTAAAGCTCATAAAGGCAATGCCTCTTGTCATCATGGTTAGAAAATTAAAATCATAAGATGATGGATATTATTTCCTTCTCCTCTTACCACCCTTATTAAAAACCTATCCGGAGGCTATTACCACCAAGGTCACCAAAGCCATTACGATCTCTCCTTGACCCCTCAATCCAACAACTCCACATTCCCTTAATCCCACCAACCCCGGGATTTATGGTCAGTCGAAAAGTCCTGAACGTCATTCCCTTTAGACCTATTATCGGTGCTATAGGAGGTCCCACCCATGCCCTCTCCAAATTCCTTGTAAAAACTTCATCCCCATTTTTTCCCTTTCCTCCTCCTTCATTACAGACTCAGTTCCAGAGTTTTTGTCCGACACCTTCAGAGACCCTTAAGCTTGATAAGAATGACATTGTGGTTAGTTTTGATGTTGTCTCATTGTTACCAAAATTCTTGTCCTGTAGCCATTGATCTCATCTCTAAGGTTATTGAATGCCAAAATTCCTAACCTTATAAACCTTTGTCTTACCACTACCTTTTTCACCATTGACGATGTTTGTTACAAACAAATCAAGGGCACAACCATGGGCTCTTCCTCTCTCTGTTGTAGCCAACATTTTAATGGAACACTTTAAATCCAAGCCATGAAACCTTCCACCTTAAGCCTAAATTTACAGAGTGTTCATTGATGACACCTTCGTTATTTTTGTCTTATGGTATGCTTGCACTTCACAAATTTCTTTCCCATCTCAATAAACTTTCCCCCCACATCAGTTCATATGGGCCCGGAAGAGAACCAATCCCTCCCTTTCTAGATGTCCTTGTCTTATGCCTCTCACAGTGATTTTCTTCCACAAGTCTTGGAGAAGAAGACTCCACATCAATAGGTACCTTAGCGCCAACTCCCACCACCTTTCTCGAAGTCTTCCATTCTCAATACCCTTGTTACTGTCCCATTCGAATCTCCTCCTGCGGAATCCTTCCACGAAGAAAAAGACCATATTTCCGGAGCGCTTAAAGCTAATGGTTACTCCTCTTCCAAATCCAATAAGACCTTTCGTTATATCATGCATCCCCACCCTAAAACCGTCTAATCCCCTCCCTTAGCTAAGGTAACCCTCCCTTAAATTCGAGGGTATTTGATCATATTTGCATGATCCTCTCTAAAAGAATACAAAAACATTCTTTAAGCTCCAAGGAACCCTCGGTTAGCTCTTCGATACGCGAAGATAAAAATGATCCAATGCTAGATCTGAAGTCTTTGAGATCCCAGCTCATGTGGAAAGTCCTACATAGGACAAACTGATAGATCCTTTAAAACCTAGTTGAAAGACATATGATACCTACAGAATTGTGTTGAAAAATCGTATAACTTAGTACTCCCATTCTACAAATACCTAATTTTTCTTTGAAAAATCTAAAATCCTAGCACTTGCCCCCATTTTCCATTTTCCAATCGGGTCATTAAGGAAGCTCTTGAAATTGAAAAACATCATAATAACTGCTCCAGGATGACGATTATCATTTAAGCCAATGGCAGGCCTACCATCCACTTTCTATCCTCTAAACGCCCCATCTCTAATTTAATTCTAATTATCCTAATATCTTCTTCAAATTTGCTCTTCTCTTGTTCATTTCTCCTTATGAAAATCTTGGTTCCATTTTGAAATCCATCATTTATAATCATCTCATTCCATTTCGCCCCTTAATTTATTTTTTTAGGCTTATCTAACATTCTAAAATAAAACAATTACAAATCCCTTTTTTATCCTATTATATTATTACATCAAATAATAAGACTTTTACCTCTTTCTAGCTTACCTAATTTTGAAACTCCTATAAAATTAAATGCTAATCACTTCAAAATCTATTTAAATATGTTAAATAATATAATCTTAATTTAATTTATTCAATTATCTCTATGACTTATCTTCCATCTTCTTTTCTTTATAAAAATTAAATTAAAATTTAATCATAAAATTAAATTATAACATAAAATATATTCTTCCGAATTTAATTCTAAATCCAAATATTTTGAACTCATCTTTTTGATTTCCTAATCCAAAATTTTTAAATTCAAAAGATAAAAATAAAAAATGTGTGTTGTCCTATTACATTATTATAGCATGGGACTTAATGGCTCCCTACTTTACCCTTGTTTTGAAATTCCACAATAATCATTTTAATCTTAAAAAATTTAATCTCAAATTTGATTTATGATATATTAGTTTTCCTTTGTTATTATTATTATTTTAAATTTGTTTTAAATATAATTGAAAAAAATATTTATTTATTTAAATTGATTCAAATTTAAAATTTAAAACTAATATTCATGTTAATATTCATGGAACATCTCAATAATAGCAAATTTGATTTGGATCATTCATTTGAGTTAATTAAATGTTTTTTTTTTATTGCATTCTACTGGTGCTAGTTTTTTTTCCCTTTTATAAATTCATAGAGTTGTCTCACAGCGCAACATAATAAAAATTAATTTGTTTTCAAAAATCAAATGGATTGGAATGTTTGAATTGCATTTTTGATGGTAGAAATGGATTGACACCGTCAAAAACCCTTAGAGCTTCTTTCCCCCAGAAAATGGTGAAGCTTGTTCACTCAAAATACATGGATTTACGAAATCTCTCAATAATGTCTATATCCTTTTGATGAACACTAAATGTAAAAGATACTTAAATCATAGAAAATAAAAATGAATGGTATTCATGGCCCCACCATTAACATTAAGTGTGATGCGCATGGTAATTTCACCTCATCAAAAAAAAACACGATATATGATGAGAAACTAGAGCACATGCCCATAATTTGATGGAGTTTATGTACGTATTTGTTGTTATTCTTGGCATTTAACTATAGATATTAAAATAACACATCAATCATTACTTAATATGAAATACGAGTTCGTCACTTTGACACTTAAATTTATACTCTATTAAAATCTCATAAATCATGACGGGGAATAATAAATATAATTTTAATATCCTCTACTCGACAATTTTCTCTTGATGTCTAAGTTCCATTAATTCTTGATCTTGATGTTTGTTTGTCCAAGAAATATTGTTGCAATAATAGAGCATTTTTTTTTCCTTTTTTTTCTCGGTAGAAAAAACAAGCGGTTTATATTAAGTACCGGTAAAAAAGTCTTTGAAATAGATGCAGTAGCTAAAAATAAAAAGAGGCACTCTAGCTTATCCTTTTTATCCTTTACGAGTTATGATTATCAAAATAAATCCTCCACGAAGTTGAATTTGTCCATTATAAACGGTACAACAAAGTTCCAAAAGTGACCATGTGATTTGAACATGATATGGCTCTAAACGAGCTTGATGATCTTCCTCAAAGAATGAATACCTTACAAAAAGATCTTCCAAGAAGAAAACGGTTGGCCAAAAGGTGGCCCAAAGACAAACATGGTTCCAAAAATCCATCCTTTAACTTTCCTAGGACTTCATACGTAACTGCCGAGAAGACGAGGAAGAGTTAGAAAATAATAACGGTACCCTTTTCTCCTTTTCTTGTTGCTTGAGCAACTCATAATTCATTTCTCCATATCTTCACCAATGGCCAGCACGGTAACCCGGTCGGCTGTGTATTCTTTTCTGTATATGTAGGAAAAGGCAATGGAGGTAATTTCTTGCTGATCTCTATGCGACCCATCCAAGTTGTTAGGGTTATCGGTTGAAGTCGTACCCTTGTCGGATAGTTGATCAAAACTTGTGAGTCCCCATAAATAGACAAACTCTCGATACGAGAGGTGGTGAGAAAACCACATCAATCCCCAAAGTGCTGACTTACTCATGTTAGTTCCCCCCCCCGGTGAATCTTGTAGTGGCGATTTAGGAGTGATCATTAGCCACGCACCACAGCCACACCTATGGTTTTGTGTAGCCCCATAAAAAAAACCACTGGGAATTTGATTTCATGTAGATACTGTTCTAACTAACAAATATGGGGGAGAGTTTATCCATAACTTGAATATTATCCCAAGAAAGAAGCACTTGTTTGCTAACTCTCTCGGAAAATTAGGCAGATGTTAAAAAATCCCTTTGTTTGTACGGCACCATAGATTCCGGTGATATATATTGGACGGTTAAAATTTCCTTTCCCAACCCACCATAGGAAACGACTCTCGAAATTATCATATCAGGCGACTTAAAATTAAATTTTCTAAATATTTTGGAGGACCCTCTTGGTAAAGAAAATCATATAATAGATGTATGTTTTCCTTCGATGCTGCCAACAAGTCTGGAATGCCAAGACCATTAACCCCTCTCCTTTGTAAACTCTTCCCGTAAGGTTTTTGTCTTGCGATACCATCCCGATGGGAATATGATTTGTTTTTTCTATACCTTTGACTTCCACATTTTCCTCAATCAACACAGGGTCCTCGCCTCCACCTTTTCTTTCATCATAGATTTATATAAGTCCCTTATGGAAATGCGACGCTGATGGTCCCCCATTTTATGCGGTCCCCCTTTGTCTATTTCTATACAAACCTAGGTTTCTTAAAAAGTGACGGAAAGCTGTTCCCGATGCTACAGTCTTCTAGTGTTCTGGGTTTTCTGCCGAATGCCAATGCTAAATTTCTGCCATTCACAAATTTGATTATAAAGAAGGATACTATGGAGAAAGGAAGGATAAGAGTTCCCTGCGATATATAGGTTGCAATGGGATAATCCTCCCAACTTGGTCTTCAATTTGGATATGACCTCCATCTCCAAGTTGCTACGAGTTTTCTTTTAGATGTGGCCATATTTCCTGGCTTTGTCCATATCGAAGATCCATACTGCGGTAGCAGATTATCTCCCTTAAATAAATATTTCATCGAATTGTGTTTTGTAGTACTTATAATCCATAATGTCCTTCCAAAAGCTAGAGGTGAGACTCTCCCAAAGGGACTTCATCACTAGAAGCCTTTCCAAAGTATCAGTGTGCTGCCCCATTTTGAAGCCTTGAACTTCTCTCTTATCCCATAGCCAAATGATAGGATCCTTTCCTAAGCCTCCATTCCAAATAGAATTCGCCATGAATCCACGTATTTTGTTGATGATCCATCAATGGATGCGGAATAAGTATTGCGGAAATATGGTGAACTATTGTAATACGGCTTTGAAAGGTAAGGACCGGGCGGCCTCCCTTAGACCAGCAACAACGGACCATGTGTTAATTCTACGTTTGAGATCTATCCAAAAATCACATCAATCTCTAGTTAGATATCTTTTAACCTACAATACAAGAAATACGGGTAAGTGATCCCTTCCTCTAAATTAGACACTGAGAGAATAGAAATGATTTGAATATACCATATAAACCCGTAGATCCATCCCTGTGTGAAAGCAAAGATTTCTCGATGTTACCTCCATTCTGAGCACATTGTAGAAGTTCTTAAATATCATTCAAGGTTCTCAATTGCTAATAATCGACATTCCAAAGATAAGGACATCATCAACAAAAAAATTATGTGATATGTCCCCCTTGCGAAAATTTTGATACCTTTAAAGTCTCCAGAAGACACAACGCTCTTAATATTTATTTGAAATCATCCATCACAAGGATAAACAACAAAGGGGAGAGTGTACATCCTTGCCTCATTCTGCCCGGTACGAAAAATTTCGACGTAGTCCCATTAGCTGTGCGGACATGGAAGAAGGAAGTTATACAACCATGATCTAGTCAGTAGTTACATATTAACCCGATCTTATGGAGAATCAAATTCATAGAACCCCAATCAACTATGTCGTAGGCTTGCATACAGATCAAACTTCATAATCCCCGCTTTTAAGTTTCTTCGATTGAATAGAGTGCATTGTCTTTTGAGTTACATACATAGCATCATGTATGCTTCTACCCGATGAAAGCAACTATTCGGGAGTAAAAAATGCGGCGGGGTTCCCTTTTAACCTTTACCTTGTGACTTAGAACAATATTATGAGGGCGTTACATAAAGAAATTGGTCGAAGTCCTCAAAGCAGCGGGGATCCTTCTTCTTGGGGATCGAGCTAAAAACGTAGAATTAATCCCACCTTTGAACTTACCAATTGCTTTAACCTCCTCATCATTCCGTATATCCTTTAAAGAAAAATGTCGAGAGAAGTGGATAAAGAAATCGGGGTCTATTCATACACGGACCAAACCCTTATTAGTGAGGAATGACTTTAGAACGCGTCCTGACATATTCACTTGCCGACTTCATTTCATCGAAGAGTCATTGTTGCATCTTCAAACATTCTTGGAAAAGGTTCTAGTGCCTTCAATTGTTCAACTAGCACCACTTCCTCCGTTTTGCCCTTATAGATATTTTCAAAAAACTTAACTACTTCCTCTTGTATTAGGCAATGGAATTAGCAATCTCACCATTTACCTCCACTGTATATCATTTTCTTTTAAATACGGTGGCATATTGATGGAAGAACTTGGTTTTGTTGTCACCTTCTTGTAGCCTCGTTGCAGGCTCTTTAGGTGTTATATTTGCTCATGGATGAGTAGTATCTTCCTTATTCTTGCTTCCAATTGTTTAAGATGAGTACATCGTTGTGGGTTCGAAACCCCATATTCTATCTCCTTGAGAATTATGGTGATCTCCCCCACATAACCAGAGCTTGATTTCTAAACGGTTGCTTTCTCCGCTTCTCCATGTAACCTTGATCTTTCGAGCTTCATGAATTGTTTCGCCAATATTTCCATCACGAAAAAACCCTTCACCTTTGGTACGAAATGATTACGGACAGTAGATTAAAGCTCTCATTGTTTAACCACACGGTTAAATTTGAATGGGTACCCTTCTCCCGATTCTTGAAATTCCATTCAACGAAAATCGGGCGGTGGTTAATCCCCCCATCGGATAGAAGTGATGCTTGTACCATAACTATATCTATCCTTTTAATAAATTCCTCACCGATCTCCCATTAAACCATGTCGGAACCTCCCTTTCCATAGATAAGTCAATTAGGTTTGATGACTTAAAAAGTAATAAAAAGAAATCTTAATAGATCCCTTCGACCAGGGGCCTCAAGTCTCCCCCAACCCGCAATGTGCGGTGAGTCAGCAAAGATGGTGTAATCAAGTGAAGCGAGGCCACGAGATCTCCATATTTCTCCAAAAATTACGATTTGTCCTTGTAAGGAGCGTAAACATTAATAAGGTTAATCGCGACATTGGAGACTGCGGAAATGACGATCAGCAAGAATTCCCAAGATAAGCTATAAGCTTGCAAAGTAGCATGATTGAGATCCTAGATGAAAACCGGCCCTCTCGGCGAGCGGCCTTGCGCATCCGTGGCCACCGTGCGATCGGGATCTGGCCAACAAAAATTGTCTAGTGCTATCGGCATTTGTCTCATGGTTTCTTACGAAAAAATGATAGAAGGATTCAACAAAGAAAAAAAAATCCCGAATAAGCTTGACTTATCCCGACCCCCACCCCCTTATGTTGAGAAATAAAAGTTTCATGGCGGACCAATGATGGAGGTCGAGCACTAAGGACCGAGTCAAGTGCAAAAGTAATAGGAACATCATGAAAAATTACCGAATGATAAATCATGTCTGAATCACCCGAATAGACTTGAGTTTTCCACCGGGGTCGGCCCTTCCCTTTACGTATAGTTACATTAGAGCAAGAGGAGGACTTGGGACAAGGGGTGGAGAGAAGGGCATCGGGATCAACGGGAAGAGGACCATACGGTCGTCCAGTTCTAGATAATGAAATCCGGATCCTTGCCGTCGAGTTTTGGGCGAAGGTGCGCATCGGTGACAAATATGAAGGAGGGGCCTATATGGAGAAGAGGTGACACGGAGACAAAAATAGGACGGCGGAGGATCGGGGGGTGGCGGAAAGTGCACATGCAGGAATGAGGATAGGAGAACAAACGAGAGGGACACATACACAACACCCAAATTAGATAATTTCCCGAGGAGGATTCCAACGGATTCGGTCGGAGGCACGGGAAATACCATCAACATCATTCAAAACCCTGGATATGTATGTGGTCCAAAAGTAGATAATTTATTATTACGGGGGAAAATAGGGGCCGGAACAAACTTACCCAAAATTGAGGGGGAGCCCCAACAATAGATCTAATTGGTGAGAGGAGGAGAAGTGAGCCGCATTACCGAATTATTTAGACCTTCTCACTTTGAAAGAGTCCATATAATAAGGCACAATGGTGCATTAGAATTCCGAGTCCCATGGCATAAGTGGCAATGAAATGGAGTTTTCCAATAATCAAGAACACGACGATGAACAAAGCCCTCCCACTCCAAATCCACCTCTGTGGTAAACCACCCGAAGAAAAGACACTTCCACCAAAATCCACGTGACCCATTTATCAAATCCTTTGGTGCACTTCGATTCGATGAACCGGCGGTACCAATCTGTCCTCGATGACCTTCAAATCCGGAAGGGTCTAGAATTCCATCAAAGTCCGGGAAATTTCACCCGGACAAGATGGTTTCTAGGGGCATTATCGTTGGTGAAAATCGACATGCCAACGATGTAAAGGCCAAGTAGCACCGGCCATTAACCAATACCCTTTGAAAAACTTCGGTCAAATCATCAATTTTAATGAAATGGAAGCCGAGCCAACCCCCTCGCTTGCTCACTAGTGGCGGAAGTAACCCGGGAGTTTTACGCCATGCCTCCATCGACCACGGGTAAAATCTATTCTTTAAACTTCTCAAAATGCCAACGCCCAACTAGTGAACGCTCATGCAAAATCTACGCTCACTCCCACATGACATCTAATCCGAGCGAGCAAATGATAATCCTATCTAGGATTGAAGGGTTTCTTAGTGGTGATGGAGTTTGAGCCCTGGCTGCAACTTTGAAGTAATGGAGAGAGCCCTCCCGAATCCTCGTATTTGAAACGACACATCGTAGAGACAATAGCATCAACAATGCTGGAGTGCAAGTGTGAAGGGACGAAAGCAAACAATCCTAGGTGGTATTACCACCCTCAGCCATCGAGAGCATGCGAAAGGCGCCACCTCAACATCCTCCCCCTTGAGATCCACAAGGAGGGAATTTGGGTTTGACATGTGAGGAGGGATGGGAAAACCGACAACGAGAGAAGAGATTACATATAAAGATCGAGAAGTAGATGTAGAAGTAAATACTATATTTGTAGTCCCAATACAAAGTACTTCGATGTGATGAGTAGGTAAAACAATAGTCGGTAATAAAAGATGGAGGATGCCTCCCTGTAGGACCCACCAATCCGGAAGTGTTGTACTCAACAACGATCCCGATGGACTAAATATGAAAAATAGAGGGGTCGAGGGAATGTCAATCCCAATGACGGTGGTACACCCATCGTGCGTGGACAAATGACGATACCACATTGGAAAATTTGAAAAAACCGAGCACCATCCACCACAGAAAGTGGCGAAAACCGGAAGGCCGAAAGTCAAGAATCTTACCCAAAGAGACTCCCGAAAGCCTTTGAAAACTACGAGGTTGAGAGCAGACCATTGTCACCCAAAAATCTCGGACGGACACGAGCGCAACAACGGCGGAAACATCGGCCTATGTTCCACCACATTTTGCACAATTGAACTTCAACGCTCTTCAGGGTTTACTACCACGGACAAATCTTGAGCTAAAGTCACAGTCGGGGGACTATGTCAGAAGTTCCATTGTAATACCGCACAACATGTGGAAAAATTCATGAGAAAAGACATGTGGTAAAATGAAAAAAAGACACCACCGTGAAGTTTAAAACGATATTAAAAAAAACTTTGATACTAAGATCCAAAGCCTACATCCTTCCGGTAATACAACCATTTTCTTGGAGGTTGCTACGGCAAATGTACATAGGGGGGTTGCTACGCAAATCCTACTTCTTAGCCTTACTTTTTCTTCATGTCACCAACAATGGAGTTCCCCTCTATTTGAAAACCACCAACACATCATCTCCAAGAGCTATATGGAAAGATAGTCCATGTACGTAGTGAGAAAAGTTAGCATGTCTTGAACAATCTACGCTACAATCTTCTTTCCCCACATACCAAAACACCTTTACAATAATAGAGACATCCACACATATCATTTTGATCTACAATCAAAAGTTCTACTTAGGACTAGGATTGGCACATCGAAAACCTCTCATTTCATGGAAAATCGGGGTTTAATATAAATATTAGTGTTGATAAGTAAGAGAATTGATTGGAGTAATAGAGGCCATGAAATTACACACTTCTTGTTGATAATTCAAAGTGAAGCTTGAGGATGAGCTCATCTTCCTCTTACGAGAAGTTTCCACGCCCGGATATAAACGTAAGTAACGTTTATCATTCCCATAGAAATATCTTTTGCATTAGCATCATGCATAAAATCTATATATATATTCAAATTGTTGGAAAATAGGGTCATGTTGATTCATAAAATGCTTCTATTGAAGATTTAATGTGGCCACTGGTGAAAATTGCCTTTTTGCTCATACGAAAAGTAAAGGAAAGGAACTATATACTTTTTTCTTCTCCCATTGATATTGAACCAGCCCCCATGTGCTTCACTTGAACTTTGAAAGCAACAATGATATTTATGCCCTGGCCGGCATCGACTTCACTATACCAATCTTGATGGGAATAATGAATGGTTGTATGTAGTTGTTAGTGATAAAAATGTTACCTCACAGTTTTACCCTCCTAAGTTCTATTTACAATATTGAATGGTTGTATGTAGTTGTTATTGATAACAATGTTACTACTAGTGTCTTCTACCTCTAAGTTCTAGTTATAATGTTCGACAAAATGTTTTTAGGTCACATTATGCTTTAATCTCAAAATTATATATATATTTATATCTATTTGTTTAATAAAATAGAAAATATTTATTTTTTTCTAAGTGTGTTATCATTTTTAATAGTAACAAATCAAAACATAATAATTTGTTATGTTCAAACACAATTATAATTTGTGAATTGATATGAGACAAAGTGATTACCATTAAGGGGGGTGTGTTGGAATATGTAATTCCTACTTGTCTTCGGTTGTGAATCTCTATGTAAGGAGTTTGTTCTTATATCATAGGAGTTAGCTAAATCTATATATTCTAGTTTGGTGTGTGGTTGAGATATCTTCTCAACCACCTTATTGTGCTTCCCACATAGTTTATCTATCTTGAGACTATACTTCATGTATATATATATGTAATATGTTTGATTAATAGAATATAGTGTGCATATTAGTTTATCTAGTTGCTTCCCTTATTACATCAAATTTTCTATAGGCTCCAACCTATAGAGCTACTACCTCAATTATTCTACAAACTTCGATTTTCTGAGACCTCTAACTCCCACAAATTTTTCGCGGGCTACAACCGACACTTGAGGCTCCTACCTCGAGGCTCCAGTGTTTTATTTGTCAATACAATTTGAAAAGACACTACAATCCCTTTGAACAAATTAAAAATCATTTTCTTTGGTTACCTAGTCTTTCTCTCTATTTTTAAATTAGTTTTGTCCTATTTTTTGTTGTTTATCCTCTCTTCTTCTCTTCTTCAAGTCTACTCTACTTGCTACTCCTTCTCTTCTTCTTTTCTCCTTACGGACTTGTTGAGCTCTCTCATACAAATCTTTAATTCCATGATAACTTAATTCTCATTCGGTAATGCATCTTTTATAAACATGGATCTTTGATTGTTTTCATTATCTCTTGGTATTCCGGACTATTACATCTCACCTTTTCCAACTTAGCTTATCTCAAATTAGGACAAGTTTTCTTTGTATTGTATGCACATACGAAGAATCATGGACAAGGATTAATTATTGCATAAGACAAGGCTCGAATAGACAAACTCGATGTAATGCAAGTTGGTTGAAGATAGGGTGCATTGCTATCTAGGGTAACATAATTTACATACTAAGAAGTGACATACATTATAATGATGGCCCTAAGAGGGAAAAGAGCATTATTTTTATAAACAAACCAAAAGTATAAATGATTTTGTATAGTTTATTTTGTTGATACCATATGTTCTCTGGTTCTATGGATTTCTTTGATTTTTTTCTTTGGTTCATGTGTGCTATATTTTTCATTTTGTTTGAAACAATCATCAAAAGTAATCATCGTGTACAAACTTCAGAAGCCTTTGTACATCACATCACTTAATCAACCTTTGCACTTCATTTAATAAGTCTTTTCACATCAAGTAATCAATACAATCAACCTTACAACATGAAACAACATCATGTTAATACAACATGAGTATGATCATTTGACATTAATGTGACATTGCACGACAATTTGTACTACTAGAATTGAATCTATTAAAAAGAAGTCATTAAAGACTAGAATAGAAACTTAAAAAATTAAAAAGAGTATGATTTGTAAGAAATTCCAGATTTTCAATTCTAAAATATATTATTATAATGGCCTTCACATTTGTCCATTATTGCATGAGAAATACTTTATCATTAAATATTAGTAAAATAACAACTTCAAACATAGATAGATCATTTATATGTTTTCAATGAATGACATTTCAAACTTAAGTTGTCTCACTTTGTTTTTAGATACAAATTTTTAAACTTAATTTTTTGAATTATATTTTATTATAAAAATAAGAATAATAAATTATATATATATATATATATATATAGTGGTACAACAGGAGTAAAGCTCTGACCATTCGAAACACCCCACGCTCACGTACGGGAGCTTGGGAGGTGGTAGGCTTTCAAAATCTTGGGGAGCTTCAAAGTGTACTTTGGAGTTTTTGGGAAGCTTCACTATAACAAATTTTGATGTTTTGAGTACCTATTTTGAAGTAGAGAATGTACAATTTGTTTATTTTCTAAGTGATACATGATAGGTCGAGGTTGGGTAGCAGGAGATATAGCGAATTCCAACAATATATATATATAGTTACCAATCATTCCTTAGCGACTTCTCTTTTAAAATCTTGAATTTCAACAATTGCAAATAAGTCTACTTTCTTGGAAACCTATCTTGAAGATTTAATGATAAGATTCAACAAATTACAATGACGGAGTGGAGAGAAAGAGTAGTGTGTTAGTCAGTTCATTTTAAAAATTTCCAAACCTGAATTTTGAAATTAAATATAATATAGTGTTGCATGAAATCACATAATAATCAAGTAATAATAACATTTTTTACCTTTTTCATTGCAAGATAGAATCTGCATGATAGAATTTAATAGTTTTGGATGGAAATAAATAAATTATTTTATTTTTATTTTTAATATATATTATATTATTGCCTCCCAACCCCAAAGTACCACGGTCTATATGAAACTAGTGCAAGATATATATATATATATATATATATATATATATATATATATATAGGAGTTGTCTAACTAGACGGAGGAATTGCCGGTGTTTGCTAAATTCGCGAGAATCCGGGCCAAAAAAATTTAAGAAATGTTGATAGCAGTGTTTGAATCATGATTTTGATGGTAGAAATGGATTGACACCATCAAAAACCTCTAAAACAACCAAAATATTAAATTTGGATTGTTATGATAATGAGATTTACAAAATTCTACAAATTTTCTTTAAATCATTATTTAGGAATATATTATGTATGTTCCATTGAAATTTGATGCAGATTGCTCAGTATTAGAAAAAATCCACTTATTTTGCATTGAAAAAAATTCAAATTTTCACATTGAAATTTAGGCAGGCTCCAGCTTATAAAGAGCTTTATTACATTTTAAAGAAAAAAGCAAAAAACAACTAATTCAAATTCGTGTTCCAGCACCACGAGCCTTGTCATTTTAAAGAAAACAAAAGACAACTCGAGGCGTGCTCCAGCATAAAAGGCCTTCTGCAAGAGGCCCTCCCCGTCTTATCAAAATGATTTGGAGAGTCCATCTATGAGCCGTGAAAATAAGAAAAATCAGAAAACACCGAGAAAACACCGGCCGAGAAAATAAGAAAAATAATATTTTACATTTTCTATTGAAATTTTGGGTGTCTAACGTCCACCCATTAGATTCTTCATAATAACCCCACATCCAACTGGAAGTGCCAGTTCTCCTGCTGATGTCATCAAGTGCGTCATCTATGGAACTCTCATGACCTCATTCATCATGGCGTAATCCCCATTAAAAAAAGGCGTTCTCTACGGGCTTGTCGGAATTTGGCCAATTTTTTTTCTGATATTATAGTGTTTGAATTTGGTTTTTATTTAGCTGAAATAGGATTTAGTATCATTAAAAATTTATGTATAATTATGATATGTCGTTACGAAATTTTACTAAAATTTCTACTAAATTTTTCAAAATTTTGCCTAAAATTTCCATTTTATCCACAATTTTATTAAAATTTCAATTTTTCGAGAAATTTAATATGAAATGAAATACATAGCAAAATTTAGAATCATTGATTGTTGTTGAATTTATTAGAGTTGTTGTTCAATTCGTTACAATTGATGTTCAATTCATCAAAGCATGCTGTGAAATTGTAGTTTATTCTTTTCAGTCTTAAGTAGTTATTTCTGCATAGGCTTAGAATACAGTTAGCTCCCTTGAATAGTCAAAATCATTCCATAATTCACTTCCAAGTTGATTTGATTGAACTTTGAGAATTAGAAAATCTTCCTTATGACAATTTAGAGTAGTTGTTCCTCAATCTTGTACATATAATGTGCTGCAAATAACAAGACTTGCCACAGGTTGATAATTAATGGCTTGATGAGGTTAACTTTAACGGTCCTTATGACCCAACACGAGACTTGGTTGAATTTTATATAATTAGAATCTCTCTCACTTAATCTTGATGGGTAAATATATTTTTTCTTTTTTTTGTAAATATGGTAGTACCAGACTATTTTCTATTTATATATGCAAGATATATTACAGCAATATAAAAGCAATTCTGTGGCCTCAACCTGCCGAAGGAAACCAGGTCTGTTGGCCACCGCAGTGCATGAAAGGCAAACCAAAAATGGAATTGTTTCATCCTTCTAAAGTCTGCATGAGCTATTCTTCCGCTATCGGAATTGTCCACATACTGACACTTGTAAAAGAGCAAAAATTCATACAAAATTTCTACTGTCATTAAGACATAAGATAAAAATTAAACTACTATCCATCAGATGAGTAAATTGGGGCTGGGTCTTTCACTGTAGACCCAGGCATGTCTACTTGCTCTAGCATCTACAATTGTTTCTCCATGCGGCCAACCCTATCATCCAGTCTACTCATGCGATATGCTGCTTGATACTGGGTAATCTTTATATGCTGTAATTGATCCTGTATGGTCTGAAGTAGTTCCAAGGCATGAGGATCCATCTTAGTAGCCTCATTCCTCACTTGGCCAGGATTAAAGCTTTGAATAGCCTTAGATATAAGGCATTTTACAAGCCAATAGGTGTGTAATGTCTGCTGAAATAAGGTGAGGCGCCCTCGAGTATTGCTAGGATTAGAGATGAAATCAAGAATTTCGGCTTCTGTTTCCAGGTCCTCAGGATCAGTCTTGAGTTCACACTCCTAACCACGGATTTCTTGTCGTATAACAAAAGAGTTCCCTTTAACATAATTTGTAGCCAGAGTCTCAAGGTTCTCATGGAGCGGTTTACGACCTCGCTTCTTAGTAACAAGCTTCGAGATTGCCGACGCTTTACCCTTTGCAGAGTGAGCACGTTTCTTCCCCATGAGAGAAGGAATTCTGTGCATCAATTCAAACATACAAGTGCAAACAACAAGGATATAAGTACCAAAATTGATATAACCATAGATTATTCCACAAACAGAGCCGGCGCATCTGCCCGGCACATCCGAATAAGATACCCAGAAGACCCAATTAATATACCTATTAACAGGGGGGACCAGTGTTTTCTGTGCAGATGTAAGGTGAACAGGGACCATATTAAGGGCGACTCTGACCTTAGACAAAGAATCTCTGCAGGGTATTCCAATACTATGAATAATAACAAAAAGAAACCATACCCATGGCCGGCATTGTAACTCATAAACATCCCAAGGCCTGACTCGACACAACAGAAGAATTCCAGGACAGAGACTCTCTGAATTAACTTGGTGAACAGGAAAAATATACCACTGACAGGCCTTACCTCGACACCCGCCTCGTTTAACAATGGCAGAGATAGTGCCTCTAATGCTAACACCCCAAAGCCTACCTTCTGCATTCAATCCTATCACAATTAGGGGCCAGGAACAATCATAAACAATTGTAAGAGGAACACAAGGGTCTCTAAAACAGGGTTCTACAGGAGTAAGTGACGGAGGGACCGGGTGGCAAGCCATCCGAAACTGCCTAATACCCTTATTATGGAAGAGAACCATTCTATCACTATAGTCATCAACTGGAACAATACTCAGACAAGCGAATACATACCCCCAGAGAATCGTCGACCTGCTTGATCGCTCCTCCAGTCGGTTTCACTGCTGCCTCTATATCTTTAGTGCGCCAATCTTTTGCATGGAAAAATGGCACCAACCTTCCACTTTCATAACCCTCCCGAGCCTTTCTGACAACCAGGCTGGCGTGCATGTCAATCCGTCACTCTCCTTTCCTTTCTCCGGTGTTCGCATGAGAGTATTTACTCCTCTATACTGTGTCATTATGGCTCTGAGTTAGCGCCATCAGCTGTCCTCATCAATTAACCATCCTGCTCCAGCTGTCCACCCCGATCGGGGGAGCTTTGGTTAGGATCTCTCTGAAGGTCCTTATTGACAATGAGCTGCAAAGAATAGAGTTCAACATCTCATATTGCGTCAATCGGCCTTGCTTCCATAGAGCGGTTAATATTTTTACAGGCCCAGTTAGCAAGATAATCTGCTGCCACATTTCCTTTTCTGCGAATGTGAATCGGTATCATGTACTGGATGTGTTGAGTCAGTTGGCTAATTTCATGAATCAGGCCTGATGTCCGCTAGCTCTGAGTCAGTTGTCCCATTGGGTGCCATGTTGTAGTTTTTGTATGACCCCTGTCACCATTGCAGAATCCCCTTCTACTATTAACCTTTGATAATTTTCTCGAATGGCAATGAGAAGTCCTTGTTTAACTGCCATAAGTTCAGCCTCATTATTTGTGGCATAGCCCAAATCTGTGGCAAAACATCTATAGACTGCCCCTTCAGAGTTGCGAAAAATGCCACCTGCTCCTGCCTGTCCGGGATTTCCCTTAGATGCACCATCGTAATTGAGCTTGATAAAGCCTATCTGAGGTGGTTTCCACTGATCCTCTAATAGCTGCCTTGGAGGCCGATACTTCCATAAAGTTTTATATAACATCTGAGGCTTTAGATTTAAAGATTCTAATATATGGCTTTCAATTCCCTGAGTTTTCGAATCCTCATCCGTTCAGCATTCTACCAAGATTGTTTCCCGAATATTTTCAATTGACCGTTGCCAGCTTTGGTGCATAGGTTGCTTGATTGCTTTGAAAACCCGTTGGTTTCTTTCTTTCCAGTTATTCCAGAGCAAAAAGCCAAATGAAAGGTGCCAGGCTCTGTTTAAAACTTGACACTGAAACTTTCGTTGTCTCGAGTTGCAGATTGTATCTGTTATACTATAAGGGTTCCTATCTGATTGCCAAAAGAGCTGTTCCAGATTCGTCCATAACTGTTGTACCATAGGGCAGAGATTCTACAAATGTTCAATAGTTTCCTCATCTACATGACATAAGTAGCATCTTGAGGGTCCAATCATGCCTCATTTCTGTAAATTTTCCCAGGTTAATATCTTTCGGTGGCTGACCAACCATAAAAATTACTCTACCTTAGGCCAATGCTTTAGGAGCCCGATGCATTTCCAAATACTTCTGGCATGGTTCCCCTCATGCTGGGCTTGAATCAAATACCCCTCCTTAACCGTAAACTGGCCCTTGGGCAAATATCCCCATCTCAGAATGTCGGTTCCTTATACATACCTTATCTTTCTCGATTGGAGTTCTTTAGCAAAATTGTCCCATTGATGTGTTTCCGGAGCATCCTGCTAGTGGTTCCTATCTTTCCATATTTGCCATAAACTGTGTTGATTGGGGCGCCAGTAATGATGAACCTGTCTATAATTTAGTGTATGAGTGAATAAAAAAATCTCTCCCAGATCAAGCCGACTAAACAATTTCTCCTGTTGCTGCCAGGAGTCTTCCCAGAAGAGAGTTGTGGATCCTTCCCGGATCTCCCAAAAACTGTGTGAACGTATTAAATGCCGATTCATTGCCGCCAGATTCTAGATAGATGAACCTCGTGGAACTATATCCACTTTCAATCTGCGAGGGACTGTTCGGGGCATGTCATATTTCGTCATCCATATCATCTTCCAGAGATCCGTCCCTCCCTGAATCCACCTCCACCAAAGTTTTGCACCTAGAACATTATTTAAAAGAGATGGATCCCGCAATCCTAGTCCCCCAATTGATTTTGGCTTGATAAGATTCTCCCAGCTAAGAAGGGCCCATTTCCTGTTCTCTTACGCCCCCTGCCATAAGAATTTTTTGTACAATCCAACTAGTCGATTGCATATCCCTCTCGGACATGCTCATCCTAATAACTGGTATAGAGGGAGGGCTTGGAGTACTGATTTTAGCATGATTAAACGTCCTGGAGCATTAAGGGTTCTGAAAGCCCAATTTTGAATCTGTTTCTCCACCCGGATAAGGATGTCCTGCCAATCAGCCACTCTAACTGGACCCGAGTTCAAAATCATGCCCAGATATTTCATAGGTAACGCACCAATCTGAAATCCTAAATTTCTGGCTAGGAATAATTGGATGGCTGGATTACAGTTGAAAAAATATGCATTAGATTTGCCGTTATTGATTTTAGTGCCTGAGGCATCCATAAATATATCTAATACCCAGAGAAGTGCTTTGCATTCCTTCACCGTCGCCATACATAATAACAGAATATCATCCACAAATTGCTGATGTGTTAAAGGAAGGTGAGGACCCCACAATTTTAAACACTGCAGCTTGCCTTCAGCAAGATGAGCCTTTATTAATCGGCCTAATCCTTCAGCAGCAATGATAAAGAGAAAAGGAGAAAGTGGATCTCCTTGACGGAGGCCGCGGGAGCTTTTAAATGGGGTAGAAGGGCTACCATTCAATAATATGGAATAATGAGGAGAGGAAATAAAGGATCGCAACCATTGAATCCAGCGATCATCAAATCCAAATGCACGCAGTACCTCGAGCAAATATTGCCAGCTAATACTATCATAAGCTTTGGACAAATCTAGTTTGATTAATAAACCTTTCTTCTTTTGCGTATTTAGAGTGTGAATGGCTTCCTGAGCTATCACTATACCATCTAAGATTTGGTGGCCTTTCACAAACCCAGTATGATCCGAAGAAATAAGCCGAGGCAAGAGGGGTTTCAGACAATTTACCATAATGGTTGACAAAATTTTGTAAATGACGTTACACAGGGCTATGGGCCGAAAGCCAACAGGAGTGTCAGCGTTTTTCTGTTTGGGGATAAGAGTTAAAAAGGTGGCATTTAGGGCTGGGTAAACCATTTTATGCCTACAAGATTCTTCAACAACTTCTAAAATATCCTGACCCATAAACTGCCAAGCTGCTTTGAAGAAATCACCTGTGAAACCATCTGGACCCGGAGCTTTATTCTTTGGTAAGTTTAAGACTACTTCCTCAACCTCCCGGAGAGTAATTTCCCGAAGCAGAGCTAGATTCTGGTCTCTGGTTACCACTCGAGGTATATGGGCAGTAATTTTATGAATACCTGCTTGACGGTGAGGCACCGACTCTGTGAGAAGGTCTTTAAAATGAGTGGTCAATGCATTTTCCATGTATGCATGCTTTGTCAATATTTCCCCGTTCGGCCGTTTTAGAGAGAAAATCCGATTGTGTTGTCGCCTCTGTATCGTTGACTGATGAAAAAACTTTGTGTTACGCTCACCTTCCTTGAGCCAATTGATCCTTGATTTCTGCTTCCATAATATCTCTTCTTGCTTCCGGCGCTCTTCTTGTTGACTAAGTATATGACCTTCTTGTGAGGCTAAATCAGCTGATCGACCATGTAAAATAATTCTTTGCTGTATTTCCTGCATTTGATCTTGCAATCGTTTCTATTCCTCATGAATATTGCCAAATTCAAGACGGTTCCAGCGCTTAATTTCAGTTTTTAGGTTCTTGAGGCGGAGTTGGAATGTATGCATCTTATTTCGTCCTGAAACCTACTGGGAGGTCCACCAATGTTTAACCTTTTCTATAAATCCAGGGTCCCGTAGCCAGAAGAGTTCAAACTGAAATGGGCGATTAGGTAGACCTCCTTTGACATCGATCTCCAACCGAATTAGCCAATGATCAAACCCTATCGTTGGAAGGATAGTTTCTTCATAATAGATATCTAAGGTAACCAAAGCCTCAGTGGCTAGAAAGCGGTCCAAGCGGGAAGCCACTTGATACATTTCTCCCCTTCTATTGTTCCAAGTGAAGTACCCATTAACAGTTGGTATGTCTACTAAGTGTAACTCTGTTAATAACTCACGAAAATGTTCCATGTCGGGTTCTTCGCGACGGATACCACCTTTTTTCTCAGAAAGGTTAAGAATCATATTAAAATCACCACCAAGGAGCCAATACTTTTCGTCATGCACCGTACTTAGTGTTCTAATATTCTGTAAAAATTCTGCTCGCTCTCCTGGAATAGGGGGCCCATAGACTGTTGATATTTGGATTTTATCGTCTGAGCCAAGTAAACGAAATTGTTCTGTCAGTATTCGGGGAAATCCTATCCAACCGTCTGCAATTACCTCAGTAGCGTTCCAAAGAATCGCTAATCCCCCCGCTGTACCAACTGAATCTATTGCCATAACTTCATATTGCAGTTTAAAAGATTGAATAATGGATTGCAATTTCTGACCCGATAGTTTGGTTTCCTGCACCAACATGATTTGGGGTTTCTCCACCTTCAACCGATCCTTAAAATGACGCTGCTTTCCCTGACTATTGAGACCCCTAATGTTCCACGAGAGAACCTTCATTAGGAATTATTGGGTAGTTGCTGAAATACCGTTGTTAACGGTATCATCTTGCCTGTATTAATTAGCATTTCTCCAACTAACTAAATAGATTCTTGCAAGGTGCGGCGGCCACACTTTTTAGCAGGTTTGGACGCAGATGGTCCCTTCTTCCCTCCTGATTGCTCCCTTTCATGTACTTCTTTATGAGCTTGTGCCGTCAAATAATGTTCAAAGGTTTCCTTATATAGTTTTTTCTGATGTGCCGGAATAAAGCGATCATCCAAGTTCCGCCATTCAAACAAAAGTTTCTTCAAAACTTTCTCCTGAGTGCTCAAATCTTCTTTGCTTTGTTCCACATCCATCGGGGCATGTTCTTGCTGAATAGTTTCTTCTTCCACTACCGTTTCAAGAACAGCCTTTCTTTTTGAGGTCTGGGTTTTCAAAGGTGGAGGCCTTGCAGCAGTGCCTTCATCCAGAGTTTCAATCATCACTCGTTCCCCTTCCTCTTGCAAAACCTCATATCGATTTTCAGAATTTCGTGGCCCGACTATGAGTGCCGTAGAGTTGGGGTTTGAGCTACCCGCCCCCATTCTATTCGACCGTTTCCTAGTTGTAACAGTAACAAAGCCCTCTTCATTTTGACGAGGTAGATCATGTGAACCATTGGGACGAGATGGTTCTGATACATTAAGCGGGCAAGATTTATAAAGATGCCCATATTCGTGGCATAGCCTACAATGAAATGGAATATGTTCATAGTCAAGAAGCTCGAGCTAGATTTTACCTTCGTACTCAAGTTCGATCATTTCTGGCAGAGGTTCAAAAATATTCATATAAACACAAATGCAAGCAAAAGAGGTATATCATCCACAAGAAGTGGATTCTGCTACTTTAACAAAATTTCCTAAAGAATTTCCGATGCCTTGCACGATTTCAGGGTCCCAGAAGTCGATAGGTAGACCGAACAATCGAACCCAAACAGGTGCCGCCAAAAATTGCTCTTGTTCAGGGTTGTAACACTCTTCCCATTGTCGAAGGAAAAGCCCAGAGGTTTTATAGAAATATGGCCCTCCCTCAAAAATCCATTCTTTATCTAGTAAATTAGAAAAAATAACTCTAAAAAAACCCTTGGCTCCAAGTTTCAGATCAATGTGACCCTTCGGCTGCCATTTTATTTGAATCCATTTCAACAAATCC
>CM076574.1:213126529-213306916 GCA_034641835.2 Pinus albicaulis
ACAAAGAATGATATATTTTTGGAGCTCAAAATGAAGTATTAGGCTAGGTATGAAGCACAGAAGGGGGGTTTAAAATGATTTGGTTGGTTGGTTGTTGGGATGAGTCACGAGATCATAGACTGAGAAGGTAATGGGAAGAAAGGAGTAGAGAAATAGGATGTTTCGGCAAAAGAGAATGGGTTAAGGTTGTGCCATCCATTGGGCTATGGAGTCATGAAAGGTAATCACATGCAAACAACTAGCCAAGGCTTTCAAAGGGCAAGTCATCTATACTAAAGGATCTTTTAGATAGATGGTGGAATGGGACAATAAGGGTGAAGGTGAAGAAGGGAAGAAACCCATTTTCTGTCTATAGATCAGGTCATAGGTCATTTAACTCTAGACCTACTTGGACATACTCGAAGGCAACTCTCAATGGAGGGATAAAGGGGTAGCTTATAGATCAGACCAGAGGTCATTTAACTTCAGGTCTGCTTTAGCATGCTCTAAGGGGAAAACAAAGATAAGATTTGACACAAAACTAGAGTCTATATATTGGAGAAGGACTTTCAACCTTCCCTACTTTGACACCAGCAAGAAACATCCAAGCAGCAAGCTCTGAGTTCACACATTAGCTAGTAGGAAATAACATCTGCTACGTTGGTTAAACCACATGAATTTACTCTTAGATTCACAGTCAGCGAAAAACATTGAAGGTAGGGAGAGCAGAAACATAGGGTACCATGCGAGGGTAAATCCTATGCTATATTTTTGATGCGTACCAGAATACCAATGAACAACATGAAAAATGTAAATAGCAATTAGATAAGAATAACATCACCCATAGTAATAGACCAGGATCCTGTGAAGTTGCTCGATTAATTGATGCAAAACCAGTCACATACACTGAGCTCAATAGCTGATTACAGTCTCAACTTTCTCCTCCCAGCCTACTACATTACAAACTACTCTGCTACTCTTTCCCAAAAATGTTTCTAACAGTAAAAAATGAACCCCTACAACTACAACCACAATAACACAATCCAACCCTTTACAAAGTGTTCTCTGGGATTATTTATAGGAAAATGGACAGCAGGAGTAGGTGATATACATTAAATCGATTCATTAAGACCGAGCGGGGGGTTGTACATGCCCACTCTGCTTAATAGCAATGCGTTGTACTTGGTGGTTTGGTTTGGGGTCTCTATCAGGTCGATAGCGACCTAAGATGTTTCTTTGGAGTCCTTTCTGACTGTAAGGCGCTCTGTTCTGTCTTCAAAAGCAAGTAAGGTGACTGAATGTCTTTGGGCTCCCATACCATCCATAATGCGGTCCTGGCAGTCTTTGGAAGCTTTCTGTCAGCGGAATGGCCTTTGGGGGCTCGGGGAGGCATGAAGACTTCTGCTGAGGGCGTGCTTTTCTAAGAAAATGTACTGCTGATGCTGAGAGTAGATATGGCTTGATTCATTTGCTCTTTATCTTCAAATTGCGCCTTAATTCCTTGAATAAGGATTAGAGCATTTAATCTTTAATTTTTAGGCTCTAAGACCTTAATCTATATTTTTGATACACTTTTGCTGCTGTAACGACTTTTCTATGCTTTGAATCACAGTGACTGCGATTATGATAGACAGAGCGAAGTACCACTCTAGTGAAAACCCTGCATAGTGGAACAAATCAATTATAAAATCCAGGGTGGTGGCGGGAGAATGCTTTGGAGGCCTGTGGAAAGATGGCGTAATGGTGAAGAACAAGCAGAGAAAGAATGTTTAGTGTAAATCCCAGATTCTTAAGGTTCGGGCGATCCACAAAGGGGTGAATGAGAAGGCAATGAAACACCCATGAAACGGTTGTGCAAGGTGGGACCCAGCATGAGCGGAGGGCGATTAGCTTTGAGCCGTTGGATCTCAGGAGGAGATCAGCGGCGGGGGTTTAAAGATGGACCTTTGGGAAGGTCCGATGGAAGAAAAATAGGGGAGGCGCAATGCAATGTGGACCGTTGATCGGCTTACATGGACGGCTAGGATCAGATCGAGGGATCTCAATCGGAAGAGGCCAAGGGGAGGCACAGCAAGAAGTTCCGACTGCGATTGGAGTGGGGATACGATTAAAAAACCGTCGTCCGATCTGGAGATAGATCGACGACTCACACGTAATTGGAGGAGTGGATGGATAGGGTTGACGGGCGCACTGCGATTAGCGCTGGGCCATCGGATCTCGGGAGATCGACGGCTAAGATTGCAGCAGGGGTTCAACATAACAAATACACTATCGCATCGGGGGTTTCGTTTACAAAGGAAAAAGGCGTTCCACTCCAATCCTCTGATGCAATAAGCACTTTACGGGCTGGCGCTTGGTCTTAGCGCTGGGGTCATGTGGGGAAGTGGTTAAGGGGCTGGCCCTAAAGGGGCTAAACCTGTCATAGATAAAAGTTGGTTTTAGGCCTATTTTAATGCTTTTTAAGGCTGGAGAGAGCATTTGGTAAGGGGAATAAAGGGATTTTAAGCCAAACAAAGGTATCTGAGAGGTTTAAAAGGGGATTTGGATGATTTACCATGGGATTAATGAGGATTTAAGAGAAGGGAAAAAGGTGAAGAGATAGAGGTTAAATGGGGATGAAATAAGAGGGAAAAGGCCTTTGGGCATTCTTCTTTACCAACAGAGAGGCTTTATGATGGAGACAGCAGTGAGGATTTACCAAAGGTCAAAAGGCACAAGGAGGCTTCAAGGATGATGTGTTTTCAGAGGAAATGCATTCCTTGAAGGCTCAAAAACATTTTAGCTCCCTGTTTGCTTGTCGAAAAAATTCATAGGGGGGCTAACACCTTTAACCTCTGTCTCAACTGGGTCTTCATCATAACTAACATGCATGCAACTATTAATAATAAATCATCGGTCACTTGACAGATCACTACATGTGAATTAAATCTGATTTAATTCACTTGACCTCTCACTAGTGCAATAATTAGTTACAACTACTTAGACTAACTTTAACTTACTTAATTGAGTTAACTGATTTCTCATGCATTAAATTAATACACTAAGTGAAAATTGGACTCTAAAACAAATAGAATCACTCTACATGCATCACCAACCACCCTCAACTCTAATTTCAAGAGCTAACCAAGTCTATCACACTCTGTTAACTATTACAGGTAATTATGAGATAAGATTGAAATTTATTGTCCAACTTAATTAAGGGAAAATTAAATTAGACACACATTTCTTGTTGAATTTTCAACACTCCCTCTCAACAAGAAAGGGATTATTAGCTACCCCGATCCTGCCTCTGTGGTATTCTAATTTTCTCTTGGCGAGCACCTTCATCATAATATTTGCATCCTATTCCTCCATGGGAATGTATTGAAGTAACATAATGCGTCTTTGAACACAACCTCTGAGACGGTTGTACCAGATGCCATTATGCTTGGACCTGTCATGGAATACTGGATTAACCGAGAGTTTTATGCAACTCTGGTTATCACAATGTATTACCGTCAGATCCATCTGATGATCGAACAAACCAAAAAGTATCTTCCTCATCCAGATGGCCTCATATGCCACCTGACTGGCTGCCATGTACTCTGCCTCGGCTGAACTGAGTGCAACTAATCTGTGCTTCCTGGTGTACCAAGAAACTGTTGTCGATCCTATGTTGAAGATCCCTCCTGATGTGCTCTTCCTGTCTAATGGACTGTCTTTCCAGTCTGTATTAGTGAAGCCTTGAAGCTTCACTCCCTCTACCCATCTGTACCATAATCCATACTTTTTAGTGCCCTTGAGATATCTCAAGACATGCTTCCCCCCCTTCCAAAAGAACTTGGTCGACTTAACCATAGCTTGACTAAGCTGGTTAACTGCGTAGCATATGTCTAATCGTGTGTTCACCATGATCCGAATGGAAAATGGCATCAACCCATGGTATTCATCTACCCATGTTATCCATTCACCCATGGAATTTACCCATGGTATTGTAAATGGCATCAACCCATGGTATTCATCCACCCATGGTATTGTAAGTGACCCATGGTATGTATCCACCCATGGTATTCATCCACACATGGGATTTACCCATGGTATTGTAAGTGGTATCTACCCATGGTATTGGCCTATGGTATCTACACATGGTATTGTAACTCAAAAAAGGCTATAAATAACAAGCCTCAGTTTGTAAAAGGACAGATTGTCCACCAAAATGTAGCTTCTACAGTTATTCTCTATTTTAATAAAACAAGTTTCTTTGTGGTTTTTAGTGCAAAATTTCAGAAGAATGGATATATAACTGAGCTCCTCTTGAAAAATCACCCAAGTTCAAAAAAAAAATCGGTCAAATTGGAGTCCGGATGTGGGAGTTATCGTTGATTTAAAATCAACTCTTTTTTTCAGAAATTTTGTGACGGCGAGACAGTTCCAGCGTAAACTTGAGTAGAAGCTACATTGTGGTGGAAAATCTATCCTTTTGTGTGCACACCACATACGCACCGGGCAAATACCAGGTGAATGCACCGGTGCTCTGGGTAAATCCCATGTGTGGATGAATACCATGGGTGGACACATACCATGGGTCACTTACAATACCATGGGCGAATAAATATCATGGGTGGATGAATAACATGGGTCGATGCCATTTACAATACCATGGGTAAATTCCATGGGTGGATGGATAACATGGGTAGATGAATACCATGGGTTGATGCCATTTTCCATTCGGATCACACCAAGTACATGAGTGAACCCACAAGCTGCATGTAAATAGTAGCGTCCACTACCTCACCTGAAGTATCATCCTCTTTCCTCCAGTTTCCTACAAGAGGAGTCTCCATGGGTTTACAACTCTCCATGTGGAACTTTCTCAGAATATCTTTGGCATATTTTCCTTGAGAAACGAATAGCTCCCCATCCCGCTACCATATCTCCAAACCAAGGAAATAATGAAGGAGTCCGATGTTCTTCATCTCAAACTCTCTTGCAAGATCCTCTTTGTAATAAGGTATGAGATGATCATCACCTGTCAAAATGAGATCATCAACGTAAAGTATGATAATCAAAATCTTACCATCAACCACAATCTGTTACAGGTTTGCATTCGCTTCACTCTTCGTGAAGCCCAACCTAGTGAAATAGCTGTCAATCTTAGTGTACCAAGCACGAGGTGCTTGCTTCAGCCCATACAGTGCTCTCTTGATTCTGCACACATACAAATCACTATCAAAGGTCTCAAAACCTTATGGCTGTTCAATGTACATTTCTTCCTCAATAAATCCATTGAGAAATGCAATCTTCACATCCAACCGATGTATCTGCCACCCCATCTGCGCCGAGAGTGCAAGGATAGATATAATCGATGAGTACCTTAAAACTAGTGCAAAATTCTCCTCATAGTCAATCCCATCAACTTTTGAGAATCCCTGGGCTACAAATATAGCCTTGTACTTATCCACATTCCCATTTTCCACCTGCTTCACCTTATAGATCCATCTAGATCCGATCACTAATTTTCCGACTGGTCTTGGGACAGCTTCCCATGCATTGTTCTTAGTGATGTATTCATACTCCTCAACCATGGCATCAACCCAAGTTGGTTGTTCGAAGAGGTAAATCCCCTACGCGGACAGGAGGCGATCCCTGTGAGAATGGGTCTAGCAACAATCATCAAATGCTACAGCGCAAGTTCCTAATTGCGAATAAACGGACCAATGATGGAGGCCTACCTGGAGTCCAGTGCTATGATTCGTAGAAGAGACAGTGTTCCCGTTCCTCAGCTTTGGCAGATCACGATCCCCACGATCTCCGTGAATAGACACCTGCACATGCAAGAAACAACACGAATACAAGCATAAAATCCAGACTACGCAACTATATATCAGTCAGAAAGGATATAACTCATCATTATCATAAGTGAAAAACAGAGTGGAACCATAACCAGTAGTCATTCATTAATAAGCAATCAAAAGAGAGTACAACCAATGTTCTGACGCTGAGGTCTCCTTCGGAGGGGTCTCCAGTCGTACACGTCTCGCAAAGCCTGCCAAGGATGGGACAAGCCTCTCTTAGAGTCTCTCGACGATAGTCTCCTTGCTTGAGTCGGCCTTAAGGGAAGAATGAGGGCTCTTGCAGCATTAAGGCTCTTGGGAATTTGAGAACTTGGAGATTCAAAACTTGGGCACTTCAAGACTAGCTTGCAATGGAAATGGGCAAGCTTTTATAGATGGAGGAAGGGGAGTTGGGATCCCTATAATTGTGGGATTGGCCCTATCTTCAAGGAAGCTCCCATGAGAGGAGAGGTGGCAAACCACTTCCCCTACATGGAATTCCCGGAGCCAAACCTCCCAACTCAAGATAGATAACAGTTTCTGAGTCTGTTGAAACGAAACTTCCGCCATTTTATCTAAAAAACACTCCTTAAATTGGTTGGCGCGACTGCGACTCTGGGACAGAGCGCCAGTTGGGGCGGCCTCTTTGTAGGATTTTCCCCATTGACGCGAGTGATGAACTGGCTACCTGCGCCAATGTAAAAAGTGATGTTTTTATGGTTTTTTGCAAGGAGATGTCTTCAGGGAAATTGAAGCTCATGTTTAGAGGAGTGCAATGATAGTGTTTTCAAGGCATGACATTTCTCACAGGTCATAGAATGGGCCCTCCAATGTGCGGGATGGGGATTGGTAGGGACGGTGACAAATTACTGTGTAACAGATGCCCCCTAAAGCATGAGGCCCGAGGGAGAGAGAGGGGTGAAATGCTTTACGAGAACGTGTCCGACTGAAACTCCGCCGTCAAAAAACCTGCGTGGAGAAATAAAACCGATATCTCAAGTACATGATGTATATGTGCTATGGACGCAGCCATCCAAAACAGAGTATACAATAATCCAGATACAAGGTATGGACGCAGCCATCCAGTGAGGATCGATAAATAGACTCAGGTATTGTCGCAGCCATCCAGTGAATAAGTCATGTAAATAATCATAATAATCCACAAAATTGCAGCCTGGATTACAACAGACACAATCCAGGGTCTTGCGCTCCATCTCGACCCGAACAAAGTACAAGTTCAAGCATGTGAATATGTGAGCTAAAGTCGAACACGCAAGAACATCGTCTGATTACTAGCCAATGATGAAAGTTGTTAACAGACGCGAGAGGAACCACCAATAATGATGATGGCCCTCAAGGTACTACAGGTACAATCTACGGCATGTGAATCAATGAGCTGGCGTCAAACACCGGTAGAATCACTCGATCGGAGGCCAATGATGAAAACCTCACGTCGAATGCGACGAACCTGCCATTGAGGCATGCAGGCTCCAAGGTACCATAAGGGAGTCTCTAGATCAGCTTCCTGGATACTGAGCTGAAGTCGACAGGAAGTGACCTTGATCGAAGGTGGGCCATAATGTTTCCCACATCATCGACACGAGACAGAGGAACATGATGTTTTTGTTGTGAATCAGGATCATATGAGAATCAGAGGAAGGTTGATATTTGTAGAGGTCAACTTCTCTTGAACATATAACGGCATAAATAGTGGTTTTGGCAACATTTGACATCAACGGATCAGAGGTCATGGTGACGAGGCAATGAGCAGAGGAGAGGTCAAAAAGGATTATCCAAACCCATGGAGGCAGGTGAAAGAACGAGATGAGATATCCCCAACCCGACACGAATGCAGACAAGTGCCATGTTCAAGAGCGACATACTGCTGACACGACAATGATGATGGTTCCATTTTTCCCCCACCATTTCTGGCGAGTACACCAATTATTTTTTATAACAAGCTTGAAGGGGATAGCATGTGCTTGTAATATAATTCCGCCCTTCGGCCAAATCCATCCTAGTACATTTAAGGAGCCCTATGAAGGAGGAACTCGGAGAACGTCATTTCGACTGAATCCGATGTCATCAGGGTTTAACGAGTCTGACAAAGGAAGAACTCGGCATCTTTTCATGTTTAGAGAGTTTGAAAAGACAGCAGAAAAGTAAACTCCAAAGGTCCCTTTTCGTAAATAGTTCCTCAGATCCGAAAAGGTAGAAAACAATATCCGAGAAAACCTCCTAGTCGCGATAGACTAGGGTATTCCTTTTTCGTAATCAATCCATCCCAGCCCGAAAAAGGGTTAAACGTATACTGGGTAGATGTCGATTCGTGTCCAATTTAACGAGATCGAAACAACAAGGGCCTCGGCAATCTTTTCATGTTTAGAGAGTCAGAAAAGAGCTGAAAGATGACTCCAAAGTGACTTTTTCGTGTTTTTACCGAGTCCGAAAAAGTATAAAATACAACTCGTTTCGCCGTTTACGTTGCATAAAAACCTGTTGCTGCACAGAAAGGCAAGTGTAAAATCCATTTTCGACAAAACATACGAAATATTAATGAAAAAATGACTTTTTAAACTTAAAATAGAGCTCAAAAAGTTATAAATAAGTCTAAATGGTAAAAATAAAATTACTTTTACTTTTTACCTGAGTGAAGAGCAACATTGGTCCATTTACTGTGCAAACTTCTGACGGTGATTGCGACAGATCCGGTTTACCATTCAGATCCTCGTTTGTTACAGGTAAGAGGCGCTTCCCTGTACTTCATTTCAATCCGCTTTTTAATAGTTTTCCATCATGTAATAGACTTCTGTGGCCACTTTTGAATTTTTAGGGCTCCACTCATTGGCGTGGGTATCGGGCACGGACCCGCGCCAATGGGTTTTTATATGCAAAGGGATCGCGCCAGCGGCCGAACCCAATTTTCCGCCTTAAAATCCGACATTTTGACCAATTTGAATGGATTTTGAAGCTCAACAGAGGTCTAATTAAAGGTTTGTGACCATATTGATGCAGGAAACCGAGCAGAATGGTGATTGAGTGGAAATAAAGAGAGCATGGGGAAGAGGACGAAATGGCCATGGAAAATGAGGCCTGCATGAATGCCCTCAGAAACTGCGGGCTCAAGAAATTCTTCCTGACACCTTGTTTGCGGGCTCAACCTGAGCTACTTCAGTACCTGGTGAGCATTTGGGATGAACAAGAACAAGTATTCAAGCTACGAGACCAGGTGTTAGAACTGGATGTTTCTGATGTGTACTTCATAACCGGATTGTCGCATAGAGGTCCGGTACCCATACTGACAGGGAGCAGACCGTCAGGTGAGAAAATGGAGGAAGTGATGGCACGAGTGTGCCCACGGGCACAAATGGGATCAGGGAGTAAAAAGGTGGATATCCACACTATCCCCGATCTGGCACTACGAGTAGTGCTACATACCATCACGCGGGCTGCAGGATCGCAGGCACCGCACGAAGCGACGAAAGCCCAACTCTTACTGGCTTCAGAGTGCATGAGTCCCATACTGTTTGACTGGGCCACAGCAGTAACGATCAAACATCAAGAGGTAGATGATGAGATGCAAACAAGACAAGCTGAAGCAATTTGGCTATGGGTCCATCCTGGTATCATTCATTCTGGAACGATTACCAATCTTCCAGGGCCAAGGGGCCTTTGTAGCGGAGCCGATACCACGAGAGCCGAGAATGGCTCGCTGGGAAGCACTAATGCCCAGAGCAGGAGGAGGCCAACAGATTTCCTGGAGGCCAAAATTTTTTGGGTGGTTGCGGCGCCAGTTGATTGTAGTTGAGGACTGGCCTTATGCCGGGACAGACTTTACTGGAGACCCAGATCTCCCACTGTCGGAGGGAGAGGATTGGGACGAAGAGCTGGGTATGATATGTTTTTATTTTTTATGTTTTATGATTTTTTGTTAATACATGTCCGTTCTGACAGCAGTTACATGCGTATGCAGATGTTGGCCCAGAGAAACCAGCCGGGATGTCTCCTATCGCACGGATAACTCAGCTCGTAGTCAATCCTCATGAGGAGGGTGCGGAAGGAGGAGAGTTGGTCCAGAATCTTGAGGGGATTGCCTGAGGGATTCTAGACTACGCCCAGCTGGCGGATGTACTGTTAGCATATCAGAGACATATGGTGGGAGTGCCTAGTCGCCTCCACCGTCTACTGAGACGCCTAGTGCGTGCGGTGACTTATTATCATGAGCACCACGCAGACTAGCCTCCTAGGGTTTTATTTCATGCATATTTTTGAGAGACGTGTCGTCTCCGGATGTAATAAGACGAACATGTATATTTTTTGATCTTATGTGACACGTGCTATGTAAACATTTCGATATCTATATATATACATATCTATTTCTGGATGGATCTTTCTTTTTACATGTGATGTTGTTCTTATATGTCATGCGAACATCTAATACAATGTTATCTAATGTATCAGTTGCATAAAAAATGACCCAATGAAAAGGTTCACACAATGTATCTAATCACACTTTTTATTTTTACGCAAGCTTAAAAGCACACATGGATACACATATGCAAACTATGCTTGAGACTGAGTTTTATTTTTATGCAAGTTTAAAACACAAACTATGCTTGAAAAAAAGGGAAACGGGCATGCCCCCCAGCATGGTGTCTCAATTCGAGGAACATGCCCCCCAAGCTTCAGTCCATTGGAAATGGAGTGAAGGTTCAACACAAAAGTCGAATTGAACATGCGCGTGTTTCATTATTTTAACTAGGTTGACACACTGAAAGGAATTGTCCTCGTGACACTTTTTTTCATGGTTTAAGGAGCTTGGCACAAGACAAAGAACTCTGCTCCGAGAACCTGGTTTCATTTTTTAAAGAGCTTGACACAGGGAGGGAACCATGCTCTGACCGACCTTCATCAGAATGAACAAGAAGTCAGTGTTTCCAAGAGTTCCACTCCCGATGGAAGGAAAACATCCTGGAAGTCAGGACCGAATGCCCCCAGCACACTATGCACGACGACATCATCACTGAGCGCACGCACGGGGTAGGTAGTCACATAGTTGACCTGCGGTGGGGCAGATACAACGGGTGGATAAAAACTAGGAGGGGATGATGGCAGACCAGCTGCCACATCAGGACCGAAGAATGCAAGCTGATCAACAGTCATGATCTTTCCTTCATGTGGAAAACACATCACACGAAAAAGGGAGGAGATAAGTGCTCCCATGGCATAGGTGTAATCTCGCCCCAAAAGCAGATTAAAATCCAAGGGGCCTGGAATGACCATCACGTCCATATGGACAGTTTTACCTCCCAAATTAATAGGTAACCTTGAAAGGATCCCCAATGGTTGACTCGTTCTTCTATTGAATGACAACATATTTTGCATAACGGGCGCAAGCGGCGGCGAACCAAAAGCTTTCCAGGTAGTTGAGGATAGAATACTAACAGAGGCGCCTTTGTCTATAATGGTGCTGCGTACAACCAGACCAAGAGCCTGTATTGTGATCTCGAAAGGCACATAAGACGGAAGGCGAAATCCTGCGAATCGACTCCAATCAAAGGAAGCAACCAAACTACTCGGAGGGGCTACCATCAAACAGAGAAGGTCTTCTCCTGATGTTACGGAAGCAGGAGCCTCCTCCATGACCTCCATCGCGAAGGCGGGAGGAGTATCCTCCCGAACCTCCATCACGGGAGGTGGAGCTGCTTCTTGAGGTGTAGGGACAGGAGAATCTCTCTCCAAGTCCGAAGAATCTGAAGAAACCAGAAGAACATGGGGGGTGTGAGAGCCACTCTCTACGGAAAAGACCTGGTGCACCGTAGACGGGGCCAGCTCAACCGATCCCACGACCAATGGTTGGTCAGGAATGGATTCCTGAATTTGAATTTCCGGGGGAGTGGGATTGACCAAGGATGACTCTTGATCAATCGTAGGGTCAGCTGGCAGAGGACTCAAAGAAAGCTGCTTATAACCAGCTAGAAGGCATGGTGTAGAGACAGTTGAGTTGTCCAAAACTCGCTTGGCTTCATCCATATACGGACAAAGGTGAATGGCATGGTGCCCTTCACACAACTTACAGAGATTGGTAATCTTACCCTGCTTCTTAGGAGCCTTACCAGCACCAGTTGAAGACGTGCCCCCAACCTGACTCCCGGAAGTCACAGACAACGACGGGCAGCCATTGGACCATGCTTCAAGCACCTTGGGAATGCCAGGGCAGTCTCGAAGAAGATGGTCTCCCGTGCACAACATGCAAGGGAACTTGACTTTCCGCGGAGGGTTGGAAGGTTTATCTAAAGGAGACGTTTCAGAGGCAGTAGCCGTGTTTTTAGCCTCTCGCTTATCAGACTTCTTCTTCTTTGTCTTCTTCTTCTTCTTCTTAGCCACCTGGTTACTCGAATCCATACTTTCACCAGGCGAAGTAGAAGAGGAGGGCGCAGAAATAGGTGAAGAAGACGAGAGGTCCACCTGGGAATCAACATGATGTTGTTCCGGTGGAGGAACTGATTGAACAGTAGTGGAGACATTCGGGACCACAGAGGTTGAAAACAACCAAACAGGCAACCCAACAGTTAACCTGGGAAGGGACAACGTTGCCATGTAAGGAGCACCAACATTCCCAAAAGGGGGAAAATGACCAGGATTCACTTCTGGGGGGATTCCTGGGTTGGTAAACTCTGAAAAATTCGCCATCAAAACTTAAAACCGCACACGGGCTGAAAAAGAGTCAAGGCACACAATCAAATGGTCAACAGGCAGAAATTAACAAGGCGTGTGATCGTGGGTGATTAATTTTTTACCACATTGAAAAATAAGAAACTTCACCGTTTCATGTTTTAAGAGTTGAGAAACGGTCAAAAAGGTGACTCTATCTCTTTCAGATTTGACACAAGTGTGAAAGGACAAGCGCTTGGTGATCCTTTCAAATTTAGGGAGTTAGAAAAGATCAAATGACTACTCATGAATACTAGGCAAAAAGGGTGTACCAAATAATCGTGAATTGCAATATACACCTTGGTTTCAATAATGAAAAAGAAATCAACCAAGGACTTTCCGTACGTGCAGGCAATCTCCCCGAATGTTGTGTTCGGTGTATCACGGGTATAGGGCGGTAGACTTGGCTTCCTATGGATAAAGGATTGAAACCTAGTGGGGTCTCCCTTTATATACGCGACGGTACGGGGAGCACAAGTCCGTACTAGCGCTGTCTAAAGCTAAGAGGCGAACGACAGCTACTAGGTTTTAAGACGCCGAAACACGTCTCTAGCCTAGACCTCTAAATGTGTTTCGTTAGATTTCAGTGCTGCCTTAGTGTAAATTGAGTAGATTTTAAAGTTGATCTTCAATTACGTTTCAGTTTTTAGGCCCTAACGAATGTGTTTCCTCAACAAATCTCCTAAATGAAAAACTACATGCCACAGTACATCATTTCGTTCGGTGAAAGCTAGTTACAGAGGAGTTGAAATCTTTTTACACAAACAAAATGATCAGAAGACAATCAATGATATCTCTAATGCAACTAATGAAACTAAAAACTTTTCTTTCAAATTCACTAATTACTAGTAAAATCGAAAAGATTTCAATTTGCACTAATCAACCAAAAGCAAAAGAGATTTTTTTTATTTTCAATGTTTGATAGCTAGATTCACTAAACAAACCAAAAACAAATGAAAAGTAATTCGAGAAATGATATTAAGAGAGTAAAACAAGAAAATTTCACTCAATGGCACAAACAATCAAATATCAAATCGACTAAAGTCTCTCAAAACCAAGAAAAAGTCCCAAAGGCTCCAATGGACCGTGTGATCTAGGCCCAAAGCAAGACCAAACGAAATTTGAATGAAGAGAAGAACAATCACCCAAAAATCGCAACAAAACGGTAAACAACCACTAAGAGAATGCGGAGGAGCAATCAGAGAATTGACTGGACTAACAAAACACCAAAACTCCTAAGGAGGGCTCGACACACAAAGCCACTAGATGCCCTAGGGCTTAAAACGTGAAATCGATGGAGAAAAGCAAACAACCAAAGGATGAAGGCAAACTCCCAGTCAAACAGGACTCCAACACACTCAGGTAGCCGAAAAACCAAAAAGAAACACACTGACCAGTCCCAGAGAGCTCAAAACTGAGCGAACCCTAATGCCTCACAGGAGTGGCGCGACTGTGAGGTTGTAACTGGCGCCAGAAAGCAATTGGCACGGGTACTACACAAGCAACTTGCGCTAATTGGCGCGACTGTCGAGCTAAAAAGCGCGCCAGCCGAGTTTCTCAGCCAAAAATAAAAAGAACTACTCCAGAAGCAGATCAATGATATCCAAGCAAACCAAGAAGCAAAAACAACAAAAGAACCCAGCCCAGAAGGCTAACCAAGCAAGGAAAACCGCGAAACAATCAAAACGAGACAATCAAAACTAGACTCTCCCCAGCGGAGTCGCCAAATTGTTGAAGAGGTAAATCCCCTCTGCGGATAGAGGCGATCCCTACTAGCCCAGAACGGGTCTAGCAACAATCATCAAATGCTACAGCGCAAGTTCCTAATTGCGAATAAACAGACCAACGATGGAGGCCTACCTGGAGTCCAACACTATGATTCGTAGAAGAGATAGTGTTCCCGTTCCTTAGCCTCGACAGATCACGATCCCCATGATCTCCGTGAATGGACACCTACACATGCAAGAAACAATACGAATACAAGCATAAAATCCAGAATACGCAACTATATATCAGTCAGAAAGGATATAACTCATCATTATCACAAACGAAAGACAGAGTGGAACCATAACCAGTAGTCATTCATTAATAAACAATTGAAAGAGAGTACAACCAATGTTCTGACGCTGAGGTCTCCTTCGGAGGGGTCTCCAGTAGAACACGTCTCGCAAAGCCTGCTAAGGATGGGACAAGCCTCTCTTAGAGTCTTTCGACGATAGTCTCCTTGCTTGAGTTTGGCCTTAAGGGAAGAATGAGGGCTCTTGCAGCATTAAGGCTCTTGGGAATTTGAGAACTTGGAGATTCAAGACTTGGGCACTTCAAGACTAGCTTGCAATGGAAATGGGCAAGCTTTTATAGATGGAGGAAGGGGAGTTGGGATCCCTATAATTGTGGGATTGGCCCTATCTTCAAGGAAGCTCCCATGAGAGGTGGCAAACCACTTCCCCTACATGGAATTCCCGGAGCCAAACCTCCCAACTCAAGATAGATAACAGTTTCTGAGTCTGTTGAAACGAAACTTCCGCCATTTTATCTAAAAAACACTCCTTAAATTGGTTGGCGCGACCTCTTTGTATGATTTTCCCCATTGGCGTGAGTGATGAACTGGCTACCCGCGCCAATGTAAAAAGGGATGTTTTTATGGTTTTTTGCAAGGAGATTTCTTCAGGGCAATTGAAGCTCATGTTTAGAGGAGTGCAATGATAGTGGTTTCAAGGCATGACATTGCTCACAGGTCACAGAATGGGCCCTCCAATGTGCGGGATGGGGATTGGTAGGGACGGTGACAAATTACTGTGTAACAACTGCTTCTTCAAAAGAGGATGGATTTGTCACAATACACTTGCTCATAAGAGCCATGTATCCAGTATATCGATCAGGTGACTGTCTCTGTCTGCGTTGTGATGTAGGAACTCCTACAGTCTGTGCCGCCTCCACCTTCAGTCTCTCAGCTTCTGTGGAACACTTCATGCCTTGTCTGATGTTTGGTTCTGCATGAGTGGAATCCTCCACTCCATGAATCTTTTCCTGTAGTTGATCCACATCCAGAGGCTCATCTTTGGGAACAAGAAGTTCCTCCTCCGCATGCAAGTGTAGCTCCCTCTCAAGTGACAACTTCATGGCTTTCACCTCATTGAATTTAATATCCCGTTGCATAACAGTCATCCGACTATTTGGAAAATACACACGATAGTTATGGGGTGTTTCTGTGTACCCCACAAATATCCCAACTTCTGCAGTCGGTTCCAACTTCTTCCTGGCATCCTTCGTCACATGAATGTAAACAGGTGAGTCAAAAATCTTCAAATGACAAATATCAGGCTTCTTACCAGTAAAAGCTTCCTCGGGTGTGCTCATGCCAAGTACTCTATGAGACAACGGTTTTGCACATAAACCAAAGTGTTGCATGCTTCCGCTTGTTGATATTGCAACAAGATGATGGGCTTAGTGAAAAGAGTCGCCTTCACTAAGTGAGCCTGTTGATCATTTCAACCCCCATTGTGATTCTTGGCCGATACCCCCCGTTTTAACATGTTAAATACCCTCTCATGGTTTAAGAAAACCTTTCTCATATACCGTTCCCCGCCTTCAAAGTCAAATACCATTGTAAAAGGCCAAAAAATGAAAATATTAAAGGTCTAGCCCTTTCGGTCCTAGCCCCTTTAGCTGATTTCTCATGTAACCCAGGCGCTAGACCATGTGCCAGATTAAAAAGCGCTTACCGTCCGTGGCCATCGAGTGCACTTTAAGCCATCCGATCAATCACAAATCAATGCACCACAGCTCAACAACTTTGTGGCCCCCGTCGCGCCTTACCTCAAAAAACCGGCCTGATTTTTCCGCACCACCTTTGCTGGGCAGGCGGTATTTCTCAAAGAGCAGCGATTCCACACGTTATGTGCCACGCGTCCTCGAGTACGGCCTCAATACTGCCCTCTCCTGCGCGTTAACGCTCGATCCAGGACGCGTAGCGAAATTTATGTTAACCGTCAGATCTATAAGCTTTCATCCAACGGCGGTTGTTTTCTAAAGCTGCATGAGTTTTAACTTAAGTATACGGTGCCCCGGGCCCGCAGTCCATCGCCCTTCAGAGAAGTCACAACCGTCGATTTCATTGGTAAATCGTATGGCCCAGAATCGTTTACACACAGCTGACCAAGTCCGCCTCCACATCATCTTTTTCATACAATCTGTCGTACGTGCACCCGTCAATAATCTACGTGTTCGTTGTATTCTTCCCAGTTCTTTATATGTTTTATTTTCAGTCAGAATATAATGTTCACGATTTAAAAAAACTCTCACCAGTCAACCCACCATTGTTGCACTGTGTCTTCCACCGCTACCCTATGTCGTTCCATCATTCCACCCGTCTGCGCAACTGTCTCCATTCAACCCCGCCACGTCCATCATCCTTGTGCCCGATTTTCTTTAATATGTTTGTGGGTCTTGCAGGTTTATGGCGAGGGGAAAATATCATAATTTACGGCATCCATTGCTGGGGCCGAGGACACGTTACAGAGCTGGGTTTTCAAGTACCATATTCATGAAGAAAGATCCGAGGTAGTTGCCGAGATATGATCGTCATTTAAAGAGCAGAGGTTGAAATCTGTCAAACCCTTCAAAGTAATTCAAAAGGTATATTTTTTCAGAAGAGGACATTAAATGTTGCGGCAAAGAGTATCGGTGGAAAATCAAGGAAAACGAAGTTGGGCATTGAAGATTTTAAACTCAAATTCAAAATTAGAAGACAGAGAGTACAATGTACAGGAGAAATATGCCTTCCAGGTTCAATTTCAGCAGGATTTCCTCCCAGAAAAGGATAGATCATTTAAATAATCTTATCTTTATGTTAGGTCCCGGAGAAGATTTTTACTCACAACATTTACTTCATGAAGCAGGTAGCAGAGTACATACAGTACAACATGTTCACTCAGCAGTATGGGCGCGAATGTTTCCTCCATTTTGTTCAAATTAAGCAAATTAAATGTTTTCACCTACCTCTTTTATGAGGTCTTTCTCCTTATTTGTCTATAAAAACTCAGAAGAAAGACATTGTAAGGGTTCCAGATTTTTATCAGAGAATTGTGCAGTGAAAGGCATTTTTTGAACATCTTGTAAAAGCTCTTGTATGAAGGTTCAGAGCCCGTAGGGTCTCAGTGAGGAGGAGTTCTATCTGTATTAGAGGATTCTGGTCTTGTATCTCACAAACATGTCCAATCCTTCTATGTGTTTAATACAACATTTCATTTTATTCATCTTCTTGTATCATGTACTGGAATGCGAGTGGCACACTGATTTTAGGTAAGGATTTATCCTAGTTGATACCCATACTTGGATCAGTCAAGCGCTTTAAATATGGCTCAGGCATGATATATTGTTTCATGTTCATTTCATCCATTTTTCTGCTATGTTAGTTGCTTTAGGACGGTGCTTTTGCATCGCCTATTGTCATGTATGGATTTCAGATTGATAAGCCCAGCTATGGTTCGTTGTGTATCCGGGTACGTGCATCATGATAAACGACATATTCTTACTCTTTCACTTTAGCGACCTTCTCCGATATTTGATTTTGGCATATTATTTGAATTTCCGGTCTCTTACAAGAATTGTCTCTTAACCGTCTGATGCTTTAGGCAGTTGGTTTTCTGTACCTTGTCTCTACAACATTACTTTCTCCCCCGTGGCAGCTTCTCGTAAGTTCCGGGTCCCATTTAAATCACTTTGTTTACAAGAGATAGTGTGGAGAGCCTTTGGATTGACACCCAAGTTATATGATACACTCCTTGCTATGATAAGATGTCCTAGGCACTGGTCTATGGCAACTCTAGGCTGTCTCTAGGAGCGACAATATCTGTCGACAACATCTTTCTGGCACCGTTGCCGGGGATCGAATTTAAGAAAATCAGTTTCCCTGGGCCTCGACAAATCATATTCCCTATCTAATCAGGTGAGCACAGAGAGTTGAAGAGTTGCATATCTCTCACCTTAGCGACTCCACTGTTGTTTATTTGATAAATCTATTTGTAGTCCTGGCTCCCCGTAAGCCACACCTGAGGTCAGATACATCACAGTCAAAGACACCTTCAGTGTCTGACCCTGAGAAGATTATACATAGAAGAAGTTGGAAAGAAAAGAAATCAGTCCGTGCTGAAATCCCTGAGTTTTCGGTAGAAGATTACCCGTCTTCTCCTTCTCAAGAAGTTCTAGTAGAAAATCTCGACTCCACTATGGGAGACACAGAATATTACTCAGATAGCCCACCCAGGGGAGGTGCTAGAATTAAAGCTAACCTTCACCCTACTCCTGAAGTTGAAGAGGTCAAGGAAGTAACCAAATTTTCTGCTGTTAACAGGCCTTTGTTCCCCTCAACCCCTCAAGCTGCAGTTGAATATATCCCTATTGTTATTCATACTCCACTTCCACCCCCTCCTCTTCCTCCATTTGTGCATCAGATTGTTGCACAACCCCCACCTCCTCCAATGGCTAATGTTCCAGCCTTTTTGTTAAACAAATATGCTCCCCTGGCATTACCTCAAGTGTTGAATGATATGCCACAAGATTATTTAAAGATATTGCCCAGATTCACTGGGGAAAATGAAATTGATGCTCAGAAACATCTTGAGACTTTCTGCTCTTTTGCAGAGAACTTTAATGTTGAACATCTAGATGTGGTCTTAAGGCTGTTTTTGCAATCTCTGGATGGCGAAGCCAGAAAATGGTTCAAAACATTAGGAAACCGTTCCATAACTACTTGGGACGAAATGGAGAATAATTTTCTCAGAAAATGGGGAGAGAAGAAAGATCATGGACAGTGTCTTACTGAGTTCAATGCACTCAAGAAGAAACATAATGAAGGGGTGTCAGAGTTTATTAAGAGATTTAATAAGTTATATCTAAGCCTTCCCGCCGATATGAAGCCTCATCAGAATGCTGCCAATGTTGTTTTCATAGCAGCCTTTGACTCAGATTTTGGTTTCTCTCTCAGGGAAAGAAAGCCTGCCACCCTAGATGATGCTCAGTCAGATGCTCTTGAGCTGGAAGCAAACTTTTCCTCCACTGGAAAATTAAGAGGAAAATCTAAACAAGATACCAGAAGAAGGGGTAAAGAAGAAGTATCTACTTCTAATCAGGATAAGGATTCAGATAGAATTGAAGAAATGAACAAAATGATTAAGAATCTTTCTAATAAATTGGTTAAGCTTGAATTGGAGACCAAGAATTCAGCCTCCAAGAACTTCCAGAATGCTCCAAACAAGGGTTACAATCCTCAGTATAGAAATCCACCCCTGCAGATATTGCCAAGGGAAACAAAGGAGAAACCGGACCAAGTACCACACCCATTGTACCTGGAAGGTCCAGTAGATGACTCCACTGAAGACGCTGCCTATGGATTGGAAGATGCAAATCTTGCCTTCTCAAACAATGATGAAGTAGAATGTCCATTGCAAGAAGAAGAAGAAGAGATCGGAGACACAGAAGATGCAGAAATTGATCACTATTGCAAACAGTTTAATGATTTCATTCAAGCACATTTCAACAGAAAATATGATCTTAGGTCTTCGAGGAAGAGGACTCGGACTCAAGATCAAGAAGAAGAGCCTCCCCAGAAGGAAGCACCCGCTCAAAAGGAGTCAACAATCCAAAAAGTCACAGGAAAAGGTAAGGGTCCTCTAAACACTCCTCTGCAGTCTAATGATCAAATTCCTTCTTCTTCAAAAGTAGCCACTCCCCCTAATGAGAAGGTTGTACCAAAAGAAGTTAAACTTTCAGCTGAAAATAAAGAGTCAAAAGAAGTTGTAATAGAAAATTCCCCTCCTCCTTTCAATTTGCAAAAAGAACTTGAGAAAATCAAAATTCCAGTTCCCCTGACTGAACTGTTGAAGCAACTAGCATATCAATCCCAAGTTACTTCTTTCATACTCCCTCCTGAAGCACCAATAATTCCAGACAATCTTAATCTTCAAGAAGAAAGACCCATGGTAGTTTTTGGCCCACATGTCGAGGAGATAGACCCCTCTGCTCCTCCTTTCTATGTGTCTCTAGTGATTCATGACCTGCTGTTACACAATTGTATGTTAGATTCTGGAGCTTCCCATAATCTTATGCCTCTGTTTGTCATGGAACAACTAGGACTACAGATCACACGTCCATATAAAGACCTCTATTCATTTGATTCCAAAAGAGTTAAATGCTTGGGGATGATTAAAGATTTAGTGGTCAATCTGGCCCAAATTCTAGCAAAAAATGTAGTAATGGATATTGTGGTGGCTGACATCCCAGCTCGCTTTGGCATGCTGTTGTCAAGGTCCTGGGGAACAAAAATTGGTGGGTCACTCAAGATGGATTTAACCTATGCCACTGTCTCTGTTTTTGGTGGCCAGGAGAGGAGGTTATACAGAGAAACCAGATTTGTCAAGATGGTGACTAAGGCTGACAGCTCAGAGAACTCACCAATCTATAGCCAAGAAGGAAATTTTTCATGTCTAATGCTGGAAGAAGATCAAAACTTTGCTCATGAACCATCCTTCTGCCATATCAAGACTGAGCAACCTTTAGAAGACCATGAAGCAGGAGTATGGACTCTACATTTTGATGGAGCAAATTCAAGAGAAGGAAATGGGGCTGGATTATTATTAATCTCTCCTACAGGAAAATGGGTGCCACTGTCTTTTAAATTGGAATACGAAGCTACTAATAATGTAGTTGAATATGAGGCACTTATGTTGGGATTACAGACAGCCAGGAGCATGGGCATACAATGTTTAAAGGTTCTGGGAGATTCTGAGTTGGTGGTCAGACAGTTCAGAAATCAATGTCAAACCAAACATCCTCGGTTCAGGGCATACAGGAATGAGGTTTGGGACATGGTGGGGCACTTCTTCTCAGCATTTAATATCCAGTTCATGCCCCGAGAACAGAACAGAATGGCAGATTCGCTTGCTGTGGCTGCTAGTACCTTCCATCCGCCCCAGAACCCTCTCTTAAGGTATGAAGTTGAGGTGCGTTATAGACCATCAATCCCAGATAATATTAAGCATTGGCAAGTATTTGAAGATGATGAGCAGATGAAGAAATTCCTGGAAACAGTGGGGGAATTCTCTAATATGGATATTGATGACTGTGAAGAAGAGGAGGCTGAGAATACTTCAGAAAATAAATGGGAGGAGAAAATGGCAGGAAGCAAAGTGCTGCAGTTAAAGGGAAATGTCATTCCTAGAGGGCTGGTCCCCCTAAAAAGGTTGTTTGACAAGAATGATGTCTCATTGCAACCTAGTAAAGTGGTAGAGGAAGATCAAGTGGAAGATCTGAATCTGGGTACTAATGCTGATCCCAAAATTGTAAAGCTATCCAAGAAGGTCCCAGAGGAGTATAAAGAAAAATACCTGAAATTATTTCAATCTTATAAAGATGTATTTGCATGGTCCTATCAGGACCTGAAAAATTTTGATGTCAATATAATGCAGCATAAAATTCCTTTGAGGGAAGATGCAAAACCTTATAAGCAGAAGCTTAGACAGATAAACCCTCTGCTGCTTCCGTCCATTGAAAAGGAAATCAAGAAGCTGCTAAAGGCCAAAATAATTGTGCCGCTGAGGTATTCTGAATGGGTGGCGAACCTTGTCCCTGTCCGAAAGAAGAATGGAGAAATAAGGCTGTGTGTGGATTTCAGGAATTTAAACAGAGCATCTTTAAAAGATAATTATCCACTCCCCAAGATGGACCACGTCCTGCAGAAAGTGGTTGGAGCCTCTAGAATGTCAATGATGGATGGTTTTTCTGGTTATAATCAAGTAGCTGTGCTCCCGGAGGATCAGAAGAAGACTGCTTTCACTACACCATGGGGAACATTCATGTATGCCAGGATGCCTTTTGGGCTGATTAACGCAAGGGCCACTTTTCAAAGGGCCATGGACATAGCCTTTGTCGGGGAACGGGATAATTTTTTGGTGGTGTACTTTGATGATATCACAGTGTATTCAAAGGATGATACTGAACATATTGAACATTTGCAAAGAGCCTTTGAAAAATGCAGAAGGTATGGCCTTTCTCTCAATCCACAAAAGTCTCTATTTGCATTAGAGGAAGGCAAACTTTTGGGGCACATTGTGACTAAAGATGGGGTAAGGATAGACCCTAAAAGAGTGGAGGTTATTCATGGTATTTCCCTCCCCAGGAATAAGAAAGAGGTACAGGTATTTGTTGGGCGTATAAATTTTCTGAGAATGTTTATTCCTAACTATGCTGAAATAGTTAGGCACATAACTGATATGTTGAAAAAAGGGAATGAAGTAAAATGGTCACAGGAGTCGCGAGAAGCTTTTACCAGGATAAAACAGGCACTTGTTGAAGCTCCTGTGCTAGCTGGACCAAATTATGCAAAGCCTTTTATGATCTTTTCCTTTGCATCACCTCATACAGTAGCTGGAGTTTTGCTACAGAAAAACCAAGAAGGACATGAGCAACCTATTGCCTTCTTCAGTCAAGTGCTTCATGATGCAGAATTGAAATATATCATATGGAGAAGCAGGCATATGCTCTGGTAAAATCCCTCAAGGCGTTCCGGATGTATATTTTGCAGTCCCACATCACTGAATTTGTGCCAACAGCTGCTGTAAAGGATATTCTCATTCAGGGAGATAGTGAAGGGAAAAGAGGGAGATGGATTGCAAAAATACATGAGTATGATATGGATATTCGCCCTACTAAGCTGATGAAGGGACAGGGGCTAGCAAGGATCTTATCAGAATCAAACTATCAAGCTCTGGGCATAAATTTGTCTATGATTTCAAGTGAAGAGTCTGAGAGTGAAATGGAGCAGCAAGGACTGGAAGTTGCTTCTCAGAAGACACATATAAAATACCTCACCAGTCCATGGTACAAAGAAATAGTTGAATATCTTTTGACACTCGGCTGTCCACCCGGCTGTGATAAATCAAAATACAGGGCTTTAAGATTGAAATCACAAAAGTACATAGTTGCTAATGGCCAATTATATTGGAGAGATCCTTCGGGCATCCTATTATTGTGCCTCACAGAGAATGAAGTAGAGAGTGTAATGATGGAATTTCATGAGGGAATCTGCGGAGGACATTATAGCTGGAGGGCTACAGCTCATAAAATCCTGAAGGCCGGTTTCTACTGGCCAAAATTATTTGGAGATGTTTTTACTTGGGTCAGAGCATGTGATAAGTGTCAAAAATTTGCTGAAAGGCAAAAATTAGCAGCTATGCCCTTGATTCCAGTTCATGTAGATGAACCATTTCAACAATGGGGAATGGATTTTATAGGAGAGATACACCCACCCTCAAGTGGATAGCATAAATGGATATTAACAGCCACAGATTATTTTACAAAATGGGTGGAAGCCACACCTGCGAGAAATGCCACAGATGCAGTAATAATAAAATTCATGGAAGAGAACATCATATCCAGGTTTGGCTGTCCTGCTAAAATAGTAACTGATAATGCACAGGCCTTCAAGTCTGTAAAATTTGTAAATTTCTGCCAGCAGTATAATATCACATTGAAACACTCCACAACTTATTATCCACAGGGAAATGGCTTGGCAGAATCTTCCAACAAAACCCTGGTGAGGGCCTTGAAAAAGACTATCAATGAAAATCACAAGAATTGGGATTCCCAATTGAAATTCGCTCTATGGGCTAATAGAATCACCAGTAAGAGAGCAACTGGGAAATCTCCATATGAGTTGGTATATGGACGAGCAGCAGTGTTTCCTGTGCAGCTGGCCTTACCAGTGGCACGTTTCATGCAAGAAAGTCAGGAGGAACCTGATGATATGGTCAGGAGAATCAATCAACTGGTAGAGTTAGAGGAAACACGAGGGAAAGTAAATCGGAGATTAACAGAATATCAGGAGAAAATGAAACACATATTCGATCAACATGCAAGAGACAGGAAATTGCAGATTGGAGATCTGGTGCTCAGATGGGATGTCCAGAGGGCTGAAAAAGGAAAACATGGCAAGTTTGACCCACTCTGGTTCGGCCCATTTAAAATTGTGGAACAGGGAGGCAATAACACGTTCACATTGGAGAATTTACAGGGTGACTTGTTGGATGCCCCTGTAAACGACCAATTTCTAAAGCCCTATTTCCAGTTCTGATTCAGGCAGCGAGAGCCTGATGTACCATAGTGTATATTAGTTTTGTTGTACCTTTAATTGAATAATAGGGGTGTCGAAATGAAATATCAAGTGAAAAATAGAAATGTTGAAGGGCAGAGTCTGCATAAAAGACGATCTGGCGGTCTGCAAGTTCTCGACACGTCCAGGGATGAACGTACAGTCCCTAGATGGAGCCGATGTTGATCATTTCAGCCCCCATTGTGATTCTTGGCCGATACCCCCCATTTTAACATGTTAAATACCCTCTCATGGTTTAAGAAAACCTTTCTCATATACCGTTCCCCGCCTTCAAAGTCAAATTCCATTGTAAAAGGCCAAAAAATGAAAATATTAAAGGTCCAGCCCTTTCGGTCCTAGCCCCTTTAGCTGATTGCTCATGTAACCCAGGTGATAGACTATGTGCCAGATTAAAAAGCGCTTACCATCCGTGGCCATCGGGTGCACTTTAAGCCATCCGATCAATCTCAAATCAACGCGCCACAGCTCATCACCTTTGTGGCCCCCGCCGCGCCTTACCTCAAAAAACCGGCCTGATTTTTCCGCACCACCTTTGCTGGGCAGGCGGTATTTCTCAAAGAGCAGCGATTCCACACATTATGCGCCACGCGTCCTCGAGTACGGCCTCAATACCGCCCTCTCCCGCGCGTTAACGCTCGATCCAGGACGCGTAGCGAAATTTATGTTAACCGTCAGATCTATAAGCCTTCATCCAACGACGATTGTTTTATGAAGCTGTACGAGTTTTAACTTAAGTATACGGTGCCCCGGGCCCACATTCCATCGCCCTTCAGAGAAGTCACAACCGTCGATTTCATTGGTAAATCGTATGGCCCAGAATCGTTTACACACAGCTGACCAAGTCTGCCTCCACATCATCCTTTTCATACAATCTGTCGTACGTGCACCAATCAATAATCTACGTGTTCGTTGTATTCTTCCCAGTTCTTTATATGTTTGCTTTTCATTCAGAATATAATGTTCACGATTTAAAAAAACTCTCACCAGTCAACCCACCATTGTTGCGCTGTGTCTTCCACCGCTACCCTGTGTCGTTCCATCATTCCACCCATCTGCGCAACCGCCTCCATTCAACCCCACCACGTCCATCATCCTTGTGCCCGATTTTCTTTAATATGTTTGTGGGTCTTGCAGGTTTATGGCGAGGGGAAAATATCATAATTTACAGCATCCATTGCTGGGGCCGAGGACACGTTACAGAGCTGGGTTTTCAAGTACCATATTCATGAAGAAAGATCCGGGGTAGTTGCCGAGATATGATCGTCATTTAAAGAGCAGAGGTTGAAATCTGTCAAACCCTTCAAAGTAATTCAAAAGGCAGATTTTTGCAGAAGAGGACATTAAATGTTGCGGCAAAGAGTATCAGTGGCAAATAAAAGGAAAACGAAGTCGGGCATTGAAGATTTTAAACTCAAATTCAAAATTAGAAGACAGAGAGTACAATGTACAGGAGAAATATGCCTTCCAGGTTCAATTTCAGCAGGATTTCCTCCCAGAAAAGGACATATCATTTAAATAATCTCATCTTTATGTTAGGTCCCGGAGAAGATTTTTACCCACAACATTTACTTCATGAAGCCGGTAGCAGAGTACATACAGTACAGCATGTTCACTCAGCAGTATGGGCGCGAATGTTTCCTCCATTTTGTTCAAATTAAGCAAATTAAATGTTTTCACCTACCTCTTTTATGAGGTCTTTCTCCTTATTCATCTATAAAAAATCAGAAGAAAGACATTGTAAGGGTTCCAGATTTTTATCAGAGAATTGTGCAGTGAAAGACATTTTTTGAACATCTTGTAAAAGCTCTTGTATGAAGGTTCAGAGCCCGTAGGGTCTCAGTGAGGAGGAGTTCTATCTGTATTAGAGGATTCTGGTCTTTGGTATCTCACAGTATGTAACTTCCTTTCATGTGTTTAATACAACATTTCATTTTATCCATTTTCTTGTATCATGTACTGGAATGCGAGTGGCTCACTGATTTTAGGTAAGGATTTATCCTAGTTGATACCCATACTTGGATCAGTCAAGCGCTTTAAATATGGCTCAGGCATGATATACTGTTTCATGTTCACTTCATCCATCTTTCTGCTATATTAGTTGCTTTGGGAGGGTGCTTTTAAAACGCCATTGTCATGTATGGATTCTTAGATTGATAAGCCCATACATGGTTCTGTTGTGTATCTGGGTATCAAACCAAAGATAACTAATATCTTCTTACATTTCTTTCACCGCATACACCTTCTGATATTTGATTTCTGTGGCATATTATTTGAATCGGCCCTCTTTACAGTAAATTGTCTCTTAACTGTCTGATGCTTTTGTGTTGGAGCTTTGCATCTTGTCTCTACAACATTACTTTCCCTGTGGCAGTTTCTGTAAGTTCTGGTCCCATTTAAATCAATTTCTTTGTTTACAAGAGATAGCAGGAGAGCCTTTGGATTGACACCCAAGTTATATGATACACTCCTTGCTATGATAAGATGTCCTAGGCACTGGTCTATGGCAACTCTAGGCTGTCTCTAGGAGCGACAATATCTGTCGACAACAGAGCCCGTAGGCTATTTTTGGTGCAAATCTATTTTTAGACATGTCGATCATATTCTATGAGTTGCAGGATGCTATTTGTGGATGGTTGATCAAGTTGGAAAAATAGATGGACTTCTATTTTTAGACATACTGGGAAGAATCTATTTTTACATTGCCAGTCTAAAAATAGATATGTCGAATATTATTAGCTCTTAATAATATTTGGACTATAAACATTATCTTATTCTCTTGGAGCACTTCGATTCAGTGCACAGATATGTGTATGGTGTGAGAAGGAATTACGCTATTCACCGAAGGGTTAAGTGGAGCTATTGCATGGAGACTTCGATTAGAACTCGTATGACGGAAGTTTGAGTGGAGTTATTGAGGTAGTTGGTGGAGTTGTGTTCGGTTTAACTCGGTTAGACCAGTTAGACACGGTTGAGATAGTTGTATCTAGTTTAGGCAGTTGATACATGAGTGGTGTGAATTAATTATTAATTAATTCACTAAATATTAACTCATTAATCAACTGAAGAATACATTAGTTAACTACAGTGCATGGACAGTTTCAGTGGAGACCAGTGGAGAGGTAGATGAAAGAGCAGGTTGACTATCAGTTGTGACTATAGTGCTGCATGATTTGCAACACCCAGTGATTGGAGATGCTAATGAGGATTGCGTGAGCAAGGCTAGACCAATTTGAGTTCATTTAGAGCCAATATTCAGCAGGGATTGCGCAGTAGAGGCAAGCTAGCAGGTGGCAAAGATCGGTGCATGGATTTGCTAAATCGGGCCTGATTAGTGTGTAGCGATTGTATTGTACTGAGAGCTTGATATGATCAGCTTTGTATGAGGATTGTTACATGATCTCTATGACATATATTATATACAGATAGTTGGGGTTTTAAGCTTCAGGATTTCCCGTTAAACAGTTGTGTTAATGTGTGTGAATTTTTATGGTTTTAATGTGTGCATGCAATTGATTTAATTTCCGCAAGTAATGATCAATAGTAGAAGAGATTTTGTATTATGCATGAAGTCAAATAGTGTGTGATCAAGAGAATCTTGGATGTATAACGCATTAGTTATATAATTTCTACACCGCTCACAAGTGCATCGGTAGGCCCTGGTCATGCAGCATCGCTCGTGCAACACTCATGATCGTTCTGTTCTTTCTGTCCACGACCTCATTCTACTGTGGGTTATGAGGTGTTATGAGTTCTCTTCGAATTCCTTCTTTGCTACAGAAGTCTTTGAATTTTCCAGAGATTTATTCACCACCATTATCGCTCCTTAGAGCTTTCACACCATACAGATTCCTTCTCCACCAATACCTTAGCAGACTCACAGAACTTTGAGAAACGTTCCTCTTCTTTTGCATGAAGAAGATCAGGCATCCTACGAGCAAAGTCATCAACAAATATAACATAATACCTGTGTTTTGCTATTGAAGCAACTGAGAAAGGTCCACACATGTCTGTGTGAATTCTCTCCAGGATCACCGAAGCACGGTTCTCCTTCTCATTAAAGGTGGTCTTCACAAACTTACCCATAGTACATCCCTTGCACTGATTTGACTGCGCAAGAGTACCCTTGGGAAGTCCAGTAGAAATCTGCTGCAAAATCTTCAAAGCGCCATGGTGAAGATGGCCCAATCTCCTGTGCCATAATTCGCCCTCATCCCGGCTCACCACTTCTTCTACTTTGCCCACCATTGTAGCGCAGCCACCTACCTCCAGCTTGTAGAGATTCTTAATTCGAACCCCTATCTTCTTGTTTTGACCCGTTGTTTTATTTTTAAGGAAGGATTTTCCCTCACTGAAAACAACATCATAACCTCTGTCTTCCAGCATTGTGACTGAGACCAAGTTCTTCTTCAGTCTTGGAACATGCATAACATTCTTCAACAAGAATGGATTACCGGACTCCCTCTCAAAGGTAATGGTCCCAATGCCAGTCGCATTGTACCGACCATCATCGCCCATCTCTATATGCATCTGGAGGTCCTTCTCCTCCAAGTCACTAAATAACTCTTTGTCTCCCATCATATGGAAAGATGCACCACTGTCAAGATACCACACTAATCCCATGCAGCTTGAAACCAAGCATGCGATCAAGGAAAAATACAGCTCAAATTGCGAGGCTAAGGCCTCTCCAGCTGTAGATCCAGTATCTTGCTTATTCTTCTTCTTCTGTGGATATTTAGTGGTGAAATGTCCATGCTCGTGACAGTGAAAACACTTCACTTTGGACAAATCCTGCTTCTTGCGTTTAGCACCAAAATTTAAAGGATTTTTCTTCCCCTTCCCTTTCCTTGCTTTGGCAGCCAAAGCGCAATTCTCTTCATCTTCATTCTTCGATGAAGATCCATCCCTGGTACCCCACCTTATCTCCTCCTGCACAGATCCGACCAAAGTCGCTCCCATCCGGCAAGTTTCTCCTATCCATTGTGAGAGTCTTCTGTATGCCAACTCTTCGGAAGCCTAACAAACCAAGCTTCACAAGTCTATTTGCACAACAGTAACCCCCAGACTTCCCAGCTCATCCTTGCAGTGAAAAAACTTCGTGAGGTATTTTGGAATATTGTCGCCTTTCTCCATTTTTATTTTTCTGAGCTTGTCTTTAAGCGCCAACTTCCTCTGGTCACTTCTGCTTTGGAAAAAGTCTGTCAAAGCCTTCCACATTAATAATGGAATGGCTTTCCCGTGAAGGTTGGACACAATGTGGTCCTTCACACCTTCCAATAGAATCCTCCTCGTCTTTGCAGTCTTCTTTTTCCATGCATCAAGTAATGCAGCATCGCTAGATCCCAGCTTAGGAACATCGCTATCGATGAACTCCTTCAGCCCATTATCCTCCAGCACTGCCTCCATCCTGTCCTTCCAGGCTATGTAATTCGAGCTCCCATCAAGGGCATACTCCAATCTCAACTCGTTGAAAGACATTTCAATGTATACTTGATTTCTGCACCAAGAATCTTCTGTAGCAAATTCGAATTGTCCACCAGCACAAACTCACTTCACAATTGCAATCTTCAATCAACAATGCTCCGATACCATGTAGACATTATATGCACTAAGCATGCATATGTCCAAGATCCACCTGATCTCACACTATTTAACTTTATGCAAGATATTGAATCTATTCCATTTGTTAATCTTTTGCGGAAAAATTAATTGCACACACATGTGAAGCATAAACAAAAATTATCAATCGCACATAACACAGTTTTTAACCGGGAAAGCCTGAAGCTGAAAACCCCAACTATATATTATGTAACATGGAGATCATATGAAAATCTCATACAAACATACAAAGCTTATCACAAGCTCTCAGTACAGTACAATCGTCATACACTAATCAGGCCCAATCTTGAAAATCCATGCACCGATCTATGCCACATGCTAGCCTGCCTCCACTGTGCAATCTCTGATGAATAATAGCTCTGAATGAACTCGAATTACTCTTGGATTGACTGCATAATCCTCATTGGCATCTCCACTATGTGTTGGATTCAATCAATGCAACACTATAGTCACAACTGATAGTCACACTTTCTCTTTCACCTATCTCTCCGCTGGTCTCCACTGAAACTGCCATGCACTGTAGTTAACTGATGTATTGTTCAGTTGATTAATGAGTTATTATTTGTGAATTAATTAACTAATTAATTCACTCCACTCTCACTATTTTATCAATCAGTTAGACTAGATACAACTAGCTCAATTGAGTCTAACTGAGTTAAACTAAATACAACACCACCAACTACTTCTCCAACTCCACCAAACTCTGTCACATGAGTTCTAACTAAAGTCCTCCATGCAATAGCTCCAGTAAACCCTCAGGAATAGCGTAATTCCTTAAATAAATTTTCTTTGTACCCACATACGTACATTCGGGCGAAGTGCTCCAAGAGAATAAGTTGTTGTTTATTGTCAAGTTATTATTAAGAGCTAATAATAAGTGACCTGCATCTATTTTTAGATTGAATATCTATAAATAGACTTCACCCAATATTCTAAAAATATAATTTCATCTATTTTTCCAACTTGATCAACCATCCAAAAATAGCATCCTGCAACTTCTGAAATATGATCATCATGTCTAAAAATAGACTTGCACCAAAAATAGCCTGCGAGCCCACTTAGTGAAGGCGACTCTTTTCACTAAGCTCATCATCTTGTTGAATCTCAACACAAAGTTTGATGAGTTGGCCTAAATATTTTTGACAAATCTTGCAACATTCAAGAAACATAATTTTCATTTTGGAAGGTGAAATTGTGAAGAAAAGGGAAAATGATCTGTTTTTTTGCCAATTAGGCAATTTCGTAGCGAAGCCTAGGCTTGAAGACCAAATTTCACTACGAAATCCCTGTAGGTTAATTTTTGCAAGAAATATCATTTTGGATGGAAATCAAAGGAGGATAAGAGTTGTATTTAGCTTATATTATCTAGCAAACATATCCCAATCAGAAAGAGAAGTTAAAAGTTGACTTAGATGACTGAAATGAATTTGCTACCAAACTATGCTATGAAACTTCCTATTCTACTCTGTTTTTGTAGCAAGGAGCTTTTTGTTGTATTTTGGTGTTTTGAAAGGGTATTGAAGGATAGCCAACCACGTGGAGGCATTAAAATATAGCAGTGGGATACTCCAGCATTGATTTAATCCTCGACAAATATGTCACCTTTCCAGCTCAGCATGAAGACAGTGATCAAATGTTATGTTTATCTTCTCCTTAAAAGTAGGGTGGTTAGTTCCTAAATCTAGTGGGTATATTTTTGTCTAGGTTATGGTGAGTACCACTCGAGCACTTGGTTATCATTGATGTAATTATCCCATTATATAGATAAGTGAATGTAATAAATGCAAGGTAGAGTCTTAATAGGCTTGTAAGTCTTAAGTTATTAGGTGTCTTTTTCAGTTCTAGGAATATAGTTTATGGTTAAGATAGGTGTCAAAGATGATGGTTCGATGATCTAGCCAGATGGGCAGATCCAATGTAATGAACAAAAACCTATTAATAGGCATAACTTCGAATGAGAAGGGGTTGGAGAATGTTGTTTGACACTACTACTATTGTAAATTTTTGTTGATCAGTAATATACAGTGATTGTGTTTTTTGCTTCACCTGAGATTCTTTGAGTGTTTCGATGAACTTATGTCTTATGTTTCTTAATATCTTGTTTCCAATATCTTGATGTTGAATTACTCAGAATTCATGTTCTTAATGCTCTGACTTCCTTTTAACATTAAGCTATTGAATATTTTTGTGTGTGTATTGTCCTTTCATTGAAACAATAAACGCCTCAGTTTCCACAAGGAGATCCATTATCATTGAATTCCCTCACACTGACTCCATAAGCCCAATGGTAGTGAACCCTACACATTTTTCACCTGCAAGAAAATTCATTAAAGTACATATCACATATTTAGCCATTTGATTGAATCCTAATTGAGAAAATCATAATTCAATTTGAGAGAGCACTCTCAGGCTGAAGAGGCTAATCCTCAGTCAAAAACTGGTTTGAAAGAGTTACTCTAAGTTGTTTGGTGGTGCAACCTATCAGTAACAATTTAGAGATCACCCCCCATGGGATTTAAGTAGTCAAACAATGTTCCAATGCACCAAATGAAACATTTTTACATTTTTTTTGCCTCCTTTCCAAAGTAACTTTCGAATAAGGGCACTGATTTGATTAAAAATTCCTTTAGGAGTCAAAAGTCTGAAACAAATGTAAATTGGAAGCGAAAAAAGAATAATATTAATCATTATTGTTCTCCCTATAGTATTTAGCCACTGAGATCTCCAACCCTGCATTTTATTTTTTATTTTTTGAAGGACCTCACTTTGATCCACGAAATTCACTGCTCGTATAGAGAGAGAGGAATTCCCAAATACTTAATTTTTATCTGTCTTATTCCTGATTGGAATTCCAACGATTTGGCGATCTCTTGTAGTGTGGCATCATAGCAATTACAACCAAATGATTCACTCTTCTTTTTGTTAACTAATCCTCCTGACAAGTCCAAATAGGATTCCATTACCTTTATGAAGCGATTAAGAATAATTTTTGAGGCCCCTCCCAAAATAAGCATGTCATCTCCGAATTGGGAGTGGTTGACCTATTTTACATTTTTGGAAATGTTGAGACCCATAAAACACCCTTATGATACTGCCAAATCCATATTTTTCCTCAGACTTTCAACAACCATAATGTATAATAAAGGGGAGAGAGGGAATCCCTGCATGAGGCCCCTAAAGACAATAAAGAAATTGGAGGGTCTATCATTGAAAAAGGGAGAAATCAATGAAGCACCTATGCATGCCCTTATCCTTCTAATGAATTCATTGCTAAATCTAATCTTTTCCATAGCTGAAGAAAGAAAGGAATGTCTTACCTAGTCAAATGCATTCTCCATGTTGAGCTTCATGACAATACCAAGTTCCCTGCTCTCCTTGCTTGTGTGGATGGATTCTCGCACAAGGATGACATTAAACAAAAAATTTCGATGTTGCATGAACCCCCTTTAATTTTTGGAAATAATAGTTGGAAGAATATTTCTTAATCTATTGGAAATGACCTTTGTAATGATTTTGTAGGTCGAGTTGCAAATGGAAATATATCTAAACTGAGAAAATGAAGTTGGCTTAGATTCTTTTGAAATCAAGGCAAGGAAGGAGGAATTCATGATCCCTCCCAACTTTTCCTCCCCCCTTGAAGAATTGATCATTCTCATAAAATCCTTTTTCGTAAGAGACCAAAAGGAGAAAAAGAAACTTATTGTAAAACCATTTGGATTAGGAGCATTATATGAGTCCAAAGAGAAGATAGCCTCAATTACTTAGTCCCCATCAACCTCCTTGATAAGAATCTAGTTTTCAAAATGATATTTATTTTGTGGTAAACAGGATATGAAGTTACTTACTTTGATTAGGTTGGCATCCTTATCTTCTGTATATAACTTCTGAAAATGAGAAAAGGCTTCTTGCTATATTTATGCAAAGGATGATAATTTTGGCTGTCCTTCCGGGATTATTTCTTTAACCTGATTAGGAATTTCCCTAGCCTTGGCTTGCTTATGAAATAAAGTTGTGTCATGATCTCCTACATTTAGCTTGGTACTCTACGATTTTAATCTCTGGTATTCCTCTTCTTGCTTAACTAAGTGTATTTGCTTAGTTAGCTTCTTTTCTTTTTCAATGTGTCAATCTTCCACTTGTCCGGAATCCATCAAGGAGAGATGCTACTCCAACTACTTATATAGTTCTAATTTTTTATGCAGAGGGGGTTTATAGTTCTCCTTGGACTAGGATCTTAGAGCTTTTTTTACTCCTTTTAGCTTAGATTCCCACATGAAGGCGGGATATCTAACAACAAGGGAGATCTAAACTTGTTTTATGATGTCCATCACTTCTTTTTCCTAGACCCAACTTGGATTATATCAAAAAGGGATTGGTCCCAAATGTCCTGATGGGTTGATTTCCATAATGATAGGTTGATGATCAAACTCACCATGTGCCAGAATTAACGAGATGCATTATATCCCCTTAACCAACTAGTTGATATGAAGTAGGAACTGATCCAACCTGGTTGTTGTGTGTCCTTCCCTGGTCCTCCTATTTATCTAGGTGAACTTTCCTTTCTTTTGGACTATGTCTACTAGATCCCATTGAACTATTAGGTTCTCCATTATTTCCTTGAACAAGTCTCTGACTATATTCCCCCCACACTTTTTTGATGAGTACAAAATTGTATTGAAATCTCCCCCGACTATCCTATATTCGTGCCAATGATCTTCTTTGAGATTGATAAGGTAGTCTTAAAATTCATATTTATCTCCATAATTAACTGGGGTATAAACATTTAATATACTAAAAATCTCTTTGGAAACATTCTTTTCTAGCTAGATAATAATCTAGAATCTCAACTTTATGCTATCCATTTGGGTAAGGTGAGATTCCAACCATAAGGTTACTAATCTGCCAGAAGTGCCTTGAGATCTTTGAGCTTCTCTAGTGCTTCCACGCCATTTTTTTTTTTGAGAGATTTAAGATCTCCCTTTCTTCTAGTTTGGTTTCCTTAAGCAGTTGGATTTGCAGTTTCTCCTTTGCTACTATTTATTTTACAACTTTGGATTTAATGGGGTTTCCTAATCCCCTTGCATTCCATGAGTTTCCTCTTTTCTAGAGTATCGTCCCCTTTTATGGCCCTCTGATTCATGGTCGGTTGTGTCATCTCCCTAACTCATATTCTTTATTCCATTTCTTGTTAAGATTATTGAACCAAATTTCCTCCTTTTGTTGCCAATGGGATACAAGTTTTCGTTCTTGTCTTGATGAACCTTGAGGGTTTTCCTTTTGAACTAGGGCTGGAGGGTTCTAAGAATTGCTTTGAGTCTTAACTAGAGAGGAATCCTTTTGCATTGGAGTCTACTTTTTTAAGGATCATAGTCCTGAATTTACCCTTCTTCCGTTCCTTGAGCCTCCTCATTTCATTCTAGAGTTTCTTTCTCTTACTGCAAAGTTTCTTGTTCATGCTCATGTTGAGATCAGAGAGCATCAAAATGGTTTGAAGAGGTTGTAACAACATTTTGATTATGCCCTTGAGAATTTCTAGGTATCATTGTTCTTCCTCTATTTCCCCCTCTTTTTGCATTTTCTATTGCTCCTCTTGCCCCTCCTTTGCTCCTCCTTTTTGTAGTTGGAATTTCTTACAGTCCTTGGCGAAGTGATCATATTCATGACAGAATATGCATTTAAATGGAATTTTACGTCAGATTGAACTCTGCTGGCAACCCTTTTTCTAGGTCAACATCCATACAATTTTTTGTGCAAGTGAATTGGTAACCTTTGGGATTTGGTTGATCTAAGTATTTTCCTACTCCATTACCTATTACTCTCAAGCAATCGTCACTCTAGCACGAGGGGGGAAGCCAAAAGAGCTTAACCTAGACTGTAACTGTGTTGGAGATATCTTCATCAGGGTCGAAATCCAAAGACCATGAGTTAAGGTACATACCTCTAGATCCAAAAAATATGACATTCCTAAAGTTAATCTCTCTATCTTCCTTGGTCTTGAAGAGAAAGGCGAAGAAACCATTACCGCATGCAAAGAGGGCTATATTCCCCTTCCTCATTGGCTTCCAGGTTTTCTTAATCCACTGGTCCAACGACTCCGAAGAGGGCCACATTCCAGTAAATTTCCCTACTAAAGCTTTGTCCGAGTATGTTACAGTTTTTCTGTGAAATCTTGATGGAAGCGCGACAGAGGGGATGTTTTCCACCCTTTTCACAAATTTTGAGTGATGCTATTTTGAATGTGGCTTCTTTTGGAGACCTTCCACCAACGCTTGGAACAACACCAAATCATCTTTGGGAGGGGGAGGATCGCACTCCAAGCTACACACCATGTGTAATTACCGGAGAAAGCATCAACGACTGTAGACCTAGGGTTAGGGTTGCAAAGCAACTCGCCTATATTGAAATGCATATGCAACATTTATTTTTATTTTTATTTTAGTTTGAAGTTATTTTTATTTTAACACAAGGTTATTTTTATTTGTTTTTTACCAAGTCAAATTACAGTTTATAGGAGATTAAATTACACCATCTCTACCATATTAGATTGTAGAGTTCCTCTTGACACAATGATAAAAAAACTAAATGAATGAATGAATGGATGATATTTTAATGTCCACAAGAGTAAATATAGTCTATGGGACTACCGACCTCCTTGTTTTTTTTCTTTTTCAATTCTATCCCTTTGTTACTCAAATTGATGATGAGTTGACCCAACCTTCTAACAGTCCCCTCACTGAAAAGACAATGCCATAGAATTTATGCTAATGTACTTCCATAACTGTCCTTGATGTCTCTGAAAGCATCATATTCCAAAATGAAATGTTTTCCCGATTCCACTGCCCCAGAAGTGCAAAAAGTACACACCTGTTCTTCCCAAACTTCTTTAGGTCTCTTCCACCATCCCGTTTCACATTGAATTTGATGTGAGTTAGTTCTTAATTGAGCAATAAGAATCTTTGCTCTCCACGAAATGTTAGCTCCAATGTACACTTTTTGTTGGAGATCACAAGTGGGGTTGAATTCTTGAACATAATACTTCTTCTTTCTACCCAACTCTTTTCCCCATATACACTTACGAAACTTCTTCATAAAAAAATTCTTTAACTGACATGCATTGAGGTAAATACTCCATTTTTGCATCCATTTGTTGTTTTGTCTCATCCATGATTTCTTTCTTTCACTCATACTTTCATTGAAGATTACTTTCGGCCATCTACCTCCTCTTATTTACTCAATTCTTTTTAGATACCTTATAAGACACACCATAGCAATTACTTCAATAGAAACTACTAAAACCAAACTTTTTATTTAAAACTTATCTCATAAATTATTACCTTATTAAATTATATAATATTATAAAATTTATTATAATAAATTTATTTTAATAAAATAATTTTAATAATTAACTAATAAATATTTATTTTAATAAAATACTTTTAATAATTAAATATTTATTTTAATAAAATAATTTTAATAGTTAGCTCATATGTTCAACCAATTGTATTGAGTTATTCTTTAAATTAAAACTACACAACAATAATAATAATAATAATAAATATATTTTTTTTAATAAAATAATTTTATATAACTTTTTCTCAACAAAGAAACGCAATTATGTTTACAAAATAATAGTATTTAAGTTACAAATAATGGAAAGGAAAAAACTGAAACCACCCGTTTTGAACTTCTATTGGTCAAGACATTCTTTTTTACTATGTTCCATTTAGAATCCCATTTAATTATATTCTATAAACTATCCTTTAAAAATCTAGAACAAAAATGAGAGTATAAATAATGATAAAAACATTATAAAAATAATTTATTGAACTTATAGAACATTGTTTGAACACTAAAATATATAGTTTAGTTATCGATTAAAATTGTGTTTTAGAATAAATATTATAAAAATATATATTTATAATAATTTTAAAAACAAATTGATCATTTTTAATATATTTTATAATAAATATTATAAATAATATATTTATAATAAATTTAATATTAAATTATAATTTCTCTTTTATTTTATTGCTGTGTTTTTTTAACATATACATATATATATATATATATAATAGGAAATTATAATTTTTTCTTTGCTATTTATATTTGTTTAGATCTATTCAACTTTATAAATATATATAGAAGTTTGAAAAATAAATAAATAAATTGCGCAAGTAACCTTTAGGTAAAAGGAAACCATTACAAGTCCAGCTGCTTCCTTATGTTCCGGTGGAGTGGCCAATAACGTGAAATACTATATAGCATTGGGTGGGGACACTTTACATAAATTAAAGAAATGACAACTTGTTAGCACTATATATCAGCTTGCTTCCTTATCTCAGAGAAAATACACATAACAACGTGGCTTTATTTATTTCACATTCTCATTATAAAATAACATTATATATATATTTTTGGAAATTTTAATATTAAGATATGGGGTGATCCTTACTTGAATTTATTGCTTTCTTCTCCAAATTCATAACCAGAATCCTCATCTTTTGTCATTATTTTAATACCTTCTTCATTAAAAAAAAAAAGTGAAATATATTAAAAAAAAATTCAAAAGTAATAAAGGCAATTATTAATAATTAAGTGAGCGAACTATCCAAACCACTTGCACCTAAAACACATTCTTGATATTCCTCCGTATCTTATAAGAAAATTATCATGGTGATGGAGATATATATTTTAAAATTTCAGAATTGCATAAAAAAATCTGGAAAATCTATGAATTTAAACAAAGAATAAAGATAACCACAAGTTACAGTTATAATTTTGATGTGAACTTAGTGGGGTGAGGAAGGGGCATGTAGATGAACGTGTCTACGAGTGATGAATAAGGCCATGGTTAATGAGTAAAATTGACTCAAAGGCCAATGATGAATAATTAAATTGAATTGACTATTGACACATAGGAGAAGCAAAGGTCATCACGTTAAATGTAAATGAAAAAAAAGATTGGATTGGGAAATTATATCATTTTCTGGTTCAAACCAGACCCATGGATTTTCTTTTTTCTTTTTTAATTGAATAGGGAGGTGGTGTAGGGGCCACTAGGGAGGGGGAGAATGGGGGCCACGGCCATGCTCATGCTATTGGTTTGCTTGACTACCTACTTGAAGTGCAGTGCAATTAGGTTTTGTTTGATTGGACTTGGGGCAAAAGGCCGCCTTGCCCAAGAAAGTTATTTAATATTTAAATATTAAATGGATTTTATTTCAGAAAAGATACTTGCAGGCGAAGTAATATAAAAAGGGACAGTACCACTGCCATCTCGTTTTTCAAATACCAACGGTTTCCACAAACGCCAAAATCTCGAGATAAATCCGACGCCGGAGATATTTGTCGGCTCGTTTAATGCAGCGACGAAAATGCAGGGAAGAAACCGAGGTGGGGTCCTGTCCTCTTCAGGTCCATTTTTTGCGCCCTCTGGCTGCCAGCTCACTCGCCGAACGTGACCGAGACTTTGAGAGGAGTGTTTCCCGGCAATAGTGTAGCGGCGAGAATTTTTATGGTCAAGGGCGGCGCCCGTCGCTTCTCGGAACATCCGTGACTTCGTCGTGGTCCTCTGCGGGTATTCATGGCGAAATCTCAAATTTCTGCGCGACCTGAATTTGGGGATGGCATGAACCGAAGAGGAATCAGGCTCGGTAATTCCGCAGCCGGAGGCCCGGGGATTTCGAGCCTCGCTACTACATTGGAAAAGCGCCCGATATTCTGCTGCCGCAACCGTCCGACGGTGAATTAAATGAGAAGCGAAAAGTCGATGTGGACGGCCGGTGACTGTTTGAAGGGCAGTAGTCTGTAATGCGATTTTTTAAGGTTTTTACGGTAATTTTTTCTGGTTTAATTTCTCTAAATTTTGGTAAGAATTTAGTGAAAATAGAAATTTGATGGATAACCTTGCACAATCGAAGTGCCCTAGGATTTTTTAGGGTGCTGAATCCATATATACAGTCAAAAAAATCAGTTTAAATAATAGAAATCAAGATTTTACCTTAATTTGTTTCACCGAATTCCGGCACTTAAAACTCTAAAAAATTGCACTAAAAACAACTCCGTTTTAAAAGAGAGAATCTGACGGAGCAGCGAGAAGGCGGGTCGATTGCCAGCTGTATTGGACGACGCATTCTGGACCGTCGGATTGTTGAGCCCGCCTCTCAGAGTGAAAGCTACTCATGCGAATCGTATGTGGATTTGGACTCAAGTTTCCGAGAGACTAGTGTGCCGGGAATCTAACCCGGCAGGAGCGCTGTTCCAGGACCGGAGATTTGTCCATCGCTGTCATGGTGCCCTTTGGTCAACTCCAGTAAATGTTTAGATAAAAAGTTGCGAGAGCGAATGAGAGTATCGCTGACGGCATCGGGTGAAAAAAATCCATATCCAGCCTTTGCAACTTTCACGGGAGCTTATTGCGGGAAACGTTTTTCAAGCCCTATTTTATTTTATTTTATTTTAAATTTAGGGAAGTTTGATTAAAGTTATTTTAGATGTGATTTTTTTTTAGAGTTTTTTTAGTGATTTTTTTTGCTTGGAACTCGGTGAAATAATTTATTGCTAAATTTTGATTTGTGTTGTTTAAATTGGTTTTTTTTATTGTATATATAACTTCAATATTTTTGAAAAAAAACTTACGGACACTTAAATAGTGAAGAATTCAATTATAAAGTCAATATTCTCACAAACCACTTAAAAAAAAAAAATGCTTAAATGAAGAAGAATTCAATTGTAAAATTTATGATTTTAATGAATTTCTAACCGATAAACAAAAAAATTCCAAAAAATCACACTAAATACTAGTCTCGTAAATTTCCTAAATTTAAAAAGAAAATTGTGAAAAATTGAGTCTTGCAGATTTACTAGGCTGACCTAAACTTGCAGAGATTTAGCCGTTAAAACAAAACCTAATCGCTTTGCTCGAATTCCGTCGCCGGTCACCAAATTCGTCAGTGGAAAAGTACAGGGAAGACTAAAGCATGAACCAGATTATCAAACATTGACTATTAGCTCTAAATTTTAGGGACAGGTGTGATGAAGAACCATAATTGGGCATATAAAGAACCCCTAATTTGGCATATTCAGGCAGTATAATAGTTTTGAGGTTGCTAACGGGGACTGAAACTCTGAAGCCTTGGTTGAAATTATTGCAATCAGATTGAAATTTGATATCTTAGAGATTAGGGGTTGTTTATCTGCCATGTGAGTCACGATGACGTGGCAACTTATTTAACCAGAAACCATACATATAAAAAAAAAAACAATACCAAGTATTCATTCCTTTTGTATAAAATTTTTTACAAGAGGTTCCAATGCACTTTTCACTATTTATCTCCTGAGATCTTTTTGATTGCTATGAAATTTATGCCAAAGCAAAAGCACGTGTCAGAATTAAAAGAATGCACACAACGTCCCACAGCAACAACCAGAGGCCATGCCATGACAATGTGACTTTCTTGTTTTTGATGTGACGTGGCTTTTTATATTGAGAATGTACAGGGTAATCCCTAAATGCATAGTGTTGGTTATTTGTTTTTTAATTGGCAGAAAAACAGTAATTGTGAGTGGATGAATTAACTATGCCTTTGGCGGGGTTTTAGACTTAGGATACCTTTGACCAGGGAATCACGCACCTTTAACTTGTTTAACGTGACCGTGGGCCAATGGAGTCCTGCAGGGCAATGCGTGCTGTGCCGACATGGGTTAGAAAAGGTTGTTGGGGGCGAATCTGTGGCATTTGTTATCGCCGGAACTGGTTCCCGCCCCCTGTGGTAACAGGGAAGGCGGAGGAGAGGACTTCGTACTAAAATCTAAAAAAAATAAAAACTGAACAATCCCAATCACAGTACCTAACAAAGTTACGCACTCCCACAGAACTCTTCTTCCCCGCTCATTTATATAATAACACAATGTGACCCAAAACAAGATGACACCGCCATGCCCCGTGCGACAAGTGGACGACACCTCGGAAAACGGGCAACCATTCTCGGAAGTATGACGGATTTGCCGACGAGATGATCCTACGGTACACCGTAGAGCAATGGGGGAGAGGATGAATCTTGACTGTCGAAGGTTGGAGGGTCCCCACCTGCCGGGCGGGCAAGTGACGGCATGACCCGGCAGGCATATCTGGAAACGAATCTGGGCCGTCGGAAGAAGCTTTTGGGGGAGTCCCAGTGGCTTTCTTGTGTGATAGTTGTGTGATAGCGGTGGAAGAGTGTATTGTATGTGTATGCGCAACAGCAGAGGAGGGAAGGACGTTGGTTCAGGAAGGACGTTGGTTCAGGAGTTTATTCCTCTCTGGGGGCCGCGTGGGCTTGCGAGAATCGCTTCCATTCCCATTGATTTCTGCGTTAAAACGTCTGTAAATCCATCCCGAATGTGCTGAGATTCATTTAGGCACCTCGATTCTCTGTCCGCGCCTGTTTTCTGAGCTAATAAACACGGAGCCTGGTCTCTGGTGCGTCGTCTTTTTCACAGTTTGGGGTCGAGGATTACACGAATCGTGAATTTTAGCGCTGATCTGGGGTATCCCAGAGATATGTCGTGCATTTCTGCGGACGAATTATGATAAAATTGTGATGGAAAGTATGTGTTTCGGCATCAAAGCTTGCGGGCTTCGTCTGGAGGAATGAAATGGTGCAGTAGTTTGGAGTGGAGCAAGAATAAAGGATTGAAATTCGGCGTTGCGTGAGTTGATTTTCTATGGATAGAGGTCGAGAAAGCAGACGGGGAGGAGGTGTTTCAGGGACGGTATCTGGGCATCATGCTTCGTCTCGGCGGAGGCCTAGAAGCGGTTTCAAGGATTCAGCAGGTTGGGCGATTCGAACTTCTTGGGAGTCACAGATCTTGGTTTTTAGTGGTTTTGAATTGGGTCTTGGGAGGGATTTCTAGTGTTTTTGGGTGGGATGTGGAATTGGCTTTTGGGGAATTTGATAGTGTTTTAACATGTTGTTATTGATGGTGTTTTTGTAGTGGTCTGTGAGGAAGAGGAGGGATTGCATGAGTCCCCTGATTCAACGCGGCTGCGGGAGAGATCCAGTAGTAATAATAATAATAACAGTAACAGCAAGAAGGAGAGGAGTGGTTTGTCTTCAAGCCGGAATAAGAGAAAACGGCCTGGATTGCACCACGAACGCTTTCGTGGCAGCAGCAGAGACAGAGACAGAGATCATGATGGCGGAGATGAGAGCAGCGAAGAGAGTGCAGGGGATGAGGACGAGGATGAGGACGATGAGCCCCCTCGTCCTCCTCCGAATCCCAGAAGGGTCACCAAGTTTAAGTCCCAATGCAAGGTGAAAACAAAAATTAGGATCTTGGAATGCTCTGGCTATTATTGTTTCGGGGAATGGAACCTGCAGGAATTATGCTTCATTCAAGCCGTGTTCCTACTTCTGTTTATACGGAGTTTTTTGTGTTTGTGCTTGGAAATAGATTTGGATTGATGTCATGGGTTTTGCTTGGATTTTGGGGTCATCAATCTGCAATTTTATGAGTTATATAAGCTGTATGTTGGCGTTTGTGTGGTTTTTATGTTTGTTGTATGTTGGAGTGTGTGTGTGGATTTAGAGCTTGTACTGGGATTTGGATTCTGCTTGAGATAGCAAGTTAATCTGTCTCTGCTGATACTGATGTACATGTTGTTTGGGATTTGTATCTTAGATTTCCGCTGGATTTAAGGATTGAGATTTCCCTGGATTCCTCTTCTCTGATTATATTTCGTAATTTATGGTTTTGCAGGTCTCAGATGAAATGATTGGCGTTGGGCTTATTTCGGTTCCTCGGAAGGCCCGGTCAGGTGGACTCCTGGGATACATGCCTCCATTGGCTGGACTGATGGAAATTTAGATTAATTATTTTGATTTCTTTGGTCTAAAGATTCAATTTTTTGATATATGAAATCGTTGTTGAATATGCAGCAGCCATGAAAAGATCTCATGATTCATCTCCAGCAACAGCAACAACTATCACAGTAACAGCGGCAGCTTCGGATGGAGGCGCGCATCAGCGCCAGAAATCTCCTTCCCCTGCTCGTCCCAGCGTGATTCCTGCCTCCCCCTCTTCTTCAAATGCGTCGGTGAAGCCTGGAAGGAGAATGGTCCGTTCGCTGCATTTAAAGCCATTCGTTCATCAATTTTTTGTTGTGTTTCTCCAACCCCTGGCTGGCCATCATAGATCCCTATTGCCCTCTTCAAATCCCCCTCTCATCTTCCTATTTCAGACATTCTTTCTTGAGTTTTTCTGGTCTGGATATCAATTTTAACAACTGTTTCAGCCTGTCGGGGCATTTTTATGGGCTGGACATCATGTTTGCTTACTTCCTCTGCAGCTTGCTAATCTGGGTGTGCTCAGTAGTATTTTTTCATTTGTTTCATAGGAGGATCCTTACTTTCTTCTCTGAGAGATGCTGATTTTGTGAATCTAACAGCCTTCTTGGAATTTCTTGCAGAAACCAATTGGAACGAAGCAGAGACCATCGAAAATATCAAAAGTAAGTTGTCTGAAGAAGCTGCCACGGGCTTTGGGAGCAAAATGCATCTTTCTATCTCTTTGCCCTCGAGTTCTGTTAGTTCTGACTGATTTTTATTTCTAAACTGTATGCAGGTTTCCCACTCAATCTCGGAACGAGAAGTAGAAGTTGCTGAGGTGCTTTTTGGACTCACAAGGCAATTACAGAATCACCATCATCATTCCTCTGTTATAACAGCAGAAAACTATGCCAATGCATCCAAGTCTGATGTGAAGGAAACTTCAAACGATGCATCAGCAGTAGCTCCTCCTGAGATTTCCAAAGTCTTGTCTCCGATGATGCCTGCCCCTCCTTCGTCTTCTGTTATTTCGTCTCCTCCTATTTCCAGTCCCGTTTCTCCCCCTTCCTCATCCCCTGCTATTTCATTACCCCAACAATCTACTCCAATTTCCGCACCAGCAATGGGTACAGTCCTTGTCCGTCCTTCTCTTTTACTCTTCATTATTAAGCTTGTTTTGGACGTTTCTGATATAGACGTTTCGTGCAGCGCCCAAGAGGAAACGGCCTCGTCCTGTAAAGCCCGAAGAAGCAAGCTCTGCAGTTGCCATGCGGCCTCCTGCATCTGTAGGAGGCGTCTCAGGTACTCACACAGCGGTAAATGGAGTCTCTGGGGCTAGAAATGATTGTGAACTGGGGTCTCAAGGTACAAAGATTGAAATCCATCCTGTGAAGACGGAATCCAATGCAGCGTTTTCTGGCAAGGGAATCCCGCTTGTGGTTTGTACAACTGCATCAGCTTCAAGTTGTGGGAATTTTAATCCAATTTCCAGTCCTTCGCCAATTTCCAATCAAAGCGATGCGCCAATAGTGAGCGAAAAGATAGTTGGTACCAATATTGCAGATTCCAAGCCAACAACAAGCGAGAAGACAGTAGAAGTTAAATTTCCGGATCTGAAAGTAACATGTGAGAAGATATTAAGCAATAAACCTGCAGAGGTGAAGATGATATGTGAGAAGACTGGAGGAGCTAAAAGTGCAGAATTGAAATCTGTGGCAAGTGAGAAGACAGTAGGAACTAACATAGCAGAATCTATGTCTACACCCACACCGTCAGCAGAGAAGAAACGATCTGATGTAGCTGAAAATTTGGACAAGATGGTGCCTGAGGTCTCTGAAGCACCTGCTTATCAAAATGCAACAGAGGAAGTCGATACAGCGGCTTCATATGCGCCTCTTGGCCCAGATTTGAAACCGGAGAAACTGGAGGCTGTGAAAATGTGAGAATTTCTGTACTGCTGGAAATATTTATTTCGATAGAGTCAATTTACACAGTTTTGCTCTGCAGGGAACTAAAGCTCCTTAATTTGTTTTGGCAGGCTCCAGTCTCCAAAGATTGAAAATACCTTTGAGGAGAAGTTGAAGATTGATCTCATGGTAGGAAAATTGCTTCAATTCAGTAAGCTTTTGCTTTTGGGTCGGTAGTGTGGTTATTGATAATTGTATAATTACATTTTGGCCTCAGGCATCTCCAGGGAAGTCATTTCTTGATACAGAGGACGACAATGGACCTGATGCTGTTGGCACTGCTGCTTCTGAAACATCAGAGAAAGGAACTGTAGGTTTCTATTCTTTATGATGTCTTGTACAAGAGACCATTATCAGTGGATGAATGAATGTTAAGAACATGTGATTAGTTCTCATGCACTTTGGTGGCTGTGATAAGCTCTAGCTTTTGAATTTTCACAGGAGAAAATGTTTCTATAGGAGACTGATGATTACCTTCATGTTCTTGGAAACAGGTGGAAATTACCAACATCTTAGAAGTCAAGGCTGGAGCAGTGAAGGAAGAACGAGAGCCAGAAAAGAGGGAGGAGGTAAAATTAGAAGAACCAGAAAAGAAACAGGACAAAAGAGACAATGGAGAAGAAAAAGTTTTGGAGAAGCATAATGTTAAAGAGATAAATATTGATTTGCAATTAGAGGGAGAAAAATTGGAAAAAGATTCGAGTAATTCTTTAGCTCAGAAGCAGAGCAGAATATCAAAGAATGAATCAAAAGTAGAGAAGTCAGAAAAATCTGGTTAGAGGATTTCCTTCTCTAATTTTGTTTAGCTAATAGTTCCGTTTAGTTTTGTTGCAGTTTCATTTCAGTCTGCACCTAATTCATAAAATCACTAATGTTGATCTGCTTTCTATTTTCAGCAACGGCTGCAATGGTGAATGCCAGTACTTCTTCAAGTGTAGTTGCTTCTATGCCCATACCCATGACAGTTGCAAGCTGGCCTGCTGGCCTACATGCTCTTGGGTATGAGCATTTGCTTTCAATGTCTTATGCTATTGCAATCTTCCTAGATATGGCTTCTTTTTCCATTTTTAATGAAAGCAAGTTGTCTTTTATATGAACTGAATCTTTCCAGCAGGTATTTTGGACCGGCTGCTGCTAGTTGGCCCGGAGCTCCTTCTCTTCCAGGAGTAGTGCCCATGGAAGGGACCAGCACAACACCAGCATTGCAGGTACACTGTAAAGTTCTTCCTTAAGAAAACTGCAACACAAGTGCAACAGGAAAAATTTCCCTCTATTTTTATCTGCATTGAACTCTATAATTTGATTCATAACCTTCTTTATAAAAAGTAACCATACACAGCTGCCTGCGTAAGAGGTTATTCATTCGGTAGTCTTTCCACTACCATTTGGGAATAAGCTAGTTTTTTCTTGTCTTCTTTGAATTTCCTTCCACATCGGACCACTTCGATGTGACTTACGATGCGATTTATTTGGTTGGATGAAGCAGCCTACATACATTTTGCAGCAACAATCTCGTCAAACCTGGAAACGTTGTGCAACTCATTCATACATAGCTCATTTTATAGAGTGCCAACAACACATGGTTCAACATCCTTTTTGGCATGCTCCAAATTATGGCAATCCTGTGGCTGTCTATGGAGGCAAACCATACAATTTGAACATGCCTCTGCCACCTACACCTGAGATTATTAATTTGGGCGGATCATTACCAGGACCTGTTTCTGTTGCAAGTACTGGAAATAATGGGTCTATTGGCAGTAATTTGGATTCCTCGCAGGAAAGAAACATAGGCCCGGCATCTTTTGGTGCTTTTACAGGTCAAAATGCAAAAGTTAAAATTGCCCCTTACGGGGATGCTCGGAAGAAGCACCCTTCATATCAGCAGACAGCTCAGCAGTCAACTTCCACAATCATTCAGGTATAACTTTGTAATTTATTCTTGGCATGGTTCATTATCTGGCCTGGAATCAACATCGCTAAACCCTACATTTATAATTTTAATAAGCTTGTTTTCATGCATTTGTTTGCAGCAAGGACCACCTGGTTTTGGATTTCCTAGCACACAGTCTGGAGCTGGAGGAGCAAATTCTAGCACTGCTTGCAGCACAGGAAATTCCAGCTCTTTGGGAAATGCAGCAGGATTAGGAACTGCCCCATCCGGTGGAACTGGAGGAGGTAATAGCAATTTAACAAGCATATGTGCAGAACCTCAATACATGGCTATGATACAACCAAATGCCTATCCTTTCGGTATCAATACACCGGCACATTTTGGAACAACATTCAATGGAAATTCCAATCATATTGGGCAGCAACAAGCAGCACAGTTTTTCAACAGCCCTTTCTATGCAACACCAATGTTGCATGCACCACAACCCCAACCTCAGCCTCAGCCTCAGCCTCAGCCTCAGTCTCAGCAACATGGCTCGCAAAATCCTAGTACATCCAGTGGTTCATCATCATCACAGAAGCATCAGCAGCACTTGCAAGGTTCATGCAATTTTTCCTCTTCACAAAAGCAACACCATCAGGGAACACCATCTCCATCTCCATCAAATTCTCAGCAGCAGCACCATTTACCAGCGTCACAAGCTCGTCAAATTGAGCGGGAGATCAACAATGGGGCAGATAGCCCCTCAACAGCTGACAGCAGAATCCCACTCATTCAGAAGAACTTTTACAGCCAGGGGTCACCGAGCAACTCAAATTTCAATGTTAACTCTTCACCTCTACTCGCTACTGGTGTACATCAAGAATTTGCTTTTATGGCAGCTCTTGGAGCAAAACATAATGGCAAGCAACAGCAGCAGCACTCAACCCCTCAAATTCAGCATCAGGTTGCTCCAGGATACACTATTCAGCAGCATCATGGAAATGACCCAACGCTTCAAATGAACTTGAAAGCGTTTGAGGCTGCTGGCCAATCTCAAGCTCAGGCAATTGCTGCATTGAGCCGAAGCCCGGGGCTCTTGGGTTTTCCTTCTATGGCACAATGTCATCCCATGTTACAGGGAATGTCCGATTCTGCAAGGCACCAGCTGGCAGCCCAGGCGCAGCAGAACGCAATTCAATCTGGTCCACAACCACAGCATTCCGGACAAATGCAGAGAACTCAAAGCACTAGTTCTGGTGAGGGAAGAAATGTCGCAGATTCTATGAGCAATGGTGGAGGTAGGGGACGTGAAGAGGAGCAAAAATCATCAATCAAGGGAGGAGTCGGTCACTCAATGAAATCTCCTAGAATAGAGAATGAAAATTCTGCGAATACACATGGAGGATCCCTCATAGATGGTGGCCTTTCAACTTCTCTAGTTGCAAATAGCATTGAAAATATGGGAAGAACACTGAATATGATTGCTTCTGGTGGTAATGGAATCCGCCATTCTCTTTCCACTGGCAGTTCTTCCCATAGCAATACTCAGCCGCCTTCCTCCCAGCAATTGAATCAAAATACAAAGCAGACTGTGGGTCGTGCAAAATCTGTGCCTAGCCCAAATGTACCACAACCAGTAGCTTCAGCACATACCGCTCTATCCAGTTATGGGGATCGAACTGGGAAGTTTCAAGCATCTCAAGCAGCTCCACCTTTTACAGGCCAGAATCTGAAGCAGGGACAACAGTCTCATCAGTGGAAAATAACTCCTAGAACGCCATCAACTATGCCCATGGCTTCAGGTGCTCCATCTCAAGCTGCTCTCGCTACAATGAAAAATTTTCCGCAGCAGGGAAGAAATCAACAGGGCAACCCTAGTATAGGGGCAAATCTAGTTGCCCCATCTCAAGCTTCGTTTGTAACAAAGAGTTCTGGACAACCACCAGTTAATCAACAGATAAATTCTGGTTCTATTATGGCTCCAAGGTTGCCTTCAGCAAATTCTGTGCCCACATCAGTAGTCGGGTCACCTCCAGTTTCGAAGTCTGTGAGCACAGCGACATTAAGGACTGCAACTGGGAGCAAAGGACCCATCTCACAACAGAAATCTATAGCTCCTGTCTCCAACAAAAAGTCATCCCCAGTGGGCAGCAGGAGCACACCATCTGTTTTGGGGCCTTCGCATATCTCTCAAAGCTCATCAGGAAAATCTACACAGCAGCAATACCAGCAACAGCCACATCAGGCAGTCTCCCTAATGGCGTCTGGACAGCCAGTTGGATTAAAGAGCCAGCCATATCATAACCAAACTCATTTCAATCCACAGCAGTTGCTTTTTACCCATAGTACCTATCTGCAGCAGCAAGCAGTACAACAATCCCAGTTTTCACCTCAATCTGCTCATCAAGTATCCGGACTCCATCAGAAACAGCAAATTCAGGGGTCAAATTCCCCACAAACATCTTTCAGTAATCCTCATCTGCGTCAACAGCAGGAGCAACAGCAACAAATGCAGCCAGGTTCATCAACATCATCCAATTCTGGGCCATTGTCGCTTGCCTCTCCAACATTAACGTTGGGTGGTGGCCCCACAAAGATTAATCCTGGTGGATCTCATGGAGTCAATTTACATGCACAGTATAGTGGCCAACATCAGTCAGGTAGCTCGCATGCAGTTCTACCTTCTCAATACACGCAAACGTTTACAAATGTATCTGAAAATCCTGCAGAGCAAAAAAAGTTGTAGGTGAAACTCCTATTTAGTGATTTAGCAATCTGTTGACATTGACCTTTCCGAGCGTGTGTCATATATAGGTCTTTTTCTGATCAGCTACTGATTGTTTGACCACTTTTGAGCAGATGTCTTGAATCAAGATCAGATAAATGGAGTTCAAATGTTACAAAATCCTGCTAATTTATGTACATCCTCTGTTCAGAACATAAACCCTTTCAATGCTTCTTCTCCTCAGTCATCTTCTATCCGTCTGGCTTCAGGAAACCTGAAAAAGTCAGGAGGCAATATTGCGGAAGGGATGAGCAGTCCAGGTGGACTAAGCCTGTCTATGGCACTATCCTCTGGTGTTAGATCTCACAGCAGTGGATTGGCATCCAGTGTAAATGCAATGCAACATGCAAAAGCAACTTCTGTGAGTTCAACTGCTGTGCATTCTGGACAAATGCCTCTAATTTCTATCCACCAGCCTTCAGTCCCCTTAGCCGCAGGACCTATTAGCTCTGCAACTAGCACTCCACCTGGATTGCATGGGCAAGCTGCAACAAGTGTGGTGCAACCTTAATCCAACAGCAGCCTCAGTTTTGAATTCTTGAGAACCTTTGCCATCCAGCTAATATGTTGCTAGCAGTGTTCAGAGCTTGTGCAGGCACTGCATTTATGAAAAAGATGAACATCATCAGATCCAAGTTCATCTAAACCAGCCAGCAGTAATTTGCATTGCACAGGAGAATTGGCTCATTGGCATGTTTCCTTGTGATCTTAAAGGGGTGCTCCATTAGATATTTGAAGCCCAATCTCCAGTATGTCGAGAACCTTTTCTTTTGTCATTTTGTATTATACTCCCCTGTTAACATGTAATGAGACAGGCCTGTTCATGAACTGTAGATTCAAGTCCACCGAATATATTTTCACCATTTCTGATGTATGAATGCTTTCCTCTTCTTACCACGGGTATATATGTTGGGCAATTAGCAATAGCCTTACCACGGGTATATATGTTGGGCAGTTAGCAATTGGCTATTGGGTTATTCTGGCCATTGATTTCAGAGGGGGCTAGGGTTTACCTTCAAAACCTGGAGTTCCATGAGTTTGGTCCAGCTTTGTATATTACATTGACACGGAATCTCTCCAGCTGTCTGAAAGAATTCAAATATTTAATCTTTGGAATTTTATTTCACGGAGTGTAGTTATATGATCAACCAATTTTTTTTTTTTGTAGTTTCATATCATTGGATGTTCCGAGTGAAGTTAAATTTTCAGTTGCATTAATAGATTTTAAACGCTTGCATTGTTCTAGTAACTTTGGGACTAATTGGGACTAATTTAGAGAGATTTAAGTTTCATGTTTATCCTCAGTTCTGTGCTTGACTCGTGAACAGTGCAGTTTGCACATTGTTTTTAACAGCCTACCAGGTTATTATTCTTTTTTCTTGGTATGGGAAACAAGATTATTTTTTAGGAATTCTTCATTCATAAATAAGAGTATTTATTTATGGCAGCGGATGTTTTGGCCTCAATGTTCATTTATGAAACAATCTGAAAACATTTGGACTTGTATTGAGAAGGTATCATTTTGATATTAAAAAACAAGGGATGGTCAAAGTCCCTTGGTCGACTGGTGATTGCTTGTATCATTTCATAATGACTTTGAAATGATAGAATATCTAATCAGTATTTTGCCATTTTAGATAGTTACAGGTGGTTTTTGTTTGTAATGTTCTGCTGGTGGAATGTTTGTAATCTCGTTTCCATTTTTGATGGTTACTTGATCTCAATTAATGGCATGTTCCCTATGTCAAATTTATGGATATCTAAGCAATCGTTTTTAGATATTTCATGGCCTACATAATGCAGATTCTGTCAAAGCTACTTGTATTTTATGCCTTGCACTCGTTGCAGGCAGGCATTCATACTGTGGATGTTTGTTTTAATTGTAAAGAACACTCCATAAAGTGCAAAACAAATAAGATGCTTGTGCGCATTGATGATAATTGTGTAGCATTTTTATTAAATAAGTGACCTGCAACCACAATTTGCTCAATACAGTTTAGAGGGCGCAATTTTTCAAGGCTTTTTGATGGTTATGTGAATACAAAAGTAGGTGTGTTACCTGCCCACTGAAACATATCCACTTTTATGGATGCCTGCCTGTGGTGATTTTAGTTTAAAACTTTCAGTATATCCAGTCGCTTACAGATCATTGTTTCTTTGCTAGTCACTGTTTTTAAAAAACAACCCATTATTTGTAGAAATTGGAAAATGCGAATAAAGTTGTAGGCCATGTTTGAACACGGTTTACTAAACATAAGGCAAAATTCTTTTCGAAGAGATCCATCTTAAAATAAAATCGCATAGGGGATATGTGCAAGATATTCATGTTCAAATCTCATGGAAGATACATTTAAGGGATTCCTTCATGTCACATGAAGGACATTTTAAAGGATAATGCTACTAAGAGAAAAAGGTATTTTGTACTGTGTTTATGGAAAATTAAGTGTGAGCTGTACATTTGTCTTTTCTTCATCAGTCACCATGTTTTAAATTTGTGTAAAAAAAAGCTGATTTTACATATAAAATTATCTCAAAGCTGATTTTACATATAAAATTATCTCGTGCTTTATATATTATTTGCACATGTCCATGCAAATAACTATTAAGCACAGAGAGTTTTTGTTATCCTTACCAGTGCTTACACGTTCAAGATTAATATGACACATTTTTGAACAGTAGGTTACTTATTTATTTCCTCGGAAAAGGATATATGTATATAGTTAGTTGTCTTCCTCAATATTCTATTAAAAATGAGAAGTTACGTATAGCTAATATTATTATAATAGTCACGGGATTTTGCGCAGAGAAAACGATGGGATGAAGTGGACTATATGCCTGTGTATTTAATATACAGAAACGCGAGTTTGGGATGGAGTTGTTTTTAGTGCTATATTTTGGAGTTTCCAGTGATGGAATTTGGTGAAAAAATTGAAGTAAAATCTTGATTTCTGTTATTTAAACTTGTTTTTTTATTATTATATATATGGATTCAACACTCTAAAAACCTCTAGGGTACTTTTATTGTGCAATGTTAATCATCAAATTTCTATTTTCAATAAATTCTTACCCGATTTTAGAGAAATTAGACAAAAAAAATCCAAAAAAAACTTTCAAAAAATTGCACTAAAAACTACTCTGTTTGAGACACATGTTGGGCAAACCAGAAATTAACACTCGTCATCAATGCACAAACACCACATTGAAAAACAGAGTGAATACATACCATAAGAGCACACCAACAGAGAGCAGTAAGACTGGCAATAGCAGTGGTTTAATGAGGTCGGTCTATTTTTATTTTTAATTAGCCGTTCGATTTTTCCTAAAAATTGTTCAGAAATCAGGAAAATTGTAGTTTTAAGTTTCCCTAATTCTGAGTACCTGAAAATGGTCAGAAATCCGGAAAATTGTAGTGTTAAGTTTCCCTAATTCCGAGTAACTGAAAATGGTCAGAAATCTGGAAAATTTGTAGTTTTAAGTTTCCCTAATTCCGAGTACCTGAAAATGGTCAGAAATCTGGAAAATTGTAATTTTAAGTTTGCTTAATTCCGAGTACCTGAAAATGTTCAGAAATCCTGAAAATTGTAGTTTTAAGTTTGTTTAATTCTGAGAACAAGAAGGATTTTGTTATGATACTGAATCTATTATATATTTAAAAATATCTAATAATATAAATTTAAAATCACTATTTGAATTTGAGTGAATACCTACAATAAGATCTGAGCAGTAGGACTGGCCATAGCAGTGGCCTAATGAGGTCATTTTTGGTAGATTTTGTTCCAAATTTGGGAAATCGCTGAGTGTCGCAAAGATTTTTAACTTTTAATAGGAAAATCGCCGAGTGTCGCAAAGATTTATAACTTTTAACGACGCTGAATTCATTTCTACATTTAAAAAGTCCAAACATTCAACTTAATATCTAAAATTTGAATTTTAGAAAAAGCCAAAAAGTCAATTCATGAAACTGAACCTTGGTAATATCACAGTCATGAGATTAACGGGCACGCATTTCAAGCTGTAATCTTCCCAAATGACAATTTGCACAAAAAAATAAAGAAGTAGATGTTTAAGCAAAACAGAATAGGCTAGGACAGAATTATGTACATTTGCATAAGAAGCTGAGACAGTATTGAAGCAATGACGTCAATGATGTCTTTCTGGAGTTTCTCACTATCAAAATCTGCGACTGTTACTTTCCAAATGGGTTTCACAAACCAGGCAGGTCCATTGCCGTTTGAAATTTGAGGCCTGCCCGAAACTTTCACTTCATATGTTATTGGAAAATGGTAAAATATCCTAAAAAGTGGAAATAAAATTGTAAATAAAAACGGCAAAATATCTTAAAAAGTGGAAATAAAATTGTAAATAATATCAAGTATAATAATTTTATATAGGTTAGTGTATTTTTTATTAATGTGTGAACGGATTTGAATTCCAACTATAACGCACATTCGTAGGGCGATAGACTTTAGCAGCGGAAGAAAGCAGAAAATATTGATTAGTTATTCACGATAATGACCTTACCATTTTGATATGATTTAATTTCCAAAAGATCATATTTTGAGTTTCTTTTTCTTTTTTTCATAATTTTATATTTATTGATGATTATAAATCCTATTGGATAATTGAAACTTTAAGTTTTTTTGTGTTCATAATTTTATTTTATAAAATATTATAAAGTATAGTTAATGTTATTTTCATGAAATATAGTGATTGGTTATTAGTTTTGAATTTGAGCACTTTAATGTTATTATTATTTTTTTTCATAATTCTATTTTATAAAACATTATAAAGTATATTTAGTGTTATTTTTATGAAATATACTAATTGGTTATTAGTTTTGAATTTGAAGACTTCAATGTTATTTTCATGAAATATAGTGATTGGTTATTAGTTTTGAATTTGGGGACTTTGATGTTTCACTTTTATTTTTTTTTAATAAGATATTTTTTAACATTATGTTATAATATATTCTAATTGAGTTTAATAAGTGAAGGTTTGAATTCTAAAGAGGATAGAGTATAAAGTATGGATATTTTTCTAAATTTAATAATCAAATTGTTATATGGAAATGTTTTTTTTTTTCTGTCACAAACAAGGGGTTACTTTGAAAAGGTTTGTTCACAAATAAGGGGTTAGGTTGGAAAGATTTTGTTTGTCTCACAAATAAGGGTTTACTTTGCCATATATTGCTAGTTATAATCTTAAATTAGAATTATAGTTGTAAATAGTTCTACAACTTGATTTTGTTCAATCTCATTGGCCACACGTTTAAAATCATTTTCTAATTAGTATTTATATGGTTAGTTGCAATCTTAAATTATAATTATTGTTGTAAATAGTTCTACAACTTGATGTAGTTTAATCTCATTGGCCACACATTTAAAATAATTTTTTAATCTGTCTCTATTTTTAGGAGCTTTACCATCTCATGCTTTTTCATAGAATAAGACAATAAACACTATTAATGTAAATAATGTTTTCAATATTCTTATATCCTAATAAGTGTTTTCTCATTGAATGAATCATTGTAAGAAGTCAATAGGGGTTTGATTAGTTGGTGAAGCGACAATTTGTTATCCCCTCACCAAGGTTCATATCCCCTAGAGACATGTTGGCTCATTGTCAGTGGTAAGTGGGTTTGGGAGCAAGATTTTGCAAAACGAATGCCTTCCTGCCACAATTGTGTAGTTTAGGGATAATTTTCATGAGCAAGTAAAACATGATTCATTATAGTAAATTCTCATTTAGATGTGTTAGTGTGTTGTATTCACTAGAAGCTCTCATGAAAAAAAACTCTCTCATCCCTCTTGCTATGTGAGGCATTGCTCACTTTTGCAAGTGTTATTTTATGGTTAATACTAGTAGGGCTTAGGCATGTGCACCATGAATTTGCCACTACTTTATTGGATCTTTTCCATGACCACTATTACACCTTTTTGGCACCAGTCTAATTGATCTTTGCCATGGCATTTTTCACAGAAAACCTCAATTATACCCATTTCAAAACATCCATGTAAAAATTGAGTAAACTAATTTAATGTGAAGGATGTTAAATCTTCTTTATTATTGTCATAAAATCCTTCACAACCTTGATGGCACTTAGAGGAGGCCTCTTCTTTGTTTACATAATATCTTACCGTTTTAGTGTCAAGGATTATAATTATTGGGGTTGTACCTCACAATTACTAGTGTATTTGTAACCATGTGCAACGTATGGGGTTGCCTTGCATAGTTACGACATATAGGTAGGTATCATTGACATTATGAGGTTCTACCCCCATAATCATTATTATGGGTTTGTTGCACATAGTATTAAGAAAATTTGCTTAAAATTACAAAGTCAATCACACTATGGCAAACTTGGGATGTTGAGAAGACTTACTACAATGAACATGCATGTGTTGTAGTGTAGTTGTGTCTTCCTGCATAGTTTATAGGATAGTTGTTCACTATTTATTCTTGTCATTATTAATTTAAGTATTTTTTTATATCTAGAAAAAGTCAAGGGATAAGCTATGCACATCACTTGCGCATGTAATTCCAATTTTGGAGTTGGTGTAACCCTACATATACATTACACAAAGAAATGTACAATATGCATTATGGTGGAATTCTGAGTGTGTAGTTTGCATATCAATATTTCAACTGTGCTCATATATGTTGGTAATAGAACTTATTGATCATACATTTAGATATAGATGGTTTTCAGGTTTTATCATTATTAGATCTACCAGCACTAGACATTCGATGTTCAAGGTCCTAGATCTAACCTCCTTCAGGGTTTATGCATCTTACGTTCCATTAGATCTACTCTCTTTATCGAACTTCATATTTTTGGAGTTACACATCTAGAGCAATTGAAACCTTCTGTTGCATGGAAAAATCCATCAGTGACCATATACCTTGGAGATGGATGATTCATAGCATAGATTCATAATTATGCATGAAATATAATTGAGGTTTGTGACATGGGTGTAGTCATTTCATATAAAGGATGAAACCAAGAGATCCATCACCCTAAATATGACCCATGTACCCCTTTAAGGAGACCCTACATGAGTTGGCATATATCATCATGGGATTGGTTGCTGGTAAACCTCGTTAGTAATAACAATAAACCCCCTTTTTTAAGGTTGCCTTGTTTACATAACTATAATATTGATAGTTGTTTTCCAAAAATGCATGATAGAACATGACTTTGGGAATGGAATTCATAACTTGTCAAATTCCAATAGATGTTATTGCTAACTTGAAATCCGAAGGATTGGTTCCCAGGACCATATACCTTATAGAATTCTTTGAATCCTCTGCTACAATTATGTTTTGAATATGAAAGATACTAGCTAGATTCAAGCTTTGTAGGAGCACATAAGATTTAGCCTGATTATTTTAAGAGATGTTGAGGATCTAGTCACAAGTAAATTCAATTTTTCCTCTAGGGATGGTGATAATCACTCCTACACCTACCACCCCAACCATTTTTTTTAATTAATTAAAACAAAAATTCAAATGCTTTATATTAATATGAATACAAATAAGATTATAAAAATAAATATCTTCAACTTGAGTGAGCTATATAGGTGATCTTTAGGATATTTATTTTCACTAGGGGTGGGTGGTGTGGGTAGGGGAATTCTTCCTTGTTGAAACTCTCTCTTTGGTTTGAGTCACTGGGAAAGATCTCCTTCTCATGCAATGGACAATGAAGAACACCATCGAGCCATACCAACACCTTTGATGCACAATTAATATAATTTCAGCAATGGATTATAATTTATAGCTATACTCTTGTAGTGTAACCTTGCATTCATTGAACTCCTTGATTCAATGGACTATAGCTATATTTATATAGTTTTCCTCGAGGAGGACATGGAAATGGAGATGATTCTATATCCTTCATATAATTACCTTAGATAAATCAAGTACTTCATCATAACTACTACAAACTACACGACTCTTGGACATTCCCATATTGGAAGTTCGCATGGAAACATCATTTCATTTTCTAGATAACACATTTTAATGCACATATGATGTATATGAATCCTTTATAGATATCGAAGGATTATGCACACAATTTGTGCAATTGATGAACCAATGTGTTACATATTCATCTATTTGGTTAACATTTTAATTTTAATTTGATACTTTGTAGACAAATGTGGCCTTCTTCATGGTTTTGTACTTCGTGTGCTTCATTGAGGTGGTTTACATTGGTTGGTGGTGTATTCCCTGTAAATCAGTTTATTTGCACAAGAGGATGAAGATGACATGATAATAGATGCCCCATCATGTGTGTGGTTAGAAACAAAATCATATAGTATAAATTCATCATGGTTTCCTTTCTACAACTCTCAGAGAGAGAGAGAGAGAGAGAGAGAGAGAATCATATAGTATAAATTCATCATGGTTTCCTTTCTACAACTCTTAGAGAGAGAGAGAGAGAGAGAGAGAGAATCACATTGAGTAGAACCCAAACTTGAAGAGAAATGGAGAGAGGAGGTCATCTCCATGACAACCATGCTAGATAAAATTATATATAATCTCTTCAAACGAGGTGGGCATATCCATGCTTGTGCAACGTTATAGTCAATTATAATATGGAATCGTGGTTTTGTAACATGATATATATGAAGTCCAATTATGATACATCTGAACACAAGATTTCTTATGGCTGAAGGATGTGATAATGTTTCCCTAATGAAGTTACAACACTATTCTATGGGAGGTCCTCTAAGAGGGGGTCTATAACTTGATGATAGATCATCATTAATATCCCAAACTAAAGGCTTTGAAAAGTGATGGAAAGGAGTTGTGCATGTTCACTAGTTTTCCATTGGATCTAGAACATAAATATCATGATGTACAAATTCTCCACAATGAAATAATGAACTTTGGTCAAGCATGGGAGAAACCATTCAGTGAAAAATCAATGATAAAAATCCTTAATGAATGGAAGTTAGCCCATTGATAATTACAATGGGTACTAAGGCACTAAGGAATGACCCAACTTGACATAAATAAATGCATTAAGGCCGTACACTAAACAAAACCATGTAGGGAAGTATCAACAATGAAATCCACTAATGTATATGGGGAAAATCACCAATGATGAGAAAAATATCTAAGTGTTTGTAGGCCAACCTACTCCCTTTTATTTTTGAAAAAATAAAGGGCCCCTCCTAGAAATTTTACTAATTTTGTTGTTTTGAATTGATTGGATTGGTATTGATTTTATCTCCGCATTCTTTATTCTAATTATCATTTTGATTTTTATGCAAAATTCTACTTCTGATCATGATATGTGTTACATTGTATGGCCTATTATTTCATTCATTGGCGATGTAAGGATTATTTCCTTTGATTGTTATGATTAGTATAATTTATCATCACTCCTAATAGTAAGAAAATGTTTAATTTAAAGGGCCATTACCGAATCATAGATTCTGTAGCAACCCAAAATTGAGTTTATAATGTTACTAGGATGACTCTTATAAACTATCATATCGACTCTTATGTTCATCCTTTTATCTCAATACGATGTGTGGTTTCAAATGTTTTGATGTTCAAATCAATGGTGATAACCTAAGGTATATACCCTATATTGGTGGCATTGTATGTTTTTAATATTTCATTTATATCATTTAAATAGTTGAATCATGTCACGTCCACCTTATATATGCATTTATTAATGATCCTTTGGTCTCGACATAAATAAAGGATTCTCGGTGATTTGTTGCATGGATTCACACTTATGATAAATATTAGTTTCAGGTGATGTGTTATGTTATGACGATTACTCATCGATTGACCTGGAATCCTAAGTCTTGAGTGTCAACCCATAGTGAAGCCAACTCTCATATGACTTTTTATCCTACAACGATCACTCATTTCCCACATCCCAAGGTCATTATCGCTCCAACTTGGCCCAGTACTTGACAGTTGTTGATTTGATTACTGGGGTTTTTCAAGAGGGTTCTCCAAACAACCCCATTTCATCCCTTCTCATTTTGATCTCGAAGGCTTTGAAACTTAGGGTTTTTGGATGTTTGGTCTGTTGTGCTTCCCCGAACCCTATTTCACCAAAACCTGTAACTCTTTCTCCACAACATGCTGCATGTAGTGAAAATCGAGCTTGTTGGTGCACAACTTGTTGAAGCTAATGACGAATGTCTAGTCTTGTTCCGCCTAGTCAGTTGGTGGGAATTTTTACAGTTGTTTCAGGGACATAGTAATGAAGTGGTTAAAGCCTTTACTACCTCTTTTAATGGGAGGAGCGCCCATGTGGGCGACCTGGAAATTAAAATTAACCTGGAATCTGTAGCAACAACCACACACCTTTTTCTTGAAGGCGAATGTTGGTCCAAGAATGTTGCATTTCGAAATGTTCCATGGAGGAAGTTGGTTGCCAACAAGGACTATGAGTACCATGTCAAAGGTATGCTTGTATCGTCTTCGAAGCCTAAATGGCATGATTTTTTTGCACTTGATTCATTGGTATATAACCTGTGAAGGATGGTATATCACAATATTTATGTATCATATCAAGATTTTAATGTTTTTCTTAGGCCAAAAGGTTAACTTGACCTATTAAGTGATGAAGAGTTTAATGAAAATGTCACGAGCCTATCAAGCCGACCACAAGAACCATGAAAGGTCCTTGTTCCATTGTAGTTTGATTGTTTGATCTACATGTTAATCAAACATCATTTGGCCCAATTGGGTGATAACTGGGATTCCTTTCTTTCTTGTAATGGTTATGATAAGCCTTTATCATTTATCCCAACTTAGTTTTCTGCTACAATGGCCCCTGACCCTTCTCTTATCGATTAAACTCCTTCTCTTGCTGATGAATTCCAAAAGGATGAGTGTGAGGCATATGTTCAAGCATTAGGGTAACCTGTTTTGGATGATAGGTTGAAATTTCAAAGATTTTAACCTCCCTTCGTGTTACTAGAAGTGTGGAAAAATCCTATGATTTGAAACCCTCCACAGGGTCTCCTTGGTCTGAACTAAAGTCTACCAAATCTGCACAAGAACATGAAATTGGTCAATCACGGGAAAATCAACAAGACATGGCTAAGGAAAAGCAACATCAAAGGAGAATTGATTGAGCTAGAAAAACTAGGCATAAAATTTCCCCAGTGAATGTTCCCTTGGTTGTTTTGGAAATCAATCTTGAGCCATTGCCGAAAAAGAAAAATCCCTAATCTCAGGGAGCTTCTCATTATCACGATGAGATGAATTATTATGATGATTCTTCCTTGGGTACTTCTCATTTGAATGAACATATTTTCAATATATATTGGAAGCAATAATACATGGTCACTGTTCCTCATTTGGAATATTGGATCAACCAATTAATCTATGAAAACAATTAGCTGAGAGACTCATTCCAAGTGAAGGAAAAATATAAATAACGAAAGTCATCTAGTGTCGAGGGTAAAGCGCAGTCAAAGGACACTCACATCATGATTAAATATCCAAATATAAAAGTCACTATTTCCTCATAATTAGAAGGATTAGATGTAGATAAATAGTGATTTTTTTTTCTTTACATGTGAAGTGTTTCGGGTATGCTTTCTTTTATCTGTTTTTTCTATTTTTGAATATAAGGTTACTACAAAATCAAAGATTTTGTAACAACCTCATTTTAGTATAATTATGAGATTGTTTAATTTTGGTTTGTCTTTGTAACATGTCTTCCATGTATGCAAGACAATCATTTTGGATTTCACAACCTGTGATACTCTCGATCACCGTGTGCCTAGTCTTAACTGTGTATGGGAACTATGTCTACCACTTGTTTCATTTCAATTTGGTCATTTGGCTAAGAGGCCTAAAAATACAAAAAATTTCTTTTATTTTTTTGTAATTGAATGTCAAAAATATTTTTTAGCATTTTTTGATGTCGAAAGGTTGAGAGCCTATTTATATATGTTACCCTTGATTTTGATGAAAAAGGGGATCCAAAAGGGGGGATTTTGTGGACAAAGAAATACTAGTTACATTTTGACTGTGGAATATTGTTAATACAAGTTCATCGATTTTATTGTATTCAATATGGTTCTTTCGCTTTTAAGTTCCATGGCCATGTTAATATCTTCTTAATTCTCCTGTAATTAATTTTCGAGATCTAGAAGATAAATGTTACTTGTTTTATGACTTTATTTCTTAAACAAACAACTATATTCATTGCATTTCTTTGTTCATACATCATTATTTCGATTTGCAATTGTTTCATTTGATCGATATTCTTCTTCAGTGGCCTGATTCCTAAGAAGAGGTATTGATATAGACATTAGTTCAATTTGGACTTTTGTGAGTGTATTCTAGATATTCAAGTTGACAGAAAATGTCAATCTCTATTTACAAATTGATGGTAATGTTGTAGGTGTAGATGATAGTCTCATTCATATCATTAATTTAGCTAAAAGTTTATTGATTTTTTTCATAATCCAATGATTAAAGTATATGAATTTTAAAGAGACAATTTACAGTTGTCCCTTTTATTTGTCTTGGCCAAGCGATAAATAGTATCATTATATTAGGTAGACTGTGCATTGGTTCTTGATGTAGAACCTAAAAGTAAACATAGTTGATTTGTTTACCTTCAAGAATAAGGAATATATAATTTACAGTTACTTGTTTAGTTATTATTTACATTGAGAATTACTTTTGATTTAATTTGTAGTTGTATATAGACCCAAAATTTGATTTTATTTCATAAATAAATTCTGCCAAGTTTATAAATAGTGCGTCTTTCCTTTTGAGGCAGTTACGTTATGTTCTAGCCTACTTTATTTGTTGTAATATAAATCTTGTATATTATGTACCATATCTTGACCTTTATACTATAACATCCATTTAATGATTCTATCACAGAATTATTGTATTATATTTCTTAATTATAATTTCTAAATGAAATATATAAATTAGAATTACCTAATGTATCGTAGTTTCTTTACTGGTGAAACATACAACCCTTTTCCTTGACAACTATATTAGATTTAGGTTGTTTGATTCCCATCATTTCATTTGTATAGCTAACATGATAGTTTAATTGTAGTTTATTTTAATCATAACTATCATAGAATTAGTTTAGATTAGTATAGGATAACTGTAGTTAGGTTAGGAATAGTTTTCGTCGGGTTCACTTCTTCATAAGAGGAAAGGATCCAAGGCCAATGGAGCCTATAAAACCGTTGAGGTTAGCCATACCAAAAAAATTGGGGTATTAAAGAGCCTCAGTTTGGGTTATTCCTCCCTTGTTGACTTAGGTTTACAATGCCCACGCCAACACTAAGGTATTGAGGTCTTTAAATCAAACCCTTAGAGAAAATTTTTTATTGTTGATAAGTGCATATATATTGGAGAAAAGGGAAATAATGATTCCCTTTAAACCAATACAAGGTAAAACAAACATTGATAGACTAAGGACTTGCAATGGATTCAATGGGATGAGGTCAAGATGATTTTAGACATAGAATGTCCCTTGCATGGAGCATAAATGACTACTAACTAGGTTAACAACCATAAACTCTTAAAAAAATAATTTGACTAAATGTCAACTTAAACAATGGGATGTGAGTAAAATTGATGACGTACCAACGATTCATATAGATGAAGCCATATTGAAGGTATGATTATGAATCAACGACCATGGATGAAACATAACAAATGGGATAAAGTCAAGGTTCAATGACCAAGGTGACAATGTTGGTTTAATGGAAATAGATATGGCACTCAGGACTTAAAGATTCCTACAAGCGCATCGAATAAGGTCATACAATATTGATGCTCCAAACAAGGGTAACATTGACAATGACATATCACATAAGAGATTGATCTAATAATTGGTAAGAGTACAAGAATTTAGTTTCCTCCCCCTTTTTGGCTTTTTAATTTTTTTTGATGTATTTGTAACTTTATGCTTTCTATTCTTGTTAATGGGTTTCATTTTTATAAAGAATAAAATAATTGGTTTTTATTGATGTCACAAAGAGGGCATGATGGTGCATTCGTGGAGTTTTTAGGTAATAAATTGGCCTAAAAAAATTACTATCAAAAACAATTTAAAAGAAATAGTAAGATTTAGGTGATGATTTCAAGCATAAGGGTAAGAATTTTTAGAGGGAAAGGAAGAAAACTATTTTTTTAATCATATTTTCAACTTATCTCCTTATAGGTTTATTCAAATTTCAACTGAAGGCACTCATTTGATGCATAAATAAATTTCACATCCAACTAGTTTTAATTCTACCTCCAACTAGTTACCACTTTGCATATTTTTGATAGATCCACAATAAGATAAACTTGAAATACATGAAAAAACATGTTTCTTTTTAGTACACACATTTCTTTCATGGATTTATCATTTATCGCACTATGAAACTATAAAAAATATGTAGAGTGGGCATTAGTTGGTTGCATAATTTAATTATGCATCCAATGAATGCCTACAATTGAAATTTTAGTAAACCTATATAAGGGGATAAGTAAAAAATATGATTAAAAAACATTTTATCTTTCCTTTCCTTTAAAAATTCATAACTCTTGTTTTATCATTTTAATTATTATGTTATTATTTTCCTTAGGAGGCCCATTTTATACCTCAATTTTTTGTAATTGGAAATATGTAATTGAATGGTTCTTAACCATGGGTAGGGAACATGGTAACATATGGGTATCAACCAAGGGTTCAACATGGTGTGTTTCCATAAAAGTAATGAAATATTTATGCTTGATTGCAAATGGAGCTTTGACTCCGTCAATGTGGTGAAATAGTGGTCCAACGTCATGAATATAAAACAAACCATTAAACCAAAGTGTAACCACTCAAGAGTTTGATGGGTGGAGATAGTTATTGAAAGAGTAAAACGTGAGGCTTATTTATGTGATTTTAGACTCTGAAGACTTGATCTTATGTGGAAATGAAACATGGGTTCCAATATGAAAGATATACTAAACTAAAGTGACTCATATAGGGAAGAGTAATACTATTCAATAAGGGTAGAAAAAGTATCTTGGAAGGTTAAAGCCACTCATTGGAATGGGATGGAATCTATAGCAGGCTTGAAGGAAAAGGGGAAGCTGAAGTGTACTATATAATATAGTGATACTAGGCCTTTATGCGAACATAATGAGTTGTACTGAAATGATAATGGTTATGAGCATAAGTGAAAAGTACCATAAAAATATTTTTCAAGGTCTAGATAGACATTATTATTTCCCTAAAGAATCATTGATTTGGTGTTATCCCTAGCATAGGTTGGATGCTACACTATATGAGATTCCTTGGGATATGGAGTGCTCTATTTGAGGCTAACTTTTACCATTTGTAACCACTACTGCAATGTGAGGCTCTATTATTGTAGCATTATGTCATAAAGGTATATGAACATTCTCTAGAAGGTATTTTATCTAAAACATGCTGCATTTGCATCATAAGATGATGAAAAAAACACAAATTCTATACAAAATCAACAAAAACCAAATGCAAAATACCACAAATGTGAAAAAAATCATGACATTGATTCGAACTGCATGGTAGAATTATTCCATGTGAATTAGTCCCTCCAACAACTAACCTAATGTACACCTACAATTTCAAGTCATTGCCTTTCTTATTTATACTATACAATTTTTCTTACTAAAGTCTCTTGGATGTGTTTTGGGACTATTTGAAAACCTACCTTCGAAACCCTACATTGTAAGTGCACACCCGGATAAGAAACACATCTCAATCTTCCACCTCTTCCATGCTTTTTGGATACCATTGTTGGATATGTGTTGTATTCTTTGCATGATTAGCCCCATGTAGGTCCCATGTACTATATACATTGATATGGGAGTAGTGGGGGTGGAGTTGGGAGTAGACCTCTCGAGAAAAAATCTGTTGTTTTTGGTCCATTTTGACTTTTTTTTGGTGTTTTTCAACCCATTGTAATGTAATTCTAGTCAAGGAATCTAATTTGGGTCAATGGATTAGGGTTTTGGCTATTACGAGATCGTATATATTGTACTATAAAATACTGAAGTTAGATATGAAGAAAGTAAGATATGTGGCTCTAAACATTTTTTTTATTTAATTTCCCAATTAAGGGTTTCTGGGGTAAATCTTTGAGTTAGTATGTGTGATTTCCTTTGTTTACTTTTTTGTTTATAAAGGAACTGTGTGCATTTCTTAATAGAAAGGATTAAAACTTATAATGAGCACTTATCGTCTCCAACATTGTTATGTAACTAGATCAAAAAATAGAAGAAGAAATAGATTAATGATTCCAAAATAAGCCTTTTCGAGGGGGAAACCTCCTTTTACATCACATAAATGAACAATTCTTTGATAATACAAATGAAAAGGCCTCCTTGGTATATATAGGAGTATAAGGGGTCACAATATAATTAGAGCCTACATAGAAATAATAAAGTAAGGACACAACAATAACAACTGTAGTGGGCTTCTATGGGGCACACCAATAACAATATGGGGGCTACATGGGCACAAAAATAATAACAGGGGGCTACACTAACAATAAAAATAAAGGGGATAAACTAGTATTATAGGGACCTAACATTCCCTTCTCCTTCAAAAAAAGTGTTGTCCTCAATGTTTGAGTAGTTCTGGATGCTTCTGTATAAAATTCTCATCCTCCCATGTGGAATATTTAGCAGGTATGTTCTTCCTCTTAGTGAGATACTCTGAAATTGATCTATTTCGTAGCTGTTGGGTTCTTGTTTTCGTGACTGCTTCAGGCTCCAATATTATTTTTCCTTCTTCGTCAAGTTCTGGAAATAATGTTTGAATTGGTAGCTTGCCACTGATAACCTTGTTTAAGCATGAAACATGGAAAACTGGGTGTACTTAAGAAGATGTAGCAGACTCCAATTTGTATGCCATAATACCAATCTTTTGAAACACCTTGTAAGGACCATAGTACTTGGATGATAATTTATCATCCTTCTTAGCTTAATTGAGGGAAATTTGTTTATATGGTTGTAGCTGTAAAAATACCCAGTTGCCTACATCAAAAATTCTTTCACTGCGATGTTGATCATCCTGTTGTTTCATTTGATTTTACGCTAGAGTGAGGTTATCCTTTAAGAGATGGAGAACTTGTTGTTGATGCTCGATGTGATATTCCACTACTTGAACCTTAGAATTTTCTTGTAAAGATGATGTGATGGAAAATTGATAATATCCATAAAGTGCCACAAATGGGGTCATTTTTGTTGCAGTATGGAAGGGAGTGTTATACCACCATTCAGTCAGAGGTAACTGCTTGACGCATTGTGTTTGTTTATCAGATACAAAGAAATGAATATATCCTTCCAAGCATTGTTCACTATCTCAGTTTTCCCATTAGATTGAGAATGCTAATATGAACTATGAGCTAATTGAGTACCAAGATAAGAAAATAATTCCATCCAAAAAATTCCAGTGACAAAGGGATCTTTGACACTTAAAATAATCTTTGGGTTTCAATGTAGCTTTTGAATTGTTTCCATAAATGCAGTAGAAATTGTACCAGATTTAAAAGGATGAGATAATGCACAAAAGTGTGCATACTTGGTAATTATATCAATTACCACCATGATGACACTCTTTCCTTAATTCTTGGTTAAACCTGTGATAAAATCCATTGAGACCTCCTCCCAATGCTGACTTGTAATGGCTAAAGGTTGTAGCAAACCTTGGGTCTTAATTGTCTCAAGTTTATTTGGTTGTAAAACCAAACATTTTGCCACAAACTTATGAATATCATATTTAAGGCCATCCCAAAAAAATTGCTTCTTGACCCTGTGGTAATTTAAAAAAAATATTGAGTGCCCTCCTAAGGGGGAGGTGTGCAATTCCAAAAGAATATTTTGTTTGAGTTGGGAATTATTATAAATATATAAGAAACATTTCTACCATAATGAATCATTTTTTCCAGATAAATGTATTATATGTACTGTGATCTTGTTGAAACTTTTGAATGAGTGTCCACGCCTCTTCATCATTCTTCCATTCATCCCTTTCCTTAGTTATCCAATCAGGTTGGATAATCGAAATGGCACATAACAATGCTTCCACATCCTCATCCTTTCTTGAGAGTGCATTTGCAACAACATTTTGCTTCCCTTTTTTGTAAATGATTTCAAAGCCATAACCCAACATATCAGTGACCCATTTTTTCTACTCTTCCGAAGATAATATTTGTTCCAAAAATTATTAAAGACTATCGTGATATGTTTTTACCTTGAAGTGTCTTCCGATTAGGTAAGGTCACCATTGATTTAGGGCATGTAGTATTGTCAACATTTCATTCTCATAAATAGGCTTGTGTAAATACTTTCCCTTGATTGGATGACTTTCAAAAGAAGCGGGTCTTCATTCTTGTATTAAAACAAACCCAATTCCATTTCCTGAGGCATCACATTCCACATAAAAGGTTTTTCTGAAGTTTGGTGTAGCTAAGACCATTGCTTGGCACATTGCTTCTTTAATATGTTTAAAGGCCTTAGTTTATTCTAGAGTCCAAGAAAATGCATATTTATTCAATATTGTTGTTAGAGGCATTGTGATTCTCCCATAATTCTTAAAAAACTTGTGATAATACCTTTTCAACCCAAGAAATCCTCAAAGATGCTTTAGGGTTGTGGGGATTTTCCATTCCTTAATGGATTTAATTTTTTTAGGGTCTACCTTAACACCCTCATGTGATACAATATGACACAAACATTCCAACTCCTGTACTCCAAAGAAACATTTGGAGGTCTATGCATATAATTGTTTCTCCTCCAATATAATTTTGGGCACCCTGTCAACATGTTGAACATGATTCTTCCAAGACTTGTTGTAGATTAGTATATCATCAAAAAATACTAACACAAATTTTCTAAGGAAGTGTTTGAAAATGAAATTTATCAAACCTTAAAATTTGGAATGTGCATTAGTAAGGCCAAAAGGCTTGAAAAAAAATTCATAATGACCTTCATGAGTTCTGAATGTTGTTTTTAGAATGTTTTAATTCTTCATTCTAATTTGATGATATCTTGAACGAAGATACAACTTCGTGAAGTAAATTGCTCCATGTAAGTCATCAAATAATTCATCAATGACAAGAATGGGAAATTTATCTTTAATAGTGATATTTTTTTATCTCCCTATAATTGGGACACATACGCCATGATCCATCCTTCATGTGCACCAATACTACTGGTGCATAGAACAACTTTGAATATGTTGAATTATACTAGCCTCTAACATTTTCGTAACCATACGTTCAATTTCACTCTTTTGGGTGTAGGGATATATGTAAGGCTTGATGTTTGGAGGAACATTTCCTGAAATCAAGTGAATAGCATGATCATAATCATGATAGGTGGGAGGATTTTCGGAGTCTCAAATTCCTTGGAATGATCGTCCAAGACATTTTGGAGATATGGAGAAATAGATGATTTTGATGTGTGAACATCTGGTGAGCACAATTGTGTAGTTACACCCCATTTTTATTTCTTCAAAATAATTTTCATGCCATTAGAGTTGATTATATTCCATGGTTTCCCTGCGATACCCCTTAATTCATTTTCCTTTCCTTACCAATTTTTTTTTTTCTAGAAAATTTCTTGAAAATTAAAAGTTATCGTCCCCAAAAATTATAACCATTGGACTCCTAGTACAACATCAACACCAACTATTGGAATGAAAAGAATTATACTGTTGAATACATATTACCCCATGGTTAGCTTGATATTATGGCACTTTCTAGAGCAATTTATTCTTCCTCCATTTGCAACCATCACTTGAAACTTTGGTGCTAGATATAGAAAGGAATTTAATTCCTTGACTATCTTACAATGAATAAAATTATGGGTACTACCCGAATCAATCATCGTTATTACCTTTTTCTTATTGATATATCCTTCTATATTGAGAGTTTAAGGAGTTGTAATTCCTGTCAATGCATTACAAGATATGGTCGAATTCATTTCTTCTTTCTCTGGGGTTGGTTCTTGGTGTATATCCTCTTCTTTTGATGTTTCTTGTTCATTTTCTTCCTCCTCTTCACAATCTATGTAAAATAATTTCTTCTCAACGCACTTATGACCTTTAGTGTATTTTTTATCATAAATGTAACAAATCCCTTTTGCTATTTTTTCCTCCAATTGTTTTGGCATCAACCTTGTAGGTTGTGGAAGGATAGCAACAACAAAACTTCCATCTTTATAGTTGTCAGTGGTAGAATTCCTTGTTGCCATAATTTTTCTTTCAACTTTTATTGCCACTCTGAATGCATTCTATAATGAATAAAGTTCCCAAAGGCGAACCTCATGTTGGATATTATCCTTAAAGTTCCTATGAACACATCAGTCCTATGTTCATCTAGAATATTAGTTACCCTTATATTCAATTTTTGGAAGTCCTCAATGTGCTCCACCATTGAACCCTTTTGTTTGAGACTTATCAATTTACTAAATAAGGTGTTGCTCTTTGTATCCTCATATTGTGATATCATTTCCTCCGTAAAAATTGACCAAGTGATAAATGGTTTACAAGAACAAAGCCATCAATACCATACAAATTGATTGGGTTCTAAATATAAAGATGCAATGCATACCTTTTGTGTGTGTTGCACATCATGTAGATCAAAATATTGCTCCATCTATAGTATCCATGTTACCAAATCCTTACCATCAAACTTCCTTGTATATATCTTTTGAATGCGGCGGTTCTTAAATCCCACATTAGAGTCTCTAAAATCATAATTCATATTCCTTTTGTCCTCATCATGATTTTCATGGATTACCTTGTCACCACTAGGAAGACTTTCTTGCAAGAACTCTATCAAACCTTCCAAATTGACATTCATTGCATCCATGTATGCTTGTAAAACCTCCATTTTTCCATTTATTTTTTATTCTAAACCATCCATATTAGATTCCAATTCATTTTTGGTTCCTCTTTGGGGGAGTGAAGTTTGTTGCACTTGGTCTTGTAATTTTGATATATAATGTGGCTTTTCTTCCTCTTCTTCATGCATCATAGTAGAGCTTTCTGGTTGCTTACTACGTGTATCCATTTTTTTGTTTCAAGGAATTTTTGAATCAAACAATGATATTTATGCTTCACTACGCCATTCGAATCACTTCAAACTATTTTTTTAAACAAAAGTTATGCAATTTAAAAACACACACACACACACACACATTTTTCTTAATTTTAGGATCTCGATATTGAAACTGTTTTATCTATGCAAATTTGGCCTCCCAAGGTCTGAAATATGTATTGTGGTAGCCCTATTTGTCTTCTTTCTAACACCACAAGTTAGACCAATATTATATTCTTCAAAATAATTTTATGCCAAATATTCCACGATAGCGTGATTATGGACTAGTTCAGTAGAGAGAAATTATACAGAATGCCACATGTCACTGTTTCAGCCTTCAACCATGATATGATACACAAGAAAATAAAATTCATCCACTTTATTTCATTTTTTACTAAATTCAAATCCAACGTTTGAAGTTAAAGTTATGACGATTTTCCCTAGGTCACTTGTTTGATACTGAATTTTGGAGCATGTAGAAACCCTAACTTCTTCAGACGATATCTCATAAAATATAGAGAACAAAGATCTAAAACTTTTACACAACATGCACCACTATTTTGGCTACACATGGTATAAATTTAATATTTTGAAGCTTCACATAAAATACTTTATAGTGATAATTCTAAAATGACCTATTTGAAGCAACAAAACCCTAGAATCCAAAGTTTTGATACCAAATGTTGTGTAACCAAATCACAAAATAGAAGAAAAAATAGATTAACAACTTCAAAATAAGCCTCTTTGAGAGGGAAACATCCTTTTACATCACATAAATGAACAATTTTTGGATAATAAAAATGACAAGGCCTCCTTGGTATATATAGGAGTCTTAGGGGTCACAATATAATTAAAGCCTACATAACAATAATAATGTAAGGACAAAACAATAACAATAAAAATAAAGGGGCTAAATTAGTATTATAGGTACCTAAAAAACACCTCAACATGACTTATTGTGATTAATGATTGTTGATACATCCTAAGCATCTTTGTTGAACGGTAGCATTCATACCTCAAATTATTCAACCCCACAGCCTCAAGGGAGGTTCCATCACAACTAGGGAAAAGGATGTATCATCCCTTCTTAAGGAAATTTTGTCTCTATAATAAATTTTATCATTGATATATATATGTATGGTTGTAGATCTAGCATTTATTTGTGTTTTTTTTATAACTATCAAATATTAATATTCACCCACCTAGAGATTTTGTAATTATACATCCATTTCTAATTTTAATGCTTCAATAATTTTTTTTGTAGATATTTCTTCATATGTGATAAATTTGAGATGCCATACAACTATTGAATTTCATTAACTATCCTTATACCATGGTCAAATGTTGAAGATATTCTAAGATCTCATGTCTTTATTTTTCTTGTGCCATAGATTCTTACCAATTATACTAGTGGATTTCTAGGATTTTATTTTTCCCATGTATAAAACTAAAAGCACCATCAATTGTTAATGTTGTCATCTCCAAATGTAAGCACATTTAAATATTCCCTAAACATAATCACAAGATATGGAATGTTCCAATTTTCTCGGGGTTGGTTTTTTTTTTTTTTAAACATTTTTGATGGTAGGCAAGTTTATTTCCCTAGCATTCGAGGCATGACAACTTGTCTATTGTTGATCTTACTAGACCCTACAAAGGGTGGAGTATGGATTCCACTCAACACCATTTTCACCTTGAAAATATATTTATCATCAATCTGTCCCTTTTTAATAATATTCAATATGCCACCATCCATTGATTTCTCCAAGGTCTAATTTCAAGTAGTTTTAGGGCCTACTTCGACACATAGACAACCAAAATACAAAGGGATTTTCCTCATCTCTTATGAGTAATGAAATGTGTGGATGTGTGTCTCAATCTTAAATTGTGTGACACCTTGATATGGAAAGGTGTATTTTTTAACTCTGTACAATTAATTGTTGCAAATAGATTCTCAATAAAATAGAAAATATTCAAGGGGAAATAAATACATTAATAGATGCCTTACCCTGAAAATCCAATCCAAGAAAACCAAAAATATTTTTAAATATTTTTTACAATATTCCAATAAACTGTATATATCTTGCAACATCCATAAATTTCCAATCCATTTACCTTGGATTAGAATACAATCATAGTTACTTAACTAAAACTACATAACAATTGGCTACACCACCATGTACCACAAGAACGTTAATGAAGAAAATAATGTGCCATAAAATTCCAAAAGCGAACAAAAAAATCCATCGAATTATTTTTCAAGGGTGATTCCCATAAAACCCCATATAGGGGGGATTCCATCCCCTGCAAAATGTTCAAGTAGTAGGGCTTCACTCACCCATGAACCACGAGTATGGGGGGATTCACCCCCTTATTAATCCCTCGATGTTCCTGGTGCAATGTACAATGCATGGGAGTAGTTGCGCAAAGAATATAACTAATAACCAATAAAAGGGAGTCCATGGAACAAAGGAATATGAAAGGGGAAACCCTACTAAGGAGACCAAAAACTAAATAATTTTGAAAGAGAGAATCCTTCTAATGAGGAGTTTCTAGAGGAGGAACACATGCTAAGGAGGCTAGGGAACCAAGAGTTCCCAAAGGAGGAAGTCCCACTAATGATGACAATGATGAGGAATCCACAAATGGGGCACTCTTACTAAAGAGGTTAGTGAAGAAAGAGTTACCCAAAGGAGGAATCCCTGTTAAGGAGTCTAGGGAACTAAGAGTTTATCAAGGAGGCACACCCACTAAGAAGGCTAGGGAATGAAGAGTTCATTAAAAAAACACTCCCATGAATGATACAGTAGCTAAGGAATAAAAGGAGGAACTCCATTGATGATACCAAGGAATGAGAATTTCCTAGAGGAGGAACTCCTATTAACGAGGCTAGGAAGAAAGGAATTCCCAAAGGAAGCACCCCCACTAAGGAACCTATGGAACTAAGTTTCCAAAGTAGAGGTTCCCACATGGGGGTTTAACAAAAGGAAATAATGTTGATAGGGCTTCTATTCACGAATCAATGAATCTATGTTAGTGCTAGTGAATTAAAATAGGTAATTGGGACCCAAATCATATGATGTCTTAAAGAACATGAAACAAATAATTACAATGATCAAATTTCCCATAGTTTGAAAGGGGAGTTTTTGTTGCGTGTTAGGAGAGGTCTTATGAAAATACTACCCCCCACATGAATGCATATAGGTTGAGGAATGAATTTTTGCTAAGCACTAATTATAATACACTAAAGGTACTAGAAGACCCATTTTAAGGTTGAACACCCATAATTGAGAATTTGAAAAAGTATATTCGCATCCATATGTTTTATAAAATATATGGGAGTGTTAGTGCATTGAAATTGTTGGACACCATATTGTGTGGGGGAAACTTGAATGGTCTTGGAGGTAGAAAAATGATCCAAAATACCACTATGAGAGATGGAAGTGAAGGGCATGTTAGTGAACCTAGGTGGAGGTTATGTTTAGGAAAATTGAAATAATACATAGCCTCGAATAATTCTTCATCATTGTTATACGTCAATTTGGGCACCATTCCCAACGACATGGTTAACTGGACATCATCTCCAGGATCAATGAATAGTGTCTATCATACCCTATTATTTCAATTGTTATATGCCCTAAGACAAAGAACAAGACAAATCATCCATGACTTTCATCTGCAAAGGTTTCCAAGATTTGAAGTTTATAATATATCATATGAGAGCTCACCAACGCTGCCTCTAAAGGGACTAAGTGCATTACATATGCAAGTAGCCCCACTCAATGGTGCTCTACAAAGCACTTCTCGACATTCAAGGGTGCGTGGTCACATTAGGAGTGAAATTCTCATTGTTCTGAAATCTCCACTTGGCCAGTGCCTTCTAGAAGGGTTCACATGTGTCAAACTTCAAATCCATGTGTCCATTTGCTACCTCTGAGATTGGGAACATGTCTTGCCTATTATTAGAAAGTAATTGATTGTAAAAATACCTTCAGCTCCTCTATAAATTGAGCACAGATCCTAGTGCTTTCTAAGGAAGAATTTGAGTAGAGAAATGCTGGTGGAATTTCAATTGAGGAATTGATTTGAGTGACATGCTGCTGGAGAGATGTGCATTGTGATGAGGCTAGGATGTTGCTGGAGATGGTGACACTAAATCAATCACTGGGTTGTAACCTCCCCTTCTATCCATTAATAAATATTGCTGCGTACTTTCCCACATATGTATCTGTATAAGCTCATGTGTTTCATATTATGAATTCTTATTTGATGTATATGGTACATGTTTTATTGATTTAACTGAATAACTTGAATAGACATCTGTATTATTGCTATCTTTTGCTGTTTAGTGTTCATCTTTATAGAGAATATTTTGGCAACTTAGCTTAGATTTGAAGCTATAACAAGAGTGACAGAAGGAGAATAGGAAGCGCTTGGATTCCAAGTAAGTTCTTTGATATGTTCTGTGTGTTTATTTACAGTTAGGAAAAGTAGTTGCAAAGTCTTTAACCTGTTTTTCTAGATGAGCACTACATCTAGGGAAGAATGTTTTATCTGTAATCCATAATTCCGCATAACAAATTGGCGACTCCGCTAGGGAGTTTAACTTTCATCCTTAGTGTATTTGCCTCTGAGTAGCATTTACTCAGAAATATTAGGATTTTTGAAATCAAAATTTGCATTAGAAGTGTGTTAAACAGTTGTATTTTTCCTTGTACATTGCGCCCAACGCACTGTTGGACAGGACACAGTTCTTTGCATAACATTGTCTCCCTTCCAGACTTGTATTGCAACGCACTGTATCTCCTTAGAGACTGCATTGCCTCTTGAAACCATCCAAATTCCATTGAATTTGTCATTGCAATTTGTTTTCAGTTTGTTGTTTGTTGTGTTTTAAAGATCTTGATACCTCAGATTGACCAGTGACCTTATCTACCTCTTCCTCCTTTGAAAGAAAAGTTTGTTCAATGTTCATTTAAAGCGTTTTTCTTTATCATTGACGAATTAATTTCAAAGTATTTTCATTGCTGCATTAGACCCATTTGCTTTTGAAAAATGAAATTGTCATAAATTCTTCATTTCCTGATAGGAGAAATTGTTGTTAAATTCCTCATTTTTCCTTCAAAAGAGAAATTTTTGTTTACATTCTTCATTTCTCAAAAGTAAAAGGCATTTTTTTTTATTGATTTGGTGCACTAAATTATTTTCTCCATTCATAACATTAAAGAAACTGAAAAGAAAAAACATGCATTTGCATGTAGTGGATTGTGTGTTTTGCAAAAGGAACGATTTAGGAAAGCTGCATTTAGTTTGTGCTTTTTGATTTTTTTACTCTCAAATTGATTGCTCTTTCCCTCTAGTAGCTAGGATTTTCATTGAAAAATCTAAAAGTGAAAGATTGTTTATCATTTTATTTTTCATTTTAGGAATTTCCAATACATCATCGCGGTGAACCTTGAAAGGAAAATTGATAAAAAAGATCAACTTAAAATTTATCTCAATTTACCTAACAAAGCATTGGAACCATAACGATAAAATTTAGAAGGTCTAGGCTAGAGATGTGTTCTGGCTTTGTAAAACATAGCAGCTGTTGTTAACTTGTCTGCGATACATTCCGAGTGTGATACCTCACTCCACGTACGTAAGTATATTGTAGCTCGTCCACGTACTTTCGAGTATATCGAGAGGTGTTATAGTACAAAAATTATAAAGGGGTGCTCTCACTGTGCGGTTTCGCATCAGACAACGCTAATACGGACTTGGGCCTCTAGTACCTTCGGGTATATTTGGGAGGAAAAATTTAGGTTGCTATCCATCCATAGTGAACCGAGACGGCTGCCTTGTAAATTGTGATACACCGAACATAGCATTCGGGGATATTGCCTGCCTATACTTCTTGGTTCGCTAGGAGGTATTTTGCAGTTCACAGTTTCTTGATAAACCTTTTTGCCTAGCAATATCCTTTTATTTTGTTTATTTGTTTTTGGTTAAATAAATCAGTAATCTCGGAAGAACAAAACCCTTTCCCCCGTTGTTCGCATAGATTAGCATTAAAACCACCTTTACCACCAGAAGTTACTCCTGGTAGGCGAAGGCGACAACATTCTACCGAATCAAGTACTATTCGTACCTCTAGTGAAACATTATCTTCCCATATACCAGTTTTAGCTCAAGTTGTTTCTACACATCCCTGTTTGTCTACTATTGTCGAAACAGAGTCCTCACAGCTACCCATGGTCATGATCCATCCAATCAGTGAGACCATACCTCTTGGACCCGACGTTGTTCAACCAAAAGTTGATCCAGATCCTGTTTCCTATTTGCTAGAACATATGAATCCTGAAGTCGAACAACCAAAAATTGTTCCTACCTTGGTCATCCCACAAATTTCTGTAGCCATTAAGTCTCCCATATCACATAGTCAACCACCTGAAATATACTTTGGGCCTGACGGTGAAATACTTCCACCCAATTTAATTTCGATTGAAGAAATCCCGCAAGACGAGACACCTTTAACTCCAACCCATTTTGGGGAGGATATTTACCTGTACGAGTCTTTTCCTCAATCGCCACCATCTGCTTTTGTTGATCCCGTTCCTATTCATATTCCCGTCGATTCAAAAGGGTATACCTTTGGTCAAGTAACCATGCCTTAACCAACATCTTCGGCTGGGCCATCTGTTCCAATTATGTCAGCACCTACCCTCACTGCCACGTCGATGTTTAAAACTTCACCAGAGTCATATTTTCAAGGTGGCCCTATGGTCCCATCAGGTTATAAATATTTATCTAGAATTTTCTCTAGTGCATCTTCAAATCCATGGACTTTACCAATGTCATCATCTGGTATTATAACTGGTAAACCTATAGTGAGAACTAAATGACTTTATTCTTTATACACATCATTAGGGAAATATCAAGCCGGTCCTTCTGGGTCTATTCCTTCAAGTACCATGCCAACTGGACTCCCAGCATTTGGAGAGCAATATTTTCCATCTTATTATCCTCCTCATGCTCGGGGGCAACCTTTGGTCACCCACTATGACAATACTCCATCAATTTTTGGTCAACCTAATGTCGAGATGAATGTTTGTCAATGGCATCCCACTCTGCCTATCCAACCACAAACGGTTATACACTCGTATCCACCAGTTCAACCTGTTACACCCACATCATTTCCACTTGTTAATACATCATTACCCCTATTACAGAATAAAAATGTTGTACAACAACCTTATCAAGCAGGTCCTTCAACTCAATACCCTCAAATATTGGGTCCACAGACTCCCAATCCTTCGGTTAATTTACAACAACCTGTATCCGAAATCATTTATTCACAAGCTAGTTTACCATTTTATGGGATGTCATAGTTATAAACTGGTTATACCTATCAATCGAATCCAAATTATTCTAATTTGGGTTATGACATTGGTGGAAAGACCCCTTGGCAGCCTCAGGCACAAATACCTCGTACTTCATTTCAACAAGTATCATATCCAGGTTTTGGTCAACAAAATCCTTAAGCATTTGCTTTTCAAAACAACCCCTATTAGGGTTACTAGCAGCAGATTCCTTATGCTGGTGCTCAAAGGCCTGTTTCTCAAGAAATTCCATCTTACCCTGGCTATGCTCAACCTGACCTTAATAGACAGCTGCCCTTTGTTGCAAATTTAAAGTTACCATATTTAAATCGGCTAACCAATGATCCAATCAACTATGCTCCTTGGTGGCTGGTGATACCTCACAAATTACCCTCGAATATTCCTAAGTTTAATGGAAACCCTGGGGAAGACCCGTCGACTCATGTCATGACTTATCATTTATGGTGTTCATCAAATTCCCTAAATGATGATTCTATTCGACTACGTCTTTTCTAGCGTACACTCACATGTTTGGCTGCAAAATGGTAAATTGAGTTACCTAGAGCTTCTTTTGATAATTTCACTGCCCTAACTACTGTCTTTTTGACCCACTTCCAATTACCCATCCGATATGAAACTAGAACGGAAATCATGACCAATTTAAAATAGACTAATGCTATTCACATCTCTGATCATATTCATGAGTGGTGTCGTCGTCGTAGAATGGTTAAGACATTTGTTCCTGATCAGCTCCTTGTTGAGTGGTTCATTAAGTCCTTGTTACCATCTATAACTGAGGATGTGGCTAAGGGTGGCGTCGTCACAGAAGAGCAGGTTATTGCTCGTGCCCAATATTTAGACTTGATTTATACTCAGTCCGGCATGCTCTATGAAAAAATTCCTAATGTGCTGAGATCTAATTTTACTGTTCCTCCTCAATTAAAGGACTCTCATGTCGGAGACGACTTGATTGGCACTGCAAGCACACATCATACTACTGCATCTAATCCTGCACCTTCTTTCGAAATTAATGCCGTGTCATTTGATAAGGGAAAAAATGACAAGCAACCCAGAAGTAAGAAAAAGGGGAAATCTAAGAAAAAGAAAAATTTTAACCCGCAGGAAAAATCATCTTATCAATCGCCTAGACCTAGGAAACCTCGTTATCCATGCATAATTTTTAATGAGGAACACTTTTTTCGAGATTTTCCTCACCACGCTGAAGTCTCAAAGATCATTAAGACTTCCAATGCGTCAGTTGTGTTGACAGATCCGTTTCCTAATCCAGACACAAATTTGGTTGCTACGGATCCAAATTCTAGTTCCCAAGTACTTATGTTATCTGTCACAAAACCTTCAACAGTTATTTTTGTGTCCACACATTATAAAGATTATGGTAGTCAGACAACTGATCAACCTACTACCTTGACTACAAATCCATCTACAGAATCAGTACCGCCTACTGCTATTCCTGAATTGACAATCAAGCCACCAAAAGGAGTAATTCACAAATCAACATATAATCCTCGAGCAAGAGCTGCTCAAATTTATAATATAGTTGAAGATTTGGCTCAATCCCCTTCAGCTATGTCTACTCTTGAGGTATTAAAAAATTGTCCCTCCCAAAAATAGGCTTTATTGTCGACTATTGGTGGAATTGATCCGACTCATTCTAATCTTATAGTCTTTAATCATACGGGCTATGTGCCGCAACTACCAGCAGAATTGGCATTCTCCATACAAGTAAATGTTCTCAACCACCTTGTTCATTGTACTATTATTGATGAGGGAGCATCTACATGTATTATGTCTCTAAATTGTTGGAAGTCACTTGGCTTGCCACGCTTATCACAATCATCAACGACGTTGAAGGCTTTTGATGGACGTACATATAAGCCTTGTGGTATTATTAATAACCTACATGTTGAACTAGGGGGAAAAACAATGAATGTTGAGGTAGAGGTTGTTGACAGACCCCTTGACTATAATATTGTACCTGGAAGGCCATGGGTATATGAATTGACTGCAATTGTTTCTACATATTTTAGATTTATTTCCTTTCCGTATAAAGGTACTATCACAGTCATTAATCAACTATCCTTATTTTCCTCTGCTTCGTAGGTAACTGGAAGTGTTCTGTTCATTCATGCACCCCAACTAACACTTCAAAACATTGGTGTAGGACTCTTAAAGGATTCCACTCTCATGGGAACCTTTTCTTTACCGCTGCCCGCGACGTCGGTAGAAATTGCAAGTATAGAGACCTGTTACATGATCTCTTCCACTCCATCTACCTTTAGGGAGAGTACGGATGGTTCTGAAATTGTTACGTTGGATGAGTTTCTGTCACCCAACCCTATTGAGCTGGCATAGCAATCAATCTATCTGGCTTGGGCAACGAATCTGAAATCAGCGTCGCCGATTGTTTGGGTTGATCATTCCTTAGAATTTGGTACTCCATCTGATCCATTTTCAACAATTTTCTTGACATATGAGAATATTTTGGAAGCCATGATGTCAGAAGGAGAACCATGGGAAGATTATCATCATCGTTCCCATCTTCCTGATTATGAAGAAAATCATCTTAGTGAACTATATCACCCATCAATCAAAAATTTCTTTTCGAATTATTTACCTATTAATGTAATTGATTCCAAGCGAAATCTTTCAAATATTGAAGAAACCATTTCTATTGATATTTTGACCAAACCTGGCATTGTAGAAAATATTAATGTCGGTGTATCTTGTTCTCCATCAGAACTCGAAACATATCGCTCTCTATTTCATGAATTCCATGATGTATTTGCTTGGTCTTATGAGGAAATGCTAGGCATAGATACTAGTATTGTTGAACACACTATTAATATGTATCCTGATGTCAAACCAGTGTGTCAACGGCTTCATCATGTTCATCGAAAGAAATTCGATGCCATCAAAGCAGAAGTTGAAATTTTTTTGCGTGCTGGTTTCATTTACCCTGTTCCGCTAACTGAGTGGGTTTCCAATATCGTTCCTGTCATGAAAAAAAAAGGAACCATAAGAGTGTGCGTCGATTATCGGGACATCAATATTGATTTTCCAAAAGACAACTATCCTACTCCCTTTATCGACCAGATTATTGACGATTGTGCTGGATGTGAAATCTTTTCATTCATGGATGGATTTTCCCGCTACAATCAAATCAATATCCGCCTAGAGGATTAACATAAGACAACATTCATCTGTCCCTGGGGCACATTCGCTTATAGGAAAATACCGTTTGGTTTAAGGAACGCTGGGGAAACTTTTCAGAGAGCAATGGAATATGCTTTCAATGACATCAAGCACATTTTTCAACCTTATCTAGATGATTTACCTGCGCATTCACGAAATCAGAATGATCATTTGATAAATTTGAGATCCATTTTCTTACGCTGTTGACACTACAAAATATGCCTCAATCCACATAAATGTGTGTTTTGTGTTGGTTCTGGTTGTTTGCTTGGATTTGTAGTCTCAAAAGAAGGAATTTGAATCGACCCAATGAAGGTTCAGGCCATTCTTGATTTTCCTGCACCACCAAATTTACTTCAGATACAGAAACTTCAAGGAAAGGCTAACTTCCTAAGAAGGTTCATTCCAAACTATGCCGAAATGGCTAAAGGATTTACTTGACTCTTGAAAAAGGCGGTTCCCTTCCATTGGGAGCAAGTTGCACAAGCTTCTTTTGATGCTGTCAAGGATACTCTTGTCCGAGCGTGATTAATGTATCCCCCTAATTATCAAAATGATTATTTCCTATATATCACCACGACCGAAACAACCATTGCTATGGTTTTGGTCCAAGTAGAAGATGGAATTGAACATCCGATCTATTATTTGAGTCGTAATCTCAACGATACGGAAGTTAAGTATTCATACGTAGAAAAAATTTCCTTGGCAACTGTTCAAGTTGTCCAAATATTTCACCACTATATCCTGCTTCGAAAGACCACTGTTGTTTCAAATTGCAACCCCATGACTTATATCTTATCACGTCAATTGCTGGGTGCAAAATATTCAAAATGGATTGTCATTTTGCATGAATTTGATTTGGAATTCATCAAATCCAAGTCAAATAAGTCTTTAATTTTGGCTGAGATTCTCTGTGACCTTCCCTCTGATAGTATTGAAACTACATCGGAACCATCAATTCTTGACGAGTCTCTGTTTCTGATCAGATCATATGATCCTTGGTATGGAGATTTCATCATTTATCTCCAAACTCAAACTTTTCAGCCTGATACCTCTTGCTCTGAACAACGATGTATTCGATACCAAGTCAAATATTATCTGATCGTCGGCGAAACACTTTATCGTCATGGTGTCGATACCATTTTAAGGAGGTGCATCACTCATGAGGAGGCTGAAAAGGTTTTAAATGATTGTCATGTTGGGGCTTGTGGTGGAAATTTATCTGGATATGCTACCGCGTAGAAGATACTCCACACTGGTTACTTTTGGTGATCCAGGTGGATATTGGTGGCCACCCGCCTATTCCACTTGGGCCCCCACCATTGTCTCTTTCAGTTTTTCCGTTTTGGCATAACTTACTATTTTTAGCAGTTTTTTCGGGTCCTGAACTTCCGGAGCCAGCGAATTACTAAATAAATTCATCCCGGCATTATCAGTCCTCGGATAGAGCTTTCTAATGATGTATCATGTACGTCAAACGGAGATAGTATGCCCAAGTTACGTCCCTGGGAAGTTGAAACACCAATTTACCCAAACGGGGCCCATAGTTTTGGCGCTTCATCTCCTAGGGTTAGGTTTTTGGGATGTTTAGGGTTCCCCATTGTTTCTCAATAATAAATAGGCCCTCGCGCCTCATTGTAAAGAGTTCAGAGGTCTGTAGCCACCACATCTCTTCTCAGAGATAGCTACCAGTACCCTAGCTAGTTTTATTTCCGTTGTCTGTAAGCAAATTTCAGTTCTTTGATATTAATGAAATGAAGTGTTATTTCCGCTGCATCTCTGTATTTATGGTTATGTGTTTATTCTGTTGCGTTCCTGCATAAATCCGGATCAGTGGTATCAAAGCGGTCTGCTTTTTCTCGATCCTTCTTTGCAAGTCCCCAACGAGGTCGGGGTATAAGGAGCTAGGGCTTGATCTGGTGGAACCTTTGCAAGATCAGCCTCGCAAACCTCGACGGACGCCCATGGGGGACGAAAAGAAAGATGAGGGAGCAGGAGATCCTATCAAAATATTGCTCGAGAGGCCCTCGAAAAACAAAGGAATGCGATGATGGATAACTTTGTTCAGATCCTTCAACGGCTGCCCACTGGCGGCGCATCTGCATCCAGTAGCCACTCTGGAGTTGCGACTCCCTTTAAGGTACAAGTAAATTTTGACATTCCCATATTTGAGGGTCAAATAGACGCAGATGCCGTAGATAGATAGTTGAATCTATTAGAAGGATATTTCTCTGTTCATGACTTTTCAGACCGGGAGAAGATTATTTTTGCACTCCTCAAAGCTACCCCCCATGTTAAGGACTGGTGGGAAACCTACTGTGAGAACAAGGACCAGACAGAACCCTCTCTGTTCTCGACCGTACCAACTTGGAATTATTTCCGAGACACCGTCAAGGAATAGTACTATTCTGTGGGGAGCTATGAGGACAAGTACATACAATGGACCATGTTGCGACAACAAAGGGATCAAGATGTGCATGAGCTGACGAATCTGTTCCATACCCTACGCACAAAGTTGGGTATCAAAGATTCAGAGAAACATTTGGTGCTAAAGTATCGCAGCTGTCTGCACAGATACATTCAGGAGGAAATGGAGTTCCTCGACATCTCTTCGCTTGGTACGGCATACCGGTATGCTGCCAAGATTGAGCAGAAATTCAAACAGAAGAAGCGAGACTTTGGATCTGCGAATCAAAAGCAAGGAAAAGGTGCTTCCAAACCGCAGAACAAAGGACAGAGCATGGTGGCTAAAGACAACCCGTCAAAGCCACAAGAAAAGAACAACACCGTAAAGCCAAATAAGGACACGGGAAAGTGGTGTGAGTTCCATAAGAGCTCCACTCACAACACAAGTGAGTGTCGGGCCAAGCAGTCGCTAGTGGCCGAGATGAGGGCTTCTGAGTCAGATGCATGCTCCGACTCCGAATCAGAACCTGAAAAGGGGAATGAAAAGGGAAACAGATTATTGATGCGGAGCCCAACGCCACTGTTGCCACTACAAAGGTCCAGAAGGAGGAACCGGAAGATCCAGAGGAGGAGGAACGTCTCTTCCACTCCCAGATGTGGGTAAAGGGCTCCCCTGTACAGTTCATTATCGACAATGGGAGCCAAAAGAACCTCATTTCAGCAGACGCCGTGAAGCGGTTGGGCTTGCCGACCACAGCTCACCCACATCCATACATTGCCACTACAAAGGTCGAGAAGGAGGAACCGGAAGATCCAGAGGAGGAGGAACGTCTCTTCCACTCCCAGATGTGGGTAAAGGGCTCCCCTGTACAGTTCATTGTCGACAATGGGAGCCAAAAGAACCTCATTTCAGCGGACGCCGTGAAGCGGTTGGGCTTGCCGACCACAGCTCACCCACATCCATACACCATCGGGTGGCTTCACCAAGGACGAGATCTCCGCGTCAGCCAGCAGTGCCGCCTTCCCTATAGCATCAAGCCCTTCACGGATGAGGTATTATGTGGCGTTGCTCCTATTGATGTTTCTGATGTATTATTAGGACAACCATACTTGTGGAAGCGTCATGCTGTGTATGAGTCTCGACCTCGTGCTGTTATTATTACTTTGGGAAATAAGTTGTACAGGATACCAGAGGTACCACCTCCTACGACTATCTCTTTGGTTACTGCAAAACAATGCAGTAAGCTCATTTCCCAAACCAGGAAATTCGTTTTCCTGATGATCCGCCCCCAGGGCAAGAAGAAGACTATGGCCACGACCTCCAGACAGGGCCCCTCTGCACGACAACAACAAATGGATAAGGTCGTGGAGGAGTACGGGGACATCTTCACCTCACCCACAGGGGTTCCTCTGCACTGCCAGGTCAAGCACCCGATTGATCTGACCCCGGGTGCGCCACTACCCAATGGACTGATCTATCGACGCTCTGTTATGGAAAATGATGAAATCAAGAGGCAGATTCAGGAGCTGTTGCAGAAAGGTCACATCAGACCAAGTTCATCGCCCTGTGGGAGCCCGATCGTGTTGGTACAAAAGAAGGATGGGACGTGGAGACTCTGTATTGACTATCGGGCGCTGAACAAGATCACTGTCCGGAATAGGTACCCAATCCCACGGATTGATGACCTTTTGGACCAGCTCCAAGGTGCAAAATATTTCAGTAAGATCGACCTGAAGTCTGGGTATCACCAGGTACCAATTGAACCCTCTGATGTGTGGAAGACTGCCTTCAAAGCTAAGGAAGGCCTTTTTGAATGGCTGGTCATGCCTTTCGGGTTGAAGAATGCTCCCGCAACCTTCATGAGGATGATGGACGACATCTTGCGGCCATTCACCAACTCATTCGTAGTGGTGTACTTGGATGACATTATGATCTTCAGCAAGACTTGGGAAGAGCACCTTCATCACATCCGACAAGTCCTCCAAACACTGCGGCAACACAAGTTGTGTGCCAATTTGGAGAAGTGCGCGTTTGGCATGACCCAGGTTCAATATCTGGGATACATTATTGATGAAAATGGGGTGCATGTGGATCCAGCCAAGATCCAAGTCATTCGGGATTGGCCAGCCCCGACTACTATAACAGAGCTTCGCAGCTTTCTGGGTCTTGCTAATTTCTTCCGTAGATTCGTGTTGGGATTCTCTCATATCACTTGGCCCTTGAGTCAAGTCACCAAAGGAGGAGCAAGAGCAAAATTCTTTTGGTCGGAACCTCAACAGAAGGCGTTCAAAGAATTGAAAAATCGCCTGTGTTCTGCCCCAGTTCTCACCTTACCAGATTTGCAGCAGCCATTTGAGATCGAGACAGATGCCTCTGACTATGCTATTGGGGCAGTTCTTACTCAACAGGGACATCTAGTGGCATATCACAATGAGACATTGTCTGAGACAGTTCGCAAGTATCCCACCTATGACAAAGAAATGTATTCCATTGTGCAAGCCTGTCGAAAATGGAAGCATTACATTTTGGGGAAGGAAACAATCATCCACACAAACCACCGGCCCCTGCAGTTCATACAGACACAAGGGAAGTTTCAGAATGATCGCTATCAGAAGTGGTCCACATATCTGCAACAGTTTCATTTGAACATCAAGTACAAGAAGGGTAGCACCAATAATGTTGCAGACTGCCTCAGCCGACCACCGATCGAGGCGCTCACCACCGTGCTCAACTCTTGTGGGCACGAGACTTCTGATTGGCCGCTTCTCTATGAGAGTGACCCAGAATTCGGCCACACTTACAAGGCACTCTTGGGGGGCACACAAGTTCCAAATTTTCACCTCCAAGATGCACTTTTATGTCACCTGGGACACCTTTGTGTTCCTTCAAGCGAGCGTGCCAAGATGATATGGGAAGCACACTACAGTCGAGTCGCTGGGAATTTCGGGGTCGAGAAAACAGTAGCAATACTACAGAAGTATTTCTATTGGCCGAACCTTCGAAAGGATGTCGAGAAGCATATCAGATCCTGCACTGCTTGTGCCATTGCCAAACCGACCATCAAGAAGCAAGGCCTATATACTCCACTACCTACCCCTAGTCGACCGTGGGAATCCATGTCCATGGATTACATGTCGGGCCTGCCTTCTACTAAGAATGGAAATGACTGTGTTTTCGTGGTCGTTGACAGATTCTCGAAGATGGCCATTATGGCGCCTTGTAAGAAGAATATCACAGCAGAAGCCACTGATAAAATCTTCTTTAAACGAGTGTGGGTGCACTTTGGGATCCCACAGTCTATCATATCAGATCGAGATAGCGGGTTCCTCAGCACATTTTGGTCCAGCCTCTGGTCAATGTTGGACACAAAGCTCACCAAGTCCACAGCTTTCCATCCCCAAACAGATGGCCAGACAGAGGTAGTCAACAGAATGATTGTACACATTCTGCGCATGTACAACTCAAAACATCCACGCACATGGGACGAGAGCCTCCCCTATGTACAACACAGTTATAACCGGGCTCTCCACAGTTCAATTGGCCATAGCCCCTTTCAGGTGGGCTTGGGATTCCAACCACTATGCCCCATTGACATAGCCATGCCATTTGCAGCTGCTCAGGCCGATTCAGCTCATGTCCAGTCTGAAGTTGACAAAGCAAGTAGCTTCATCGAGCGCATTCAACACATCCGCCAACAGGTTCATGATATATTGGACGGAGCCAATGCGAAGTACAAACAGCGCCATGATCAACACCGGGTGCCACACCACTTCCAGGTGGGCGACAAAGTATGGCTACATTTGCAGAAGGAGCGCCTCACTGGACCTCACCGCAAGCTTCGCCCGCTCCGATACGGACCGTACACCATCACCAAGGCTGTAGGTAACAATGCCTTCGAGCTTAGTATTCCACCATTCCTTGGTCTGCACCCAGTCTTCAATGTGGATCGCCTTCGTCCTTACTTTCCACCTCTGTTGGACACCTCGGACATTGCAGAACAACTCACACCAACAGAGTTAAACCCAGACTGCATGGAACAGGCCACCACAGATTGTATCATGGACATGCAAATCAAGAACACTCATCAACAGCAGATCCAACTGTATCGGGTTGTCAAAGCTGGCCAACTCCTGCACCAAGGAAAGTGGTTCACCAGGGACCAAGTTCAGCAGAAATTTCCTCATCCCATGGAGGAACTTAACGCAATGGGGACCATTGCTTCCTAAGGGGGGAGGAATGATCCAGGTGGATATTGGTGGCTTCTCATTGATCACATGCATGGTGGCTAGTGCATTGGGATTTGTGTGGTATTTGGATAGTGGTGCTTCCTTTCACATGAAGAGAGACAAGTCACTTCAGTGACTTGGAGGAGAATGATCTCCAGATGCATATTGAAATGGGCGACGATGAACAATACAGTGCTACCAGGATTGGTACCATTAACTTTCAGAGGTAATCAGGTAAACCGTTCAATTAAAATATGTAATTCATGTACCAGTTCTGAAATTTTATTTGGTCTCAGTCGCAATGTTGGATGATAGAGGCTATGATGTTGTTTTTAGTGATGGAAAATATTTCATGCGAGATAAAAATAATGGGACAAGCCTAGATAATAGGGATTTGAGTTAAGAATATCTACAAGTTGGAGATAGATGGCTGATTTGCAATGATGGGCAAGTCAGATCAAGTGGTGAGCTAATATGAGGACGAATTATGGCATAGGAGATTGGGCCATCTTCACCATGGAGCCTTGAAAGTCACGCAACATATTTCTACTAGTCTTCCCAGGGGTACAATTGCATAGTAAAACACATGGAAGGGATGTGCTATAGGAAAATATGTAAAGGCCACCTTTCATGAGAAGGATAACTGAGCTTTAAGGATCCTTGAGAGAGTTCACATAGACGTGTGTGGTCATTTCTCAGTTGCTTCAATAGAAAAACACAAGTACTATGTAATCTTTGTTGATGAATTTTCTTGTAAGTGTTGGATCTTCTTCATGTAGAATAAAGATCAAACATTCTCTAATTTGTGTGAGTTTAAGGCACTGGTGGAGAAAGAGTCGGGGAAGCAAGTGAAGGCTCTTAAGAGCGATAATGGTGGAGAATCCATCTCTAACGAATTCAAGAAATTCTGTAGCAAAGAAGGAATTCGAAGAGAACTCATGGCGCTTCATAAACCACCACATAATGGGGTCACAAAGAGGAAGAACATAACTATTGTGGGTGTAGCACAAGTGATGTTGCATGATCAAAGCCTATATATGCATCTGTGGGTGGAAGCATGCAATACAATAGTACATGTGAAAAATTGTTGTCCTCATAGCGTACTTGGCATGAGTACACCTAAAGAGTCTTTTATTGCTAAGAAACCTGTTGTTTCAAACCTTAAGATTTTTTTCTCATCTGTTTATGTGCATCTGACCAAGGACGCCAGGAAGAAGCTGGAACCAACAAGTAAGGTTGGGATTTTTGTGGGATACACGGAAGCATACCATAATTATTGTGTGTATTTGCCAAACATCACAATGACTGCTGTGCGATGGTATATATAATTTGATGAGTTGAAAGCCATGTAGTTTTCCCTTGAGAGGGAGCTAGACTTGCATGCAGAGGAGGAACTATTGGTTCCCAAGGATGAATCTAAAGATGTGGATCAGCCACATGAGGAGGTTGATGGAGTGGAGGAAAAAAATCAGGTAGAGTCATCCATCAAAAATGGCAGAAGGCGAAACATAGAAGCTAATAGATTGAGACTTGATGCTATATAGAATGTAGGAGCCCCTACTTCACAACACAAACAGAGACAGTCTCCTGACCGATTTATTGGATACATGGCACTTATGATAAAATGTATTGTGACTGAACCATATTCCTTTCAAGAAGTAGTGCAACAACCAATTTGGGTTGATGCAATGGTGGAGGAGTATGACTCCATTGTCAAGAACAGTTCATGGGAGATAGTCCCAAGACTAGTCAAGAAACCAGTGGTTGGATCGAGATGGATCTACAAGGTAAAGCAAGATACTGATGGGATTGTGGAGAAATACAAGGCCATATTTCTGGCCCAGGGATTCTAACAGATCAAGGGGATAGATTATGATGAGAATTTTTCGCCTATTGCAAGGTACCCTTCCATAAGATCCATCCTTGCACTCTTAATGCGTATGGGTTGGTGCATCCATCTGATGGATGTGAAAAATTTGTTTCTCAATGGGATCATTGAGGAAGAGGTGTACATAGAGCAGACTGAAGGTTTCAAAATATTCAAGAGTGAGTCACATGTGTGCAGACTCAAAATAGAACTGTATGGGTTGAAACAAGCACCCTATGCTTGGTACACTCAGATAACCAGCTATTTCACTCGACTAGGCTTCATCGAAAGGGAATGAGATGAAAACCTGTACCAAATTGTGGTTGAGGGTAAGCTATTGATAATTTTTCTTTATGTTGATGATTTAATTTTGACTGGTGATGAGCAACTAATACACTCATGCAAGGAGGATCTTGCAAGGGAGTTTGAAACGAAGGACATGGGACTCCTTTATTATTTCCTTGTATTGGAAATATGGTAGTGGGATGGTGAAATTTTTGTGTATGAAGGAAAGTATGAAAAGGAGATACTAGGTAACTTTAACATGGAGAGCTACAAACCCATGGATACTCCCTTTCCCGGAAATTGGACAAAAGAGGATGCCACTTCTAGAGAGGTAGTGGATGCTACTGTCTACAAGTAGTTAGTGGGTTGACTAATGTATTTGGTGAACATGAGATCGGACATTTGGTACATAGTTAACAAGATGATTCAAGCTATGGTTAAGCCTACCAAGCTCTTTTGGAAGTCAGGGAAGCATGCCCTGAGATACTTGAGGGGAATATAAAAGTATGGTTTATGGTATAGACAGATAGAGAGAGTGACGCTACAAGGCTTCACAGATGTAGATTGGGCGGGAAATCCATCAGACATAAAGAGCACATCACGAGGGATATATAGCATTGGATTGAAAATAGTTTCTCGGTACAACAGGAAGCAGACATCTGTGGCACTTAGTTCAGTGGAAGCGAAATACATGTAAGTAGTTCAAGTTGCATGTGAGGCTATCTGGATGAGAAAGACATTGGTTGGTTTGTTTAGTTCTCATATGGATCCGAAAATGATTCATTGTGATAATAAAAGTTTCATTAAACTCTCAATTAATCCTATGTTTCATGATAGGTTCAAGAATGTAGATATATGGTACCATCATCTCAGATATTATGTGTAGAGAGGGATAATGTTGCTTTAGCACATTCCCACAAAAGATCAGGATGCAAATATCCTGATGAATGCACTCACCAAGAGAAAATTAGAATACCATAGAGATAGGACCGGGGTGAAGGATAATCCCTTTCTTGTTGAGAGGGAGTTTTGAGATTCAATAAGAAAATTTCAGCACCCACGCCTAGTTGCATTAAGCACCCAGAATAAAGTGGGGCCCATAATGCTATTTTTGGGTGCATGCCTATTTTGGTTATATCGCTTAATTAAGATGAACATTAAATTGTAATCTATTCTGAATGTTGAATTGAATAAGTTAACTGAATGTGATAAGTTTAGTTAACTAGTGGATTTTGAGTTAGAGGTAGTTGGTGAGGCATGCAAAGTAATTCTAGTTGTAACTGAGTTTGAAGTGTAGTGGTGCATTAGTTAATGCAAGCTGTAAATAGTTTAACTTAGTTAAGTGATCTAAACTCAGTTGTGCTAGTTGTAACTGAAGATACACTAATGAGATATCTAGTGAATTAATTATTAATTAATTCACAATCAGTGATCTTACATGCAATTGGGGATTTACTATTATTAGTTGCATGCATGTCAGATCCAGTGGAGAATTAGTTGAGTTGTAGGTGAAAGGGAATTTGACTATCAGTTGTAGGATTATTGGGTTGCACACATGAAACCAAACACCCGTTGGAGTGCCCACGATACTTGCTTATTCAAGGAAGGCCAAAATTGCTATCTTTTATGGATCTATTCCATAAGGGATTGTGCAAGCAAGGTAGGTTGTTTGGAGGTTGAGAATTGGCTATGTGTTGGTCAGTTTTACATATGACAGTGTGAGATAATTAGTTGAGTGCTGGAGGGATCTTGTGAGAAGAGTTTTGTATGTAATTGTTCCATGGGCTATGCTTAATATACAATAGAAGATAGCGTGATTTTTAGCTATATGCGTTCCCCAAGAAATTATCTGTGTTGTGTGTGATTGATCTTTCTTCATGTCCATGTGATTAGTGATTGTGTTTTTAATTCCACAAAATATTTGTAGAGGACATTGAGTATTTAACTTTAGTATAGTGTTAGATCGGGTGAATCCAATATATACATGCATGTTGTATAATTTCTACATAGGTGAGGTGAAGATGTGCTCGTACTCTTCCATGACCTTGTCCATCTGTTGTATCCATGAAGAGGAACCCTGTCAGAAGGTCATGGCCACAATTCTATTCTTGCCCATAAGGCGGATCATAAGGAAAAAAAATCCCAATTTTGGAAATGAACTTACTGCATTGCTCTGGAGTGATCAAATATATGGCAGTAGGTAGTTATACCTCTAATATCATGTAAATCTTACTACCCAAAGTAATAATAACAGTGTGAGGCATAGATTCATACACAACATGTCTCTTCCAAAATTATGGTTGGCCTAATATTGCATCACACACTTCAAGAGGTGAAACATCACATAATACCTCATCCATGAAGGCCTTGATGTTTTCTAGAAGGCGACACCGCTAGTTGACATAAATATCTCATATTTGGTGAAGCCACCCGATGGTGTACGGTTGTGGGTGTGATGTGGTAGGTAGGCCCAACCGCTTCATTACTTCCGCTGAAATGAATTTATTTTGTCTCCCATTGTCAACGATGAACTGCAGTGGGTAACCCTTCACCCAAATATTGGAATGGATGCTCCCCCTACTTTGGATCCTCGAGTTCCTCCTTCTTGATCTTGGTGGTGGTAACGGTGCCACTCGGCTCTGCATCGATGATTTGCTTCCCTTTTTCATTCCCCTTATCTAATTCTGATTGAGATTTGAAACATGCATTTGAATTATAGGCCTTAAGATTGGGCACCAGTGACTGCTTGTCCCTACAACCACTTGTTTTGTGAGTATATCTCTTATGGAACTCACACGACTTTCCCATGTCCTTCTTTGGCTTCTTGGTGGTGTACTTCACTTGTGGCTTAGGTTGGTTGTCCTGGGCCATGCGAGCTTGGCTATGTGCTTTGTTCTGTGGTTTTGGGGTTCCTTTCCCTTGCTTCTAATTCAAAAATCCAAATTATTGCTTGTTCTATTTGAATTTCTGCTCAATCTTAGCTGCATACTAGTATGTTTCACCAAGCGAGGAGATGCTGATGAACTCCATTTCCTCTTGGATGTATCTGTGAAAAAAACTACAGTATTTAAGCACCAAGTGTTTCTCCAAATATTTGATACCGAAGTTTGTGAACAAGGTATTGAACATATTTGTCAACTCACGCATATCTTGATTGTTTTTTTGCTGCATTGTAGTCCATTGTATGTACTTATCCTCATAGATCCCGATGGGTTAATATTTTCCCTTGATGGCATATTGGAAAGAGTTCCAAGTGGATGCGGACGAGATTAGGGAGGATTATCATTTGTCCTTCTGCTTATAGTAGGTTTCCCACCAGTCCTTCACATGGGGGATGGCTTGGAGGAGTGACAAAGTAATATTTTCTTGATTGGAAAAGTCATAAACTAAAAAATATCATTCTAATATATTCAACCATATATCTATGATGTTTTCATCTATTTGTCCCTCAAATATGGGAATGTCGAAGTTAAATTGTACCTTAAAAGGAGTGGTGCCTCGAGAGTGGCTATCAGATGAAGATGCATATTTGGTGGGTAGTCATCAAAGGATCTCGACAAAGTTATCCATCATCACGTTCCTCTGTTTCTCGAGGGTCTTCTCAAGCAATATTTTGAGAGGATCTTCTGCTCCTTCATCTTTCTTTTATTCTAGCATGGGGGTCTACAGGGTTTGGAAGGATGATCTTGAAAAGATTCAACCAGAGAGATCCCTAACACGTTATACCCCAATTTCATTGGAGACATGCGAATAAATATTGAGTAATAGAATATCACTCTGATACCACTCATCTAGACCTATATATGAACCCATATTTTACTCATAGTATTTCATCTCCCTGTAATCATAATATCTCTCGAATGACTCCTTATTTTTGAAGGTCTCTTTACCTCATCCTAAATTAACTCATATTATATAATTCCTATGACATTCTTCACATATTCCCATCAATTTCTTGAAATCCTCTAAAAACTACTCACTCTTCCTATGATGTTAGCGGTGATGACAACGATTTATCCTAGAAGAAGATCTAGGAAAAAACCCATACGTAACAATCCTCCTATCAGATCTATATAATAATATCACACTCTTTACTATATCCTTATTGCCCAAGCTATGCCTTCTCTAAGACCTGCTACCATCTACCTCATTATTCTTCTCCTCCTACCTATCTCCATGAATGATTCACGTATTTCCATGCTTGTGCTATTTTAAAAGCCTCTATAGAATCACTACATCAAATTATACTTGTTTTTCATAACCTCTCGAAATAATTTCCTATGCCCCAAGTATATTATTATTATATTAATTAAAGATTATAATATTTACTTTGAAACTCCTCAGTCTGTCTTCTAGATTAGGAGAATACTCTTCTAATTACTGCTAAACTAATTTTTCCCATTCCATGCAATTCAGATTAGGCCTATAAGGGGAGTCATGTAAACTATAATCCACCATCCCACTCTTCATTTTCTCCCTTGTCTTTCTTACAAATATGTGATTTTAGATAAACCAAATAGAAATCATAATCCAAAACATACCTCAATGTATTTCAGGGGAAGCTATCACGTGTGCATAAATTAGTCCATATTAACATGATATATATATATATATATATATATATATATATATATATAACGACATTATATCAATGTCTTCGCTGATAATAAAAAAATGCAATAATGATGACATACATTAAAACCATAACAATCATGGTGCATGCATATTAGGCACATATAAAATTAATCATGCATGCATAGCAATATGCACTTATCCCACCCAGTCAAAGTGTTTCAACCTGGAAAGTATGATACCACCTCGTAATGAACCCTTCCATATTTACTGGATTTTACAACTCTCCATGGAAAACATGATATGAGCACTACTATGAAATGACCTGGCATCCACGTTCTATTTATGGAAGTGGGGCTTACAAACCAAAAAATTATCGATGACACTTAGGAGCACTAGACCATATTTAAGTCAATCCACAACCTACAATGATCAGATACTAAGTTGGAACTTATATTTTACAAGCCTAACACCCCAACAACACCCTTGATACATTGTGAATGTGGTTATGAGGCTCCAACCACACCCATAATCCTTCTTGTCGGTGGTTATGACACACATTCATCAGTTTCGAGCTAGAAGTTATGCTATATGATCCACTTTTTCGTGCTAGTATTTAGACAACTACCAAAAACTTCCTATAATTTTCCAGAATCATTAAAAATATGATAATAATTCCAACCATTCAAGACCTGAGCAATATCTTGAAGAATACTTGCCTCATGCGTACTAGATATTTTGTCAAGCATACAAAAAATATAGAAGCTGAAGGTCATGAATGCATATCTAATCATAAACTTTTGAATTTCATCTTAGAATAACCAAGAAGGATTTATTTCCTCTCATGCCATCTACAAAAACACTTTTTCTCCCATGAATTCATCAACCATTCAATAACTTATCAAATCATGAACAAGAGCCATAGCTAGAGAACATCATAGAACCATGCATATAACCAACATATAACCAAAATAGAGACCATGAAAACTAAACAATAAGATCACATATTGACTAATAAATCTTCTCATAATTTATAATATGTAAAATAACTCACAATAACATATACAATAGTCATCAAAGTTAGGGAATTCCACATACCACCGAACCATTTACTGGGCTGCTCCAAATCTCTCTATCAATCAATCACCCTTGTGCCATATTCGAAGAATGAATGTGGGTTCTTATAGGATAAACCAATACCTAACCAAACATGGAATCCAAAGGTTTAACCACCTACACCCTCAAGCTACCATGATATCATCTAAATTGGCCCCGAGATCACAAAATCAAAACATGATTAGATGCCTCAGAATTCCTTCACCTTATCGAGACAATTTTTCCTATCTCCACCCACATATCGATGGCTTCCCAAATAAAACCATCTCCACCACCAACCCTTATAATTTTCTTAAGACCACTTCACCTGGATCCAAAACCTTATAGAAATTGAAGGCTCAAGAAATAATGAATCCCATCATAACATGGCTATCAAGGAAATGGAAAGGAAAGGCTAAAACCACTATTAAAACATGAAATACCGATGACAATGACAAAAAATAAAACAAATAACCAATGTATGCACCAATTATTCACATCCTAGTAATAAAATCACAAATGCAACCTGTTACCTGCAAAATCTTCTTGTTCAAGATGATGATCTAACTTTCTCCTTGCATTCCTATGCTTTCCTTTTCTTTTGACCTACTTTCATTTTCTCTCATTTGGTTGTCCTTTACTTTCTTTTGCTTGTCCTTTGCTTGTTTTCCCTCTCCTCTTGGACCTATATCTCTCTCTCTCTGTGAAACTAATCCAATCCAAAACTGACAAAAGCCATGAACTATTTCTCTGATGCCTTTTTATCATTGAGGTATCTTTTTTCCTTATTTTCTTCATTTTTCTCCACTTCTCCTCTGATTTCCATTGCATACATACTTGTGTCTCATCATCTCCCATTTCTCCTACTTTCCTTTATTTTCATAATTAAATGTTAATTATTTCCTATTTCCCTTTCCCAATTTTGATAACCATTAATAAACCACAAGTGATTCCTACTATAGTTTTTTCCTAAATTTTAGCTTGGAATACATGCCCCATGACCTTGAACTTATTTTTTTTCCTTTATTATATGAAATTTTAACACAATATCGTTACAAAAATATTTCGAAATTGGAGTGATGCATAATCAAAAGACACAATCCAGGAAAATGCAGTATTGATATTCCAGAACTTTGCGGAAACTTTAAATTTTGTGTCATTCCTAAACATGCTCTAAAAGAGAGGTGAAAGATGTTTGGAAAATTGATGTCAAAATTTGGGTACTAGTTTCGTAAGAGATAAGTAAATGGAAGTATGATCAAAATTCATTGGCAAGGGTTAAAAACACCTTATCTAACACATGGGGTAGGTCTAAATACCAATTTATGGTAGCAATGGTGAGGGTGAATTAGAATACATGTAGATGAATGTAATCCTCCATTATGGAATTGGAGGAAAACCACATGTGAAAATATCAGATGTGGTTAGTGGGATCCTCTATGGAGTTCCCTTCAAAATTGTGGATACTAAACATGAGCTTGGTTCGCATGGGCAAACAATTATGATCATGTTCAAGAAGATAATTAATGAGCTAGTCCAGGTCAGGTATATTTAAATTATCCATATAAGGAAGCATTAGTTGATTAATAGTAATTCATTTTCTTGTTCAAATAGTACCTCTAGGATGGTTACGTTGAGTATTACCAATATTACTACCAATATTTCGTAGCCTAAATAATAGCTACACTTCAAACAAATCTTGGTTATATGTTTTGATGGCCTTCCAAAAAAATGTCTTACAAATTTGTGTATGTGTATGTTTCAATTGCCAACTTCCACCACTTCTAGGGTTTATTAATCGTAATTAAGGAAACTATGGTACCATCCTTCCAATGAGGGATTTCCAATGAGGGTGTGAAAATATAAACTTCTGGTTGTTATTCATGGACACACATTCCCAAATAAGAATTGTGATATTCAAAGGGATCTACCAGTATCATTGGCCTAATCCTTACCCTATCTTATGCTCAACACTGACTTTCGACCAATGAATTATGGAGAAATTCAAGAAATCTAAGAGGAAAAACACTAAGAGGGTTGAAATTGGGTTCCTCTTACTAACATAAAGTAAAAAAATAGTATAATGTAATGTTCCCAAATTTTAGCCTCAAGCTAACAGGAACATCATAGTTTGCATATTTTCATTTTGTTGAGTAAAATGGGTAAGGAGACCCCTTAACCCCCTTAGATGGATAAATAACACTCCTTATGTGAAAGGAGGGTTAATAAGAAGCTGAATTAAGCACCTAAGGGTGTGAATATGATCATAATCACCTTGATTTAGTCATCTTTGACTAAGTCAACAGCGCTGTCCAAGAGAAGGAATATCCATGATAAGGCATCGCATTTTTAGAGAAGGCTCTACTTGCATGAGCTAGGTGGAAAGTGTGGATGGGACCCATGGTGAGAGGAGTTCATTTGCTTTATAAGGAGGAGATGGCAACCCATTTTCATTATGCTATTGGTCTATCATTTTCGTATGGTATGATTAGAATTGCATACCAGGGCTATTTAGCAGGGTTGTAGTGTTCTTGAGAACAAGAGTGTTCCTGGTCAGGAATCCCTACCTCATCCTCAAGGAAGGAGAGGGTTTTGAGCTCCATTTCCTCATTTCGGCATTTGGACAAGCGTCCTCCTGTAGCTGCAACGTTTTTCTGTTGGGTAGAAAATGTTGTGTTGCTGGGTGTTGCAACAAAGGAAATCATAGAGTCATTCTTTGGCTTGTTCTTCGATGGAGATCTTGTATATTCTTTGGAGGAGCAACATAGGAGACTCCCGGGCATCATTTAAGATCTTTGGCTCCAATCCAACCATTCACCATCTCTCACAGTGCAGTCTAGGACTAGAACTGCATTATTTTCATGCAGGTAGTGTTGGGGGAGTTCATAGAGCTCATCGAGAGGATTGTTCTTGAGTAGAGGGATCAGCATTCTACTAAAGAGAACCATTGGAGGAGGGCAATCCATATTTAAGATCTGCCATAGCCTCATCATATCTATTCAGTATTGCAGTGACATATTAACCCTAGCAGTTAATTGTCACATTGTATTTTATTCGGCATTTCTAGCAATCCCTCCTGGATTGGCTAGGAATCTTGTATGGGAGCCCATGTTTCCATTCTTGGGCATTTCTTTGTATCTTGCAGCCACATTACCATTTTTCATATATTTAGTAGCTACTACTCTCATAGAGACAATGCAGTTACTGCTCTCTGGCATTTTGTGCAGTTGCAGCAACTCATGTATTTCATTGCTTGATCATTGGAGATTGGTTCTCATAGCTTGAGTGGATTGTCCATCATGTTTTTATTGTATATTACTACTGATATAATAATATTATGTTCGCTGCATAACATTTCCCTCTTATGGTATATTCAGATTTGTAGAGTTTATGATTGTGTTCATGTATTACTGTAGGCTCTCTCTTTAAGCATTCTCTAAGGGACCTAGTTTGGGGAGATCTGAATAACCCCTCTAGAGTCATTTCTTTGGGCTCAACTTCTGGAAGAGAAGTTTTTAATGAGTTAACAAGGGGATTCAAGCCCCCTTTCAGCTTAGTTTTGCATTACCTTCCTTATACAGCGTCCCCTTGGACCATATAGCAGAAAATTCTGAAAGAGGAACATTGCATATAATATATGATGCCTAATTTCAAGTAAGAATATAAAATAATGGCTAAAATGTGTTATGAAAATATACATAAAATTGCAGGTAAATATTCAAAACTAGGAGAATAAATTGGAGCAATATTGGCAACAAAGAATCAAGCATTATAAAATATCCACAAGGAAATCATATCCATGCTGAAATTAAATAATTATTGAAGGATGGCTACCAACCATACACTATGGATCCATGAGATGAAATTCTAGTACATGACCATGCAAAATACACATTGGATTCATGAAACAATTTAAAATATCTTCGTCACTATAAATAAAATGTAGACCTATGTAACAATATGTGTTAGTGGGAAGATAGAGACATAGAAAAGTGGTGGCCTAGGGTAGTCCTGAAAGTATATCACATGGTACAAAGTCTTGTGCAACTTGTTGGAAATTTCGTATAAGAGTGAGATCTCCCTATAAAATCCAGGTTTGTTAAATTAACCTCAATGGGATGAATATACAGTGTGAAAATATATAAGTAGATGTCGAATATGGTTGAGTGTTTAATTACTTATTAGTGAGGTATAACATAAAAAATTTCTAGAGTGCTCACTACTGATGAGGACCAACCCTAAGCTAGGTAGCACAACCCATAGCTTGAGAACAAATTTTCTTACATTGAACAATAATGGATTGAACCAATCAAGATTCAGTGAGGTAAATCCACTATCGATTAGGAGGGAGATTTCCATTGAGGACTACAAGATTACCTTCAAGGTGTTCCTATTTCCTAGATCAAGATCATGCAAAATGGGATGTAACCGGAAAGAGAAGTTTCATGAAAGGACAAGCTTAATGTATGCATCATCAATTGAAACAAAACATATCTACAGAATATGTGAACAAATAAAGTCACCAAGCATATCTGACATAGGGATGGTCAACATAAAAGGCCAATAAGGACTATAGATCACCAATTGAGGTTTAACCGTCCCTTCAACATGTATTGACATGACATAAACGGGGCATGGAAACATTGACTAATGAGAATCACATGATATAAATAAACAATGAAAGAGAAATTATTGTACACTGCATAGTGACCAGAAGTGTATCAAGATGGAGGATCAAAATTACTTATATGCATGGTAGAACTCTCGGGAAAACTTAAACCCAATTGTAAGGTATTAATAAAAATAGTTGAAACATTAAAGGGTCATGTGACTCACACTGCCAATTTTACTAACAAAGTGATCAAACAAATTCCCCTTCCCTTTATTTTTGTTGTTGGTATCCCTTTAATGGTTTAGAAAAAAAGAAGAAAACACAAGTAATATTTATACTGTACTTTTTGTTTAGTTTAATGAACCCAAAAAAAGAAAGAAAGGATACTAGATTGGGTGTATTATTCATGGTTTAATGAGCTTAATGAAGAGATAATCATAAGCCTAGTACGAGGTGTCTTTTCATGTGTTTTTAATGACCCTAAAAAATATAAAAAGTATGCTTAGAACCCTTCACTTATTAATGTGAATGAGAAGAATATAAAGTGAGTTCATCTTGAAGAAATAAATGATATAAAGGGTAAAAACTTATTTCAAGCTAAGATAACTACCCCAAGTAAATATAAGTAGAGAGGTAAGCAAGAAAAACCACACATTACAACAACATATCTAGGAAGGGTAAGAATACCAAGTGAAGGATAAGAATATAGCTAAGGTAATTATGACTCTAATGGCGAGAAGTGATGTTGAGGAATATTAACATGAATAAGTAACAAAGGAAATGCATATCGACAATAATAAGGTAAATTTTCCTGGAATTATCTTAGTTTGTAGCCATAACATGATCAATACGAGAAAATGATGCTTAGATTTAGAGTCATGGTGGGTCAAAAGGAGGGATTCCAAGTTCATAAAATATTTTAATATGGACATAGATACATAAAAATGGGTGCTTGCACCCTTATGAAGAAAATAATTACCATATAAATAATTGCATTCAAACATCAATAGGTTAATGTCCCAGCCTAATGAGTTGGTTCTAAGGCTTAAATAAAATGTAAAATATTCTCAATAATGCATTGTAAATTAAAAACAGAGACATACACCTATATGATAGGTTCAATAAAAACACACCTATTGTCGATAGTGATGATGAGATTTCAATAATATGTGAAAACCATTACCAACATGCTCGATAAAAAAAAAAGAAAAAAAGTAAATTAATCATAAGAATATAATATAGATATGATCCAAATCTCAAATAGTTGTTTCATGTTCAACCAAATTCCATAAAATTCACTTTATAAGACCAATGAAACTTTATTGAGGTCCAATATATAGGAAAGAAGGCCAATTTAGTACTCATTTTCACATTTTTTTGTTTAGAAAAAAACTAGTGGAAAAACCACACACTAACCCCAGAAAATGGGATCGTGATCCCAAGGCAAACTTGACATCAATCAAAATTCTTCTTGTGCCAAGTATTTCCCTCATTCTTCCTTTACATTTTCATGGTTTTAGTTTTACACTTCACTAAGATATACCACTTGACTAATCCCATTTATAGGTGAAATATGTTACTTCTTCCAACCAAAGGCCATCGAAGTGATCGTGATATAGTAGGCCACTTTTATGGCTAACTCTTGCGATAAAATAATCTTTGTGGAGAAACCCTTGGGTGAAATGGTGTAGGAAACATTCATATCTAGTGATGCTAAAAACATTTGTGAGTTGGGTTCTTTTCCTAAGAATCATAGTGAATTATTTGGATTTATTCTCAACAATCACTTACAAATAATGATCTAGTGGAAGGAATAAGGGAACCAAGAACATGACACGAGGGCTCTATCTCATCTACCCAGAATACTTGCTGTCAAGGTTTATCGAATATTGAATTTTTTTTAGAACACAAAACGTAAAGGGGGAAATTAGTTCTCCCTCATTGTCTAATAAAGATATGGAATTCCCAAGAATGATATTTCATGGTAAAATATGAACCACTATAGTTGGAGTGGAAGGGAATATACCTTGTCACTAATTTGTTGAGGTGAGGGCCTTCAGTTGTAGTGGTTAGTGCAAACTACACTAGTGACAATAGCATTGATAAGTATATTTCTTGATATTGTGGGTAAATGCTATTGAAGCTAGGTAGGAAGATACCAAGATGAGACATTACAAACCAGAATTTACACATAATAGTATTCACCATGAACAATGTATCATAGACCATTAGACAACATTTTTCCTCTAGAGGAGAGATGCATATTGCAGTGAGATGTATGGCACCTATAATTTTCAACTGTTGCACCAGTTTGTTGGAAAAAATGAATTACCAACATATGAGATGTAGCATAGGGGTTGAAAATGTAGGAATGGTTCCCTACAATGAAGACAACAGTCTCTAATATGAACAACCCAAATTAGATGAATGCATAAGATATAGGAAAAAAAAATTAAGGATTTTGTGTGAAGATGAGAGAAATAGTAGATGGATTTATGTCAATCATGAAGATAATAAGAACCTACAATGTTTTTAAAATGATACACTTATATGAATAAATTCAATGAATTGAATCACACTTGAAGTTCTAAGTCCAGACAAGGTAGTAGCATACCCACAATGTCATATGCTAGATTCTTTCAAGAAGTAATATGGGGACAATAGATGTTTATCTTGTAAGTCAATTTGATGGAAATATTAAAGAAATGAATCCAATTAATCTACCAATAAAACTTGTTCGATGAGGAACTTTTCATAGGGAAGGAGTACCTATATCCATTGTTCAAGAAGGTGCAATTTTACTTGAGATGGAATTCCAATACCATGAAACATTCCATTTATGCACAAAATTAAGTAGCCAACAACACTTTTCTCGTGATATTATGGGAATAATTCCATCCAATGCTCATATTAATGCTAATTACTTGCTTATACTAGATTCTAGAGTTTGCATAATTGACATTTTGATAATTGAAACTAAACATACATGGGATGGCATGATGGAACTCAATCCAACAAAAAATTGAATTGGGGAGGGTAAGACTAATAATGATATTTTTTTGGTGCTATGATTGATAATTGGTATTTAGAGGAAAATATAAAGGCCACACAAGCTGAATATTTGAGGAAACAAATAATGAATTGATGGTTGTGATGGATTTTGAGGATCTAAATATGCTCAAAAGTTAATAAAATGGGGCTTACTAAAATGAGAAAACATCTAGTTTTGTCTTGAACGACATGAAAACAATGACTTCAATTCCACCACAGCACCCCCCCCCCCCCCCCCCAAAACATAGATGTTCTTTAAAGAAAATTTTTGACCACCAAAAAGGACATTAAATTGACTATTTATATGATTCCACCATACACCCCCCCACCCGCCCTCCCCCACATACATGTTTTTGAAGCAACTTCTTCACCACGGAAAAGGATGTTAAATTCACAAGTGGTATGGTGGTTTATCTCTAGAATAATTATTTTTGGTTACAAAAAAATAAAAATGGTGTTAGATCAAAAATCCATAACTCAGACATCTATCAAGTCAAATGAAAATCCACCCACATAATACGACACTATGGATAGTGTTGTAAGGAACACATGATTCAACAAGTGTTTCAAACTCCCTCACATATAAATAGATGAATGTGTCAAGGTTTCATTTATGCGGGATTTACAAAAAAATATACTTATGTTTAAATATATCAATACAATTACAATTGATAACAATGAGAGACTAAATAATGGAATTGAACAAGATTTGAAAGTATCCCTAAATAGTGCATTACTAAAGATTAGAACTTCAAGTCAAGAAAATATTCCAACATTCTATCATGAGGTTTCTCTGGGTTATGAAATAATTCCTATTAAATTCATTTTTCCATTGAAATATATTATTAAAATGAACTAGCTGTTCTATCTGTGTTATAAATTCCTTCATTTATAACTACCAATCTAATGATAGCAGTAATGGCTACTCGGGAATAAATGAAGCAAGTTGTTCCAAATGACTTACACTCAATAAATTCTTATCATTTTAAATGGTTTCTAAATGATGAAAATCACATTAGTACTCAAACTTTTATTTTTAGTGGTTTTGACTCATTGAATTCCAAAGAAGAAAATTTATTTTGATTCCTATCAAAATTGATGGGTGTGAAGTGATTGAACATAGAAGAATTTTTTAAGTTGCTAAGGGTATATATGAAAAAACACTTCGCAAGGTCCATGCTCAATTAAAAACATGTGTATATTCTCTGTGAGTTTATTTTATGGGACATTCATTAGGAGATCGTTATGTGTTACTAGATCTGATGCTTCTAGTAAGAGGAGTGGTGCCATTGTTTTCACTCACCTCTAGTTATAAATATATATCACTAGAGGGGATTATCAACTTAAAAATATAGGCTTATCCACCACCATATACAACTTAGCATATATTAGCTTGAAATAATAGAGAAGGATGTTTTTTGTTTCTAATTTTTTAGAGATTCTCGGGCTTTTATTGTCAACAACTATTATGGACCATTTTTGGTGCAAGATGTAATGACATCAGATCTTGATATGAAATATTTATAGAAATAAAATAGATATATCTAAGAATATAGGTCAAAAAATACATTTAAAGTGTCAATTTTTTTACATCATACTTATTATTAATTATTTGCTTAGTAATTTGATTGAAATAAAGGTCTGAGATCAATATTCAACCAAATACAGTTTCATATTCTCCAGGTATTACTCAAACATTTGAATATAATAAAGGGAAGACTTCGATCTTCAAAAAGAGGGGCTTAAAGGTTTTGTAGCTAAAAGAAGCTATGTTTTTTTGGAAACACAAAGGACAATCTCTATAATATTATGAACTTCAAGGAATAGTCCCTAGATTCATGACTCATTCCTTATAAAACTTGGGTCCCTTATTGATTTTGTATGTACTAATTTTTCTTCTTCCATGTTTTTTTTGCAAAGTGATTATGATTTATAGACTTGATCAATCTTCCATTGTCTAGAGTATATTTTATCTCACTGAAAGTTTATATGCTAAGATCACTTTTGTAATTAGATATTGTAATTAAATTTTATATTAAAGTGTTCTTTTCCTTGAAATAAGTCCAACTTCTATTTGTGACATTCATTATATTTTTTGAATTCATTTTCTAAATGTCAAGAAAACACTTTCTACAAATAAATATATCTATTATCTAATTAATTTACTTTCAATACAAAAGTTTTGAAACAAATTTTGGTGATTACAAGGACCAAAAGAAACAATCAGACAAAACTCACTACACGTTATGAAAAATACTACCACTAGATAATAAAACCTCCAAAAAGTTTGAATAACTGTTATGGAGAATGTAGCATTGATATTCCACAACTTTGTGGAAGCTCTACATTTTGTGTCGTTCCTAAACATGCTCTAAAAGACAGGTGGAATATGTTTGGAAAAGTGATGTCAAAATTTTGGTACTAGTTTCGTAAGTAATAAGTAAATGAAAGTATGATAAAAATGCATTAGCAAGGGTTACAAACACCTTATCTGATACATGGGGTAGGTGGACATACTAGTTTATGGTAGCGATGGTGAGGGTGAATTAGAATACGTGTAGATGAATGTAATCCTCCATTATGGAATTGGAGGAAAATCACATGTGAAAATATCATATGTGGTTAGTGGGATCCTCTCTACAGTTCCCTTCAAAATTGGGGATATTGAACATGAGCTTGGTTCGCATGGGTGACCAATGATGATCATGTTAAAGAATATAATTAATGATCTAGTTTAGATGAGGTATATTTAAACTATCCATATAGGGAAGAAATAGTTGATGGATAGTAATTCCTTTTCTTCTTCAAACATTACCTCTAGGAGTGTGAAATTTAGTATTACCAATATTACTACCAATATGTCTTAGCCTAAATAATAACTACACTTCAAACAAATATTGGTTGTATGTTTCGATGGACATCCAAAAAAATGTCTTACTTGTGGGATTTGATGTGTGTAATTAGAGCATTTAGTGAAAGCCAAGGTAAAAGTATGGTTTCTGCCAACTTCCGCTTCTTCTAGGGTTTATTAATCCTAATAGAGGAAACTATGGTACCCTCCTTCCAATCAGGGCTTTCAAATGGGGGTGTGAAAATATTAACTTCTGGCTATTAGTCATTAACACACATTCCCAAATAAGAAATGTGATATTCAAAGGGATCTATTGGTATTATTGGCCTAGGCCTTACCCTCTCTAATAGGTTTATGCTCAACACTAAGTTTTGACCAATGGATTATGGAATAGTTCAAGAACCCCTAAGATGAAAAGCACTAAGAGTGTTGAAACTAGGTTCCTCTTACTAACGTAAAGTGAAAAAAATAATGTTATAATGGATGATGCATAATTTCAAGTAAATAATGGCCGAAGTGTCCTCAGACACGTAATTTTATTAATCACAAAAAAAAACAATTACATTGGAATTATGGAAGAGTTTACACCCGAACAACACAATCACTCTTGCAATGAGCTATTTATAAGCTCAATGTCCTAACTTCCACTAATTTTGGATCACTTATTAAATAACAAGTGTCCAATTACATTAAATGAGCTTCTAACTATTCTACTAACTTTACTCCTAACTTAGAGCCTAGGAAACAACTCTTTTCTAGAGTCCTATTTTTTAATAACAAATTTCTATTTCTAAGTATCTCAAAAATTTATTAAATATTCTATAATAATAATTATTAATTTAATATCTTAATTAATAATTATTTTATTCAAAATTTATAACCTATGATAAAATTTATTTTTGGATCATCTAACATGCCCCCTATGATTCAAAGATACATTACAACAGATACCAAGTTCATCCCTGAACTTAGTAAATTTTATTCTGCCAAGAGGTTTCGTGAAAATGTCGGAGGTTTGATCTTCTGAAGGGAAATACACTGGCTTGATGACGTCCTTTGCAATGAGAGATATGATATGATGATACTTGGTGTCCACATGATTTGTCTTTGAATGGAAAATTGGATTCTTGGCAAGCTTTATTGCTGACTGATTGTCAATGAATAACGAAGTAGATTCTGCTGGAGGAATTCCCAAGTCCTGTAAAACTCGACGTAACCAAACAATCTCACATGTTGCTTCCCATGCTGAAATGTACTCTTCTTCTGCTGAAGAAGTGGCCACTGTAGTTTGCTTCTTGCAACTCTAGGAAACTGTAGCTGACCCCATGTTCATTAAGTAGCCTAAGGTTGATGCCATGTCATCAATATTGCCAGAAAAGTTGGCATTTGAAAATCCACCAAGTACAAAATTTTTAGTCTTTTTGTAAAGAACACCAAAATCTTTTTTTCCTTGGATATATCGAAGAACTCTTTTGGCTACATTCCAGTGGTTGTCTAGTGGTTCCTGCATAAAACGTGAAAGAATACTGACTGTATAAGATAGATCAGGATGAGTGGTTGTCAAATAAATCAAGCTGCCAATCAATTGTCTGTAAGTAGTGTTGTCCACCTTTCCCCCCCTTCAAATTTTGAAAATTTTAAGTTTTGTTCCATAGGGGTAAGGACAGGGTTACAATCCTGCATTCCAAATTGCTGAAGAATTTCTGCTGCATATTTACTGTGGGAAATGAAGATCTGATGTGGACGTAGGAATACTTCAACTATTGGGAAAAATACTGAGAGGGGGGGGGGTGAATCAGTGTTTACTGCATATTCAAAACCTTTTACTTTTTCATTCCTTAAAACCCATACGCTACTTTGCTGAAGCCAAGTAGCGTATACACGTGGATATCCTTCATAAAACTCGCGTATACACAGAGATCTAGTTATGCCATTAGTTCTTCACTTATATCATTCCATCATTCATTCATTAGATGTTCTATAAACAGTAAACATGTGCAGTAAGAACAGAATAAACCATCACACAAAGCATCACACATGAACACTAGGATTTTTAGGTGGAAACCCAAGTCGGGAGAAAACCACCGCTGCAATTGCTCAGCCTTCAATATTTTATTATAGAGAAAACATCTTACAACATATGTGCTGGTGCAGACTCTACCAGCACGCAGGCACCCACCTGCGCTCGTTTACCAGCCTCTCCTGGAAGGGAGCTCCAACCCCCTGACTCGTTTACCAGCCTCTCCTGGAAGGGAGCTATGACCCCCCGATCTCGTTTACCAGCCTCTCCTGGAAGGGAGCTACAACCCCCTGACTGAAGGCTACAACCCTCAGCACCACCTTGGACCACGTTTCATCAATTTTCACACACTGGATCCAACAACTTCAATAGAACAACATTTGCAGGCCACATTTCATCATATTTCCAGACTGGACCCTTTCCAAACTTTTAAGCACAAACATACATCACCAACAAATACTTATCAACACATATCAGATAGCAGAAACACAGCAGAACAGATCAGATATTTCATACCCCATGCTTCAGCAAACCCTAGTTTTCATACGCGCTTTCATTTCACTGATGTCGCGTATATACGTGCTTCCGTCCACACAAACCAGCGTATACCTCTGTATGTATTTTATTGCGCATACGCGCTTTCTCTTCAGCGAAGCCGCGTATATACGCGCTTCCTCTTCGGCGAAGTAGCGTATAGATCTTCAACCATCATTAGAGCAGCATACTTCTTTAGATCAGATATTCAGTTCAGATTTAACCCTTTACTTCAGACAGATGTTCGCCTCATCACAGATCTAATCACTCCATAAACAGATCTAGCAAATACAGATACATTTCAGATCTAGATATCTCGCTTCATCATTTCTTCATAGGTGCATCATAGATTCAGATCTATCATCAAACCTTTACCCTTTCCATACAGATATACTTCATAGAGAAGTATTCATTCAAGCTCAGACATCTTGCTCTCACTCTCCTAATTTGCACAATGAATTTCTTCTCTTTATATAGGATTTCCCTTTTTCAATACCATGAGCCCCCTTTTTCAATACCATGAGCCAAAACAATACCATGAGCCCAAAACTACATTACTTCCGATGGTATTCCTAGACGGGGTCATTTAGACGAATCATTACCCAATACAATGGGTCAATACCATGGTGGTTACCCCTGGTTTTGCACCTTTTGAGCACTTTTGCCCATACGCGACTAATCACGTTCTTTCCCGCGTGCATACGCGACTTCCCCTAGACATATCCGCATATGCCTTGAGACATACTCTTTTCATCATAGATTTAGCACATGCTGTCTTCTTTTCTTCACTGCCTTCTGTACACACTGTAGATACATCATATTTAGCTCATCAAGAACATATTCTAGCAAGCACAACTTCATCAAGAAGTTGTCATCATCTTCATCAAATGGGTTTCCATTTAAGGACAACACTCAGCACCATATTGCTAACAAACATCATATCACATCAGATTTATATCATTTACCAAGTTCATTAGGTCAAGAGTAACTTCATCAGGTAGTTTGCCATCAAGGACAACACATGTCAACAGTCACATGTCTTCATCTTCATTCAGTGGGTTGCCATCAAGGACAACACTCTGCATCATATTTCCAACAATCTCTCCCTTTGGACTTGATGGCAACCACGATGGTGTTTGGTTACCACAACAGATAAGTACATTGACACCATGTCACTCTCCCAATTCTTTGACACCATTATCTGCATTCAAACACCATGTCACTCTCCCCCTTTGACATCAAGGGCAAAGGGCGGATCAAAACCAACACACTCTCCCATTTTGACATCAAGGGCAATAGGCGGATCAAAACCAGTGGATCAAAACCAACACACTCTCCCCCTTTGACATCAAGGGCAATGGGCGGATCAAAACCAACACACTCACCCCCTTTTCTCCTCATGTAGAAAAAGCGTTCTACAGATCTGATGTATACTGAAGTGACCAAGCTCCCCCTGAGTTCATGCTAAATCATCAAACATATTTTCCAATGGAGTACATGACTCTATGAATTTCCTATCACCAATGACTCATACTTACATCAAACATCCAACCAAGTGGATTTACATATGAGACTCAAGTACCCAACCAAGTGGGTTTACAAAATTTGACTCAGCTACCCAACCAAGTGGGTTTACAAATCTGACAAGTCCTTACATGACTGAATATTACAATTTACATCATGGGTCTCAACAAGACCTTTTCAACAAATTACAAAAATTACCATTTAAGACCAACACCAGAAAGACCTCAAGAGAGATCATGAATCAGAACCACCATAATGCCAACAATGCATTATACTCAGCTAAGCTAATGCTCCCCCTGAATCTGTGCATCCAAGCATCCTTTCCAAATGACTAAGGCTCCCCCTTAGTTTGTGCATCATGAACACTTTCACCAACAAATAATCAAGGCATCTTTATCAAAACATGAGAAATAGAATTATGAGAACTGGAACACCACCAGATATACCAAACAGTATCAGAGATACCAAACAGCACTACAGCTATGCTGAAGAGAGCTGACTCCAAGCAAAAATTTGTCAGTAATCAGACATACGTGGTTTTCTGTGCAGGAACTCGCGTATATACGCGACTGTGTTTCAGGAAACCCGCGTATCCACTACCATCTTCTATATTTTGACCAGATATGATCCTCTGTGAGGAAAAGACAGTGTTCAACTTCTTTCTAAGATATTCGACTGCTTCCCTGGACTACAGATAGAACAGAGTAGTTGTGTCTTCAAGCGTCATCCAATGGTGGTAGCATAAGCGCATTAGTAACCAAGTCTTCATATTCTGTGCAGCATCAATACATTCTTTCCAAGAGAGATTATCATACCATAACAGCATCTTCAAATAAGTGTCAAGCAATCATCCATGTGGTCCAATATCACCATGATTTTCAATATTTAACATGAAGTAACCTATGTAGGCAAAATATCTCAACCATAGTAACCAAATCTGCATGATCTATTCAAACGACGTCCAACTCATCCATGTGTGAGCACAAAAGATACTTATCAGCAACCAGGGCTCAAAATCTCATCATAATAATCCATGTACCAAGTCATCATCATTTGAGTATGAGTATCACAAAGACCAAAGAATAAGCAATCATATTGCCAACAATGCAATCATCAACCTGCTACTCCTCCTAAACCAGTTCTATTGCTTAACTTGTGCAACCTGAATACCTTTTATCAGCAAGTCATCAACAACCATCTCTGCATGATCTGTCCTTATCTCTGAATACTAAGACTTCCAATCTCATCATCAAAAAGTAAACAGGACTCATCCATAATCTTCAACACAAGGCATCAAGTATCATATCATCATTATTTAGAACTGAGGAATTAAGCTGATACAGAGTCAATAATACAGTTATTAACAGTCAGACTGATGCTCCCCCTGAACCTCCGCACCAGATCTTCAGCTATCATACCAATTCTCTTATCATAAATGCATACGCGTCTGTGTTAGCTGGAACTCGTGTGTATACGTGACTTTGTTTCATAGAACCCGTGTATGGAAAGTGAAGCATAGAAAATTTCACATTCCTTCATCTCCCCCTGAACTTGTACTTCCTGTACCTGTCTTCTTCATATCAGATGTTCTGTCAGAAATACATATAACCAGAATAATCAAATCAACCATGAGAGACATCATACATTGCTCCCCTTGTAACGATACATTACTAAATCTCATAATGTGTCCCACATCATTCCTGCAGTCAATCAGAGAAGTAAGCTTCAGAAGTAAATGACTGCAGTAGGGTCTGAATTCCCTACGTTTCTGATCGGTCCTCCATCTTTTTCCAGATTTGTTTGATCTTTCTCTTTGTGTGCTGGAAGTTATCCAATTTCTCATATCTGTTCAACCTGCATTATTTTTCTACATGCCCATACTTGTTACAAGAATAACATCTCATGTGACCAGAGAAATAAGCATAAGAATCATAATGAGTATTTCTATTCTTCCTCCTTTTACAATCAGCTGCTTTATGTCCATACTTGTTACATGAGAAACAATATCCCCTGAAGAAACTAGAGTACCTTTCTGAGTAGAACCTGTTTGTTTGTGGCTGAAATGATCTGCTCCTGCAATTTGCTGCAACATGCCCATAATTATGACATTTAAAACATTCAACGTTCTTGAATGAATTATTTTGAGAATTCATGATTGTTGGTTGATCTTTTATTTCTTTCAACACTTCAGGTTTTGCATTGACATCCTCTGAATTTTTGGCACTTCCATGTGAGCTAGATTCTCCTTTAACAGTTTCATGAAAACCAAGACCAAGTTTGATAGCAGGAGACCTTTGATTACTTAGAATATTGTCCAAAACATTAGTACTATCTTGAAACCTCAAAAGTTTAACCTTTTCTTCTAATTTACCATTGAGAATGTTTACCTCAACCTCCAAGGCTTGACATTGTTTTGTCATGCTTTCTTCTTTCCTTCTTCCATCTTCTACTTGATCCTTCAGATTTAGAATCTCTTCTTTCAACCAATTTTCTTTTTCTTCACATGTTTGTTGCAGCTCTTCATTATTCTTCTTCGATGCTTCGAGATTTGCTTTCAGAGAGATGATTTCTGCTTCAAGTCCTTCATTCTTCTTATTTGATATTTCTGGATCCCTTTTGAGAGAAATGATTTCAGCCTCAATTTTTTCATTCTTCTTATTCGAGTCTTCCAAATCTTCTTTGAGAGAGACGATTTCTGCTTCAAGTCTTGCATTCTTCTTGTTTGATTCTTCGAGATCTGCATTTAGATCGTTGACTTCTACTTCTAGTCTTTTAATTCGAGCGGATGCATAAGCATTAAACATTTGGTACTTGTCTATCTGTCCATTCAGTATTTCCATTCATTCTTTCATCCCTTTGTACAAAGCTTCGCTTTTAGAAATTGATCTTCGTTGATCTTCAATTCTCTTGATAGCTTCCTCCAGATCCAAGACTTTACTTACACTATCTTCATCATTACATGCACCAGAAAGTGAGTCACAAGAAACACTATCAATACCTGATTTACCTTCTTTATAGTCGTCGACAAGTTTTTCTCTATCAACACTTCGTCCCGCAGCCTTCTTTGCTTCTTCCCCATCATGGCGGATCTCCTCTGCGATCAAGCTTCCTTTCAAGGTATGAATTCGCTCGATACCAAATTGTTGGGAAAAAATACCGAGAGGGGGGGGGGGGGGGGGGTGAATCGCATTTACCGTGTATATTCAAAACCTTTACTTTTCATTCCTTAAAACCCATACGCTATTTTGCTGAAGCCAAGTAGCGTATACACGTGGATATCCTTCATAAAACTCGCATATACACAGAGATATAGTTATGCCATTAGTTCTTCACTTATATCATTCCATCATTCATTCATTAGATGTTATATAAACAGTAAACATGTGCAGTAAGAACAGAATAAACCATCACACAAAGCATCACACATGAACACCGTGATTTTTAGGTGAAACCAAAGCTCTGGGAGAAAACCACCGGTCACAGCTGTTTTGCCTTCAATATTTTATTACAGAGAAAACATCTACAACATATGTACCAGTACAGACTTGAATAGCACGCACGCACCCACCGCGCTCGCTACCGCCCTCTCCCCGGAAGGGAGCCACGACCTCTCGACTCGTTTACCACCGAGCGGGGAGCTACGACCCCCCGATCTCGTTTTTACCGCCACCACCTCGGAAGGGAGCTACAACCCCCCGATCTCGTTTACCGCCCTTCACCTCGGAAGGGAGCTACAACCCCCTGACTGAAGGCTACAACCTTCAGCACCACCTTGGACCACGTTTCATCAATTTTCACACTGGATCCAACCACTTCAATAGAACACCACTTGCAGGCCACATTTCATCATATTTTCAGACTGAACCCTTTCAATACTTTTAAGCTCAACCATACATCACCAACAGATACATATCAACATAGATCAGATAGCAGAAACACATCAGAACAGATCAGATATTTCATACCCTTTGCTTCAGCGAACCCTAGTTTGCATACGCGCTTTCCTTTCTCTGATGTCGCGTATATACGCGCTTCTGTCCACACAAACCAGCGTATACCTCTGTATGTATTTTATTGCGCATACGCGCTTTCTCTTCACTGAAGCCGCGTATATACGCGCTTCCTCTTCTTTTGCCAAGTAGCGTATAGATGTTCAACCATCATCATCACAGAGCAAACATACTAGTGGGCATCGATATTCAAACAGATTTAACCCTTTACTTGCATATGTTCGCTCATCAAGCGTATCTAATCACCTGGTTAAAATTTATCAAGCAAATACAAGTACATTTCAGATCTAGAAATCCCGCTTCATAATTTCTTCATAGGTGCATCATAGATTCAGATCTATCATCAAACCTTTACCCTTTCCATACAGATATACTTCATAGAGAAGTATTCATTCAAGCTCAGACATCTTGCTCTCACTCTCCTAATTTGCACAATGAATTTCTTCTCTTTATATAGGATTTCCCTTTTTCAATACCATGAGCCCCCTTTTTCAATACCATGAGCCAAAACAATACCATGAGCCCAAAACTACATTACTTCCGATGGTATTCCTAGACGGGGTCATTTAGACGAATCATTACCCAATACAATGGGTCAATACCATGGTGGTTACCCCTGGTTTTGCACCTTTTGAGCGCTTTTTCCCATACGCGACTTATCACGTTCTTTCCCGCGTGCATACGCGACTTCCCCTAGACATATCCGCGTATGCCTTGAGACATACTCTTTTCATCATAGATTTAGCACATGCTGACTTCTTTTCTTCACTGCCTTCTGTACACACTGTAGATACATCATATTTAGCTCATCAAGAACATATTCTAGCAAGCACAACTTCATCAAGTAAGTTTTCATCATCTTCATCAAATGGGTTGCCATTTAAGGACAACACTCAGCACCATATTGCTAACAAACATGATATCACATCAGATTTACATCATTTACCAAGTTCATTAGGTCAAGAGTAACTTCATCAGGTAGTTTGCCATCAAGGACAACACATGTCAACAGTCACATGTCTTGATCTTCATTCATTGGGTTGCCATCAAGGACAACACTCTGCATCATATTTCCAACATCAACTCCAAGATAGTAGTGAAGTAGTCCCAAATCCGTCATCTTAAAACCTGCATGTAACTCCTTTTTCACCTATTCAATGTGATCATCATTGTTTCCTGTGATGATCAAATCATCGACATACATAATCAAAATCAACAGATTTTTACCTTGTTGGCGTACATACAAGGTATCATCAGATTCACTGCGATGAAAACAACTTTGCGAAGGTATTCATCCATTTTGGCATACCAAGCTCGGGGAGCTTGTTTTAACCCATATAAAGCCTTGATTAATTTGAAAAATTTATTTTCTTGGCCTTCAACTTCAAACCCTGGTGGTTGAGTCATGTAGACTTCTTCATGTAAATCTCCATTGAGAAAAGCACTTTTGACATCTATCTGATGAACTTTCCACCCTTGTTGAGCTGCTAAGGCAAGTGGCATATGGTGTTCCATTTAGCAGTAGGAGAAAACGTTTCCTCATAATCGATCCCTTCCTGTTGCGTAAAACCTTTAGCAACAAGTCTTGCTTTATACTTGTCAATATCACCATTTTGCTTGTACTTAATTCGATAAACCCATTTGCATCCAATAGGTTCAACATGCGGAGGACAATCAACAAGTTGCCAAGTGTTGTTGTCTTGAACGACCTGATATTCATCAACCATTGCTTGTTGCCATGCTTTATGTTTTACTACTTCTTGAAAAGAAGAAGGTTTAGTAAAATAATTTGCTATCAAAGCAAAATTGCCTTCATTTCATTTTGATCCCCTTGTTCTTGTTTTGTTTTGTTGATTAGGCCGTACATCTTTCAAAATTTGAACTGCCCATTTTGGTAATTGTTTCTCACTTGTTTGAGATTCTAAGAAGTCCCCATCATTTTAAAGGGGATTAATGTAAACTGATGTTCGTCGTTCAGGTGGTGAAACTGGAGAATCACTGTTAGAAGAACTGTTGCTGCTTGGAGACGTTGATGAACTGCTAGAAGACCCAGATGATTTTGTTGAAGTAGATGGACTTGATGACTCATCTTTAGAGGAAGGAAAATCAAGTTCATACCAATTTGGTGAAGTTGGCTAACTTTTCATATTTCCTTTCCTTTTACTGCCCTTAGTTTCTAACTTGTGAAGAAGACTTTCGATTTCTTCAGCACTCTTACTCTCTGTTTCATAAAAAATGACATCCCCGCTCAAAATAAATTTTCCATTTGTCAAAAGACGATACCCTTTCTTTTCATCTGAATAGCCAATCATTGTGCATTTCAAACTTCTTGAATCAAGATTAGTTTGTTTTTCTTTGGGAACTAAGGCATAATAGATGGATCCAAAAACTCGAAGAAGTTTAACTTTAGGTTTGAAACCAAACCAAGCTTCATAAGGGGTGATTCCATATAAAGAAGCAGTTGGAGATCTGTTTCTTAGATAGAGAGATGTATGTATTGCTTTTGCCCAATATATTGGACTTAACCTTTTGAAATTTAACATGGATCTCACCATGCCTAACAATGTGCGATTCATCCTTTCTACGACTCCATTTTTCTGTGGAGTGTAAACATTTGTAAGATGCCTTCTGATGCCATTTTCACTACAATAATTTTTGAATTCATTTGAATTGAATTCTCCCCCATTATCTGTCCTGAGAGTACCTATATTTTCTTTGACCTCATTTTCAACAAGTTGTCGAAAAATTTTAAACTTCTCAAATGCTTCTGACTTGTTTTTCAAGAAGTAAACCAAATTCATTCTGCTGAAATCATCAATAAATAGCAAGAAATATTTGCAACCACCTAATGAAGTTTGTAGTGGACCACACACATCACTGTGAACTAGTTGCAGTAGCCTGTTTGCGTGCCATTTACTTGTTGGAAAACTTTCTTGACTCTGTTTACCATAAATGCAGGCTTCACATTTAGCATTTTCCTTGTTGAAAGTTGGAAGTCCTTTAACCATCCCTTCTTTCTGCAATTGAGAAAGACTATCAAAATTCAAATTTCCATATCTTACATGCCATAATCTTATAGGTGAAATTCCTGTAGTAACTTCCCCTGCAAAATCTGAATGCCTTGGAATAACTGTCCCTTTCATCCTTAACAGTTTTCCATCTTCATATCTTGTCATTACTGTTTGGAATTTTTGTTTGACTGAATTAATCTTAACTAAGCCATCTTCCATAATTATTTGATGTCCTACTTGTCGAATCATGACAAAAGACAACAAATTTTTCTTAAAGGTGGGTACATACCACACATTGGAAATCAATTTTTCTCCAATGTCAGAGAGAAAAACTTTAACTTCACCTTTTCCATAAGGCGTATGTTTTGTATCATCTGCTAGAAAGATGGAATTAAGATGACACTCTCAAAAATTCCAAAATAAATCTCGTCTACAGGTCATGTGCTGAGTCACTCCTGAATCCAAAATCCAAGCATCTTCATAATCACTCTTAATATAGGAGGAAAGTTGGATTGCTGGAGAAGAAGTGAAGACATATTATGAGTCATTATCATCCTGATCTTGATTATTTGCAAATTGTGCTGAAGGCTGTTTAAACATATAAATTTTATTGATAGATGTGCGACAATCTGCAGCATAATGACCAACTCTATTACATCGCCTGCAAACAATTTGACTCAAATCGGTGCCTCTTCCTTGAGATTTTCCTCTACCTTGAGATTGTCCTCGACCTCTTCTTTTTCCTCTATTTTGAGATTGTCCTCTCCCTGGATTCTGTCCTGTGCCTTGCTGGTATCCTCTGTTTTGATTGTTGCCTCTGCCTTGAGAATTGTTTCTGCCTGAATTGGAGCCTTTGTTGGAGTTGCTTCCTCTATGTTGACTGTGACCACGACCTTGCGCTGCTTGATTTTGATTAAAATTACCTTTTCCTTTATTTCTGGAATTGTCAGCTGAGGAGTTTCTAGTACTGGCCTGTGTGAGAAAAACATCTTCACCAACTTTCTTTTTCTTCCCAAAATTTTTATCATGTTGAGCCAACATTTCGTAGAGCTCATCAAACTTTAGCTTTTCTAACTTTCTAGTTAGTTGTAGAGTTTCCAAAAAATGTGTGTAGGAAGAAGGAAGTCCAACAATTAAAATTGTGACCATAAAACTATCATCTACTGCTTGAAAACCAACATTAAAAATTTCCTGCTTAATATTCTTAAGTCTGGAGATGTATTCAAGAATATCTCCTTCTTCAGTCAATTTTTGATGCAACAATTTTAATTGTAGGTCAACTCTTTTTTATTGAGGCTGAGTATCAAAAAATTCTTTAAAAGTTATCAAAGCAGACCATGCATATTTAGCATTTTCGATATGGACATACATTTCATCATTGACAGAAGATTTAATGAGAGCTAATGCTTTGGCATTTTTAACTTCCCATTTTGCTAGTGCAGCTGCATCTGTAGGTTTATTTGGATTTACATCTCCATCACAAATATCATGCCATAGTTCATTATAAATGAGAGTGCTTTCGATGAGGCGTTGCCATGTTTTGTAATATTTTGAGACTTCAAGTTTTTCAGAATCAGAAAAGAAATTAATCAACTTAGACATTGTAGTGTTTAAACTTCACACCACAAATCAAGCTCCAAAGAATATCAAGATGTGCAACACAATAGCAACATACGACGCAAAAAAAAATCTACCGGGGCTTGGCCTTGACCCTAGAATAGTCGTTGAAACAGGAGAAAATTGATTGAGCTTTGCACTTGGCTCTAGTCAATTTCTCAAATATTTACAAGGTAACTTTCAAAATTTGACTTTTACAATGATTCTCTTGCACAATCTGGTAAAAAAAAGTTACCCCCCCCCTCAAAGTAAAATTACTTTGAGTTACAATATCACCCCAGAAACAAATTACAAAACAAAAATCTCCTTATTACTCAAACTAATTACAAAATCCTTATTACTCCAACAAATATTACAATAAAAAATATAGTTTGTCTCTCCAATAAAATATGTTTTATCTCTCTACAAATTTTCAAAAAGAATAAAAAATTCTTCTCTCTTGAATGCATTCGCACAACACAAAAAACTGGTCACCACAAGTACCAGTACAACCCATGAATGTTTCAATTTTTTTTTACAAAATTGTAGCATACCAAATATATTGTTACAATTAACTGGTAAAACTACGTACCCCAAATCAAATTCTAGCGCAAGTCACTATCACACTGCGTATTTTCTCTCATAGGGCCGAGGAGTTGTTGGCATCAACATACAAATTCATGAAACGAAAGGCTGGTTTAAACGGTGGTTTGAACGCTGCTTAACTCCTTTAAATTCTTTCAATGCTGCTTCAAACTTTTTAATGCTAGATCAATTCTCTAAACGTTGTAATCGGATGTCAAATTAGAATTTTTGTTCCCCTTTTTTTAAACGCTGGGCCAATTAGATCAATTCATCAAACGCTGCATTGAAAGTTAAAACAACAAAAAAATGTTCAACGCTGCGTTAATTCACTCAAACGCCGCACAATCAATGCTGCTTTAATATATTTCAATGCAGTCAAATACTACAGATTTGAAAGCTACAGACTTAGCTTTTTGAAAGTCGGTGCGCCAGATCCTGCGCCACGAAGTCATTGAAACAAACAATATAGAAAACAAACTCCTGGCAATCATCACTGAGACTGTCGTAGTCGAAGACAGTGGGAAAATTCTCACGAACACTCTGTTGATCACGGTATGTAGGGTTTGGGGCAATAGGGGAAGAAGGTGCAAGAGAAGTGGAGAAGATGAGGTTGAAATAGCGAAGACTAGCAGGATTAGTTAAAGGAGTGATGGGCCAATTGGCGAGAAGCTAATCCATGGGAGCGCCATATTGATGGTTTGATATCCAGAAAGGGGACAGTAATGTAGAAGTTCAAAGTAGTGGATGCGGTCCTTTTGATTGCTGGTCTTCACACTCAGCAATGGCTCTCTTCACGGGTTGCACGCACAGGAAGAAATTTGTTTGATAGTAAAATTGATTGCAGAATTTAAACTATAAACTATTTCTTGCAGTGTTCTTGCACATCCTTAATGTCACACTGATTTTGAAATTTTTTTAATAATCAAAATGATTTTAGAATTTACAAATCTAAAATCAATAATAACATTTATGTTCTTGTTTTTCAAACAAAAATTGACAAACTTCATACCAATTATTGGCTGATCAATTCAATGGAGTTGAGTTTTCCACAAACTGGTAGAGCTGGAATCCTCCTCCACATATGCACTGCAACATTACTGTAGCTCTGATACCACAATAATGGCCGAAGTGTCCTTAGACAAGTAATTTTATTAATCACAGAAAAAAACAATTACATTGGAATTATGCAAGAGTTTACACCCGAACAAGACAATCACTCTTGCAATGAGCTATTTATAAGCTCAATGTCCTAACTTCCACTAATTTTGGATCACTTATTAAATAACAAGTGTCCAATTACATTAAATGAGCTTCTAACTATTCTACTAACTTTACTCCTAACTTAGAGCCTAGGAAACGACTCTTTTCTAGAGTCCTATTTTTTAATAAAAAAATTCTATTTCTAAGTATCTCAAAAATTTATTAAATATTCTAGAATAATAATTATTAATTTAATATCTTAAATTAATAATTATTTTATTCAAACTTTATAACCTATGAAAAAATTTATTTTTGGATCATCTAACAGTAAAAATATAAACTGATGGCTAAAATACATTATGAAAATATATATCAAATTGCATGGACATATTCCTAACTAGGAGAATAATTTGGCGCTATATTGGCAACAAAGAATCAATCATAATAAAATATCCATAAGGAAATCATATCCATGCTCAAAATAAATAATTGTTGAAGCATGGTTACCGGCCATACACTATGGATCCATGACATGAAATTCTAGTACATGGCCATGAAAAGTACACATTGGATTCATGAAACAATTCAAAATATCTTAGTCACTAGAAAATACGATGTGGACCTATGTAACAATGTGTATTAGTAGGAATATGGAAACATAGAAAAGTGGTGCCCCAGGGTATTCGTGAAAGTAAATTACATGGTACAATGTCTAGTTCAACTTGTTGGAAGTGCCATAAGAGTGAGCTCTCTCTGTAAAATCCAGGTTCTTCAACTTAACCTCAATGTGATGAATATACAATGTCAAAATATACAAGTAGATGTGGAATATGGTAGAGTGTTTAATTACATATTAGTGAGGTATAACATAAAAAAACTCTATAATTCCCACTAATGATGAGCACCGACCCTGAGCTAGATAGCATAAACCATAACTTGTGAACACGTTTTCTTACAATGAACAATAATGGATTGAACCAATCACGATTCAGTGAGTTAAATCCACTATTGATCAAGAGGGAGATTTCCAATGAGGACTACAAGCTTATCTTCAAGGTGTTCATATTTTCTAGATCAATATCCTTAGAATGGGATGAAGTCGAAAAAATAATTTTCATCAAAGGATGAGCTTAATGTATGCATCATCAATTTAAACAAAACATATCAACATAATATGTGAATGATTAAAGTCACCAAGCATAATTGACATAGGGATGGTCAACAAAAATGTCAATAAGGACTATAGATCACCAACCGAGGTTTAAAATTCCCTTCAACATGTATTGACATGACACAAAGGCGACATGGAAACATTGAGTAAAGAGCACTGCATAAGATAAATCAACAATGAAAGAGACATTATTGTACAATCCATAGTGACTAGAAGAGTATCCAGATGGAGGATTAAAATTACATATATGTATGGAACAACACCAAGGAAAAACAAAACCCAGTTGTAAGGTATTAATGAAAATAGGTGAAGCATTAAAGGGTAATGTGACTGACACTACCACTTTTACTAATAGTGTGATCAAACCAATTTCCATTCCCTTTATTTTTTGTTTTTGGTATCACATTAATGGTTTAGAAAAAAAGAAGAGAATACAAGTAAGATTTATAGTGTACTTTTTGTTTAGTTTAATGAACCCCAAAAATAATATAAAGGATACTTGATTGGGTGTATTCTTCATGGTTTAATGAGCTCAAAGAAGAGATAATCGTATGCCTCATATGAGGTGTCTTTTTAATGAGTTTTTAATGATCCTAAAAAAGATAAAAAGTATGCTTAGAACCCCTCCCTTATTAATGAGCACGAGAAGAATACAAAGTGAGTTCATCTTGAAGAAATAAATTATATAAAGGGTATCAACTTTTTTAGGCTAAGATAACCACCCCAAGTAAATATAAGCAAAGAGGTAAGCAAGAAAACCCACTCATTAGAATAACATCTCTAGGAAGGGTATGAATACCAAGTGAAGGATAAGAATAGAGCTAAGGTAACTATGACTATAATGGAGAGAAGTGATGTTGAGGAATATTAACATGAATAAGTAGAAAAGGAAATGCATATAAACAATAATAAGGTAAAATTTTTTTGAATCATCTTAGGTTGTAGCTAGAACATGATCAATACAAAAAAATGATGCTTAGTTTTAGAGTCACGGTGAGCCAAAAGGAGTGATTCCAGGTTGATACAATATTTGAATATGGAAATAGATATGAAAAAATGGGTGCTATGATAGGTTATACTTATGAAGAAAATAATTACCATATAAATAATTGCATTCAAACATCAACAGGTTAACGTCACAACCTAACGGGGTTGGATCTAAGGCTTAAATAAAATTTAAAATATGCTCAATAATGCATTGTAAATTAAAAAGAGAGACATAACCTTATATACTAGGTTCAAGAATACACACCTAGTGTCCATAGTGATGATTAAATTTCAATAATATATGAAAACCATGGCCAACATGCGCGATAAAACCTCAAACAAAAGTCAAGTAATCATAAGAATATCATAGGGATATGATCCTAATCTCAAATAGTTGTTTCACGTTAAACCAAATTCCATAAAATTCACATGATAAAACCAATGGAATTTTATTGAGGTCCAATATATATGAAAGAACGCAAAATTGGTACTCATTTTTGCATTTGTTTGTTTAGAAAGAAACTAGTGGACAAACCGCACCCTAACCCCAAAAAATTCGATCGTGATTCCTAAGAATACTTGACATCAATCAAAATTCTTCTATTGCCAAGTATTTCCCTCATGCTTCCTTTACATTTTCATGGTTTTAGTTTGACATTTCACTAATATATAACACTCGACTAATCCCATTTATAGGTCAACTATGTTCTTTCTCCCAACCACGGTCCCTCGAAGTGATCATGATATAGTAGGCCACTTTTATGGCTAAATCTTGGGGATAACATCTGCTTTATGGAGAAACTTGTTGGGTCAATTTATTGGTTAAATTAACACGAGCATTTAATTATCAATCCGAGTTTGTAGAACTTAGAAGCATGTCCAAAATATATGGATTTCAACCACAATCAAGTTTAGAAGATGAATTATTAAGAAGGAAATGCATATTACAAATATAAATCTAATTTAAATAATTTATAAATTCAAATGTGTAATTAGAAATCAAACTACTTAACTAAACAATAGATTAAGATACATGAAGTAATAATTGAAGAGGCTCTTCACTAAAAGAGGTCCTAGTTGTCCTTGATCATATATTTCATTTATCATCAATGCTATTGTGAAAATATGAATTCAGAAAAGCAAGAAGGACAAATCTTAGCTTTGATCCTTTAATCAGATAGAAGAAGTATTTAGCTTAAATACTGGTTTGTCTCTTCATATGCAGAATAGAAACAAGATTAAGATCCATCAGTAATCAAAGCATTTAAAGGCATGTAAAGATGAATTCTAACTGAAAATCTTGATTAGATAGAAAGAGTGATTAAATTATAAACTTGTTTGTCCTTTCATATGTAGGTTAATAATAATCATTGGATTCATCAATACTTGAAAATAATCAGCATAAACAAATCAAACATAAGAAAACTAATTCAGAAATTGTAGCAAAGAAATAAACTAAGAAGTGTACTTAGCTCGGTGTGGGGGCCCTCCACCCTTGCCTTGCACACTGAAGGTAAGTTCAACTTTTAAGACTTCAATCAATCAACCAGCATGTAACAACATCAAAATATGATAGAACACATCTTCAATAATGTCTAAGTCTTAGACATAACAATAATAAGTCATATAAGTTCCATATTCTACATGTTTCAATGGTTCACAAACTTGGTATAAATAGATAAATAATAAAAAAACTATGCTATTATGTCTCTAACAACCTTATATTATCCTAATCTCATCCATCTAGTTCAAACCCCATCAATTAGTTACAGAAAATCTGGAAAAATCCTAAAATATATTATTTCTTCCCTTTTTCTATGGATTCCTAAAAAACAGGTCATGTTTGACTAGTATTGACCGGGCCTGTTTTAGCTCTATTTGACTAAACCAATAGGTGTTTATCCATTCTTAGTTCTCAATATTTCTAAATATTTTCTCAACTCATGCCCAGTGTTGGGTGCTAACAAGTGTCTTTAAAAACTCCTAATTGCCTCACATTAATTATCAACTAGGGTAAGTCCTTTTATCTCAAGCGTGTACACAATATGTGCAAGCTATTCATAAAAAGAGTAATGCTAAAGCCAATCGTTTAATATAGATGCAATCATAAATCTTGAAGCTTTAAAGAAAGTGATTCATCTATGAATTATAACCCAAAATTGTGATTCATTCTTAATTCAACTAATTCAAATGATAATCAACCGAGAGCACTGAAGAATTAACCGAGCTCTTTTAGCTGGATCTAAACTATTGAACAAAAGGAAAATATTGGAAATAAATATTGGAAATAAATATCTATGGTTCAAATAATCAAAACCAATTCTCTTAAGTAGCAACTAATTCCTTAAGGAAATAAATTGGAAATGCATCTTCATGGAAAGAAATACCTGAAATCCGAATTATCAACTGCAAAGCAGGAAAGTAGAATACACTTGCAATAAATGGAAAAGTATAACACAGGAAACAACAGTGAGATTCACCAGAGATTGGGCCCTTAGTCACTGGTGAATACTGCTTAATTACTCTAGAATAGTTGAATGAACAACAACCTAAATTATATATTAATCATCATAGTCAATTAACATCACAATCCGATCTTGTTATTTAGAAATACATTCTGTGAATTACAATTACAAATTATGCAGAAATGAAAGATACATCGTTCATGATCCTTGAGAACTAGTTCTCCCTGTCCCTTTATAGCTAAAAGGAAAGATAAGTGTGATCCCTCAGGATCAGGAGATCCTGAGGGATCCATGAAAAAATGCTATCCTCGGACAATTCATTTGTTCTTGCGCTAATTCTTGTTGATTTATCTTCGATTCGACCGCATTTAACACGTCTTCTTTCCCGTGATTAAGTCTCATTGTTTCTTCTGTTAATTTCAGCATAAAAAGCAATGAGAATTAGTTTGGACAGTTTAAATCGTATCAAGATCATTTTTCATCCATTCTTCATCAAAATCCTTTCATTATATTATTATATAATGGCACAAGATGGATAAGGAAGAGGAAAAAGGACAGTAATCGAGAGTAAATACATACCTATTGCAAGGCTCAACATACTCCCCTGCTTACCTTTTTCATGTCCCCATGAAAATAAATAATTCTTATGAAAAGAAGTTAAGGAGTAGGTTGGAGAAGGTCTGTCTATAATAGGCCTGAGACCATGATGTCGTGCCAAGGTTGCAAAGGCTTCCACTTCTTTTCTTTTAGGTAACTCATAGTCAGGGTGATACGCTTCAGGAGGATACCAAATAATGGGGCTTCTAAAGCAACATCCCACCCAATATGGTCCTTCTCTTAAGAAAATATTGCTGTATGGCACTAACCGTCTCGCAACAGCTTTGAATTTTCCATAATTAAATGGTTCTCTTTCCTTAACATTGTTGCTTGAAACCATCCGTCTCATTTTGGATGCAACCAGGGATCTTTCTTGAATGGAGAGAAAATATGTTGTTCCTTCCAACACAATTTCCTTATGTATGAGCCCTAAAATTTTAAGCACACCCTCCTGTGTCATCAGTATTTTATGCTTAGTAAACAATTGCAGAGGGTGAGTAGTTTCACTTCTTACCAAAAGATCTAAGCTGTGTTTCTATCTTTGGAATGAATTATAAGCCTTCAAACACTTGAGTTGGTTGACTGCAAAAAATATAAAAGCTTGAAATTGAATATCTCCAATAAAAGGGCTAGGATTGACATCCAATTCTTTATCTAGTATGAAATTATGCAAATAAAATTCACAAAGAAGCCTTTGGACATTTACTCCATGTGTCTTACAGTAATTTATAAAATCCTCCATTGTCTTCAGCTCAACTGCCTTGCCGTCTCTAATAGCTTTGATTTTTAACAATAAATATCATTTTAATAAAAACAAGGCATAGTTCGTAGCAGGAGATCGATAAGTCAAGATATCCGAATATAATGAACAAATGGTGTCCAACTGATCCTTGACCTTGTTCAACTTATTTCTATCTTCTTCAATTTTTCTTCTTCCTGTCTAACCTTATCAAAAGCCTCATTCTCTGCTAGGGCTAATTCCCTCAATTGTTTTTGTAAGTTCTGGTATTTTTGCAGGGAGATTGTTTGCTGTTGATGTTGCTCTAAAGAAAGCTAGGCTTGTGTCAGTTCTTCTTGAAGTTTTAAAATAATAGGGTCATTCCTTGATAAGAAGTCCTTCGATTGCCCTTCTGTCTAAGTGTCGATGCTGCGAGAGAATACCTCTTTAGTTTTTATTTCCTTATTGTGGGAGGACCAACCCTCCGTTTGAATAACTTCATTTACCAAGTTTTCATACAAATTAACCTGGGTGGATATTGTTCAAGTGGGAGTGAGTTCGGTTTTAATTCCTATTGATTTATTCTCGCATACTATTGTTTGTGTAGCTATAGAATTTACCTCAAGAGCGGTTTTTTGAGTTTTACAGTTTTTAACTTCTCTTCGTAGCCTTCTGATTGTCTTCTGGAGCTTTCGGTATTTTTTCCGCAACTTCTTAAGTTTTGCTTTGGCTACTTGGCTCTTTTGAGGAGCATCCGCTCCACTAACAATTTTATTAATGGTTTCTGGAGCTGCTTGTTGGTCATCAGGGTTGTGTTCCAAAAGAACAGTATCTCCTGAATGATTGTCTGACTGGTGACTAACCTGTATGTATGTAGACTTCTGCTGGTCCTCATGGCTATATTCCAACAAAATCGTGTCACCAGACTGGTTGTCGGATTCCTGAAAAATTTCTATGTCCGCAGCCTCTGGAGATGGCAGTGTTTCTATATGCCCAGAATTCTCTGGGACTTGTGTTTCCATTGTGCTAAGACCAAGTTGTCCTCCAGGTTGCATATATACATTAAGATTTGCCAGGACCTCGGCCATCCCTGTCTCAAAATATGGTTCTGCTTCACTTTCTAGTTCATTATTATAATTCTATTCTTGTTCTTGTTTTGAATTGGCCTCTTCTTCGGGCTCTTCTTCTGAATCGGGTGCCTCTTCTTCAGGTTCTGATTCTGATTCGGCCTCTTCTTTGGGTTCTTCTTCGGGTTATTCTTCTGAATTGGGTGCCTCTTCTTCGAATTCAGAGTCTCTTATCCTAAATGGACTGGATGTCTCCGCAGTTTGATTGCTTTCATCCTGAAGATTTGCAGACATCCTCTAGGTTAGTTCAATTCTTACAGAATTCCTACGTTTATGGGGTTCAACCTTTGAATGGAAAGTCTTTTTTCTTTTTGAAACAGGGTTCTGCTAGCTTGTCTATGCAATTTCAGGATGTTGGATTACAGGGTTTTGCATGCTCTCTATGGCGCCATGAAACCATCCCAAGTTAAGTTCTATTGAACCAAGTTATGAATGATGATTAATCTAATCAATCCATGGTGACTTCTTACAGCTTCATGGTGTCTGGCCCATCTTATTCTAACAACAATATCATGCAGTAAAGAATTCAAAAGAGATGGCAGATTAATAGTGAGTTTTTGTTTCAAGAAAACTAATAGTTTAAGTTGTCGTGGTCTTACCACATCTTAGTGTCCATTGCAGGTAATGTATCTTTGGATAATGCCTGCTTATTCTCTCCATGGTTCTACCACATAAGATGGTTGGATGCCTTTTCCTTTCCTGACTACTTGCTCACCTTCGTCTTTGAAAGTTTCCACTGCGTCTTGCAGCAATACATGTTTTTGTGACCATATAGTTCCTTCCGCTGGTAGCCAAGATACTTCAGCTATGACAGCGTCTGTAACTATAATTATTCTACCTTTCACCATGGATTCCCCATTCTACAGATGTTGTAGAACTTCAATGGAAATTTCCTCATTCGAGGGCTGAAATATTGTGAGATAGGATATCCACCCTACACGGATCAAAATTTCCTTGGCTCTGTCGGAGACCTCTAACACTAAAGGTTCGTGGCACACTACCTTACCACCCATAATGCTTGAATTCTTCCTACTATTGCAAAGGATGAGTGTGTTGAACACCTAATCCTCCATGGGTAGGTTTGGAAGGCAAAGAGTCCCAAAGGAGTTCAAGTGACCTTGGAAGATGGATCCAAGAGTCACACCATTGTATTATAAATGTACATCTATGTCTAATAAAGATGCAACAAATGCCTATATTTCTATGTGTGTGTTTATCTTTCCTCATACACCATGTATGTGTTTAACATGGTATCAGAGCTGATACATTCATAACTAGCTCAACCTTGTGTGAGCCATTTGTTTTTGTGGCCTGTGTAAATTAGCAAAAATCCTATGCATTTTTCCAAAATTCAGAAATCAATTGTTGCAACATTCATAAATCTTTTTGCAGTGTTCAGAAATTATTCTGTTGGGTTCATTCATAATTCTGCAGGTTTTCTCTCACTGCTCCCTACTGCATTCAGTTTTTACTGCTCCCTCCATTCTGCATTCTGAAAAAAATACTGAAACTTTTCCTGCAATTTTTGCCTACTTTTATTTCTGCATTGTGCAATCTTTGAATTTTGGAAAGGATTGAGTTGGAGAGCTATTGTAAAAATATTGTCTGCTACTGTTCAAAGTGGGTCTCTGGAGAAATTCTGAGTTTTTACTAAAAATTTTGTTGCAAATTTTTGTTAATATGAAATTTTTGCAATTCTGCAAATTTCTGGTGAAATAATTTTTCAAATTTCTCCTGTGTACAATTTCTGCTCAAATTCTGAGCACAGTTTAATTTTTGCTCAATTTCTACTCATCCCTCCTCTCACTCCTTCCTAAAAAAAAAAAAAAAAAAAAAATACCCTCACCTCTGCACTTCGGCCTTGGCCCTCACCTCACTACCCGCGACAATGCTCCACTCGACCCCATCTCCCTACCCCCTCACAATGCTCCACTCACCCCTCGGCCTTTGGCCCCTCACAACACTCCACTCACACTCCCCTCGCTGCAACACTCCCCTCCCCTTACAACCGTTCCCCACCACACCCACCTCACGGCTCCCCTAGTCTGCCCTCACCCTTCCCTCTCCCTCCACGGCCATCGCTCCCCTCGGCCCTCTCCCTCCACGGCCCTCCCTCCTCCCCAACTCCCCCCCCCCCCACTCGCACAACCCTCTCCCCACCCGATCCCCTCACCACCTCTCTGCCCTCGGCCCTCGGCCATCCCCCCCCCCCCCCCACTCGCAAAACCCTCTCCCCACCCGATCCCCTCACCACCTCTCTGTCCTCGGCCCTCGGCCGTCACCCCCCAACCCCCTTACCACCTCTCTGCCCTCAGCCCAAACCCATCCCCCTTGGCTAGCTGTTTCCCCTCACCTCACACCCGTCCATCCCACACAACCCTCCCTCTGCTTACCTTCTCTCTCTGACCTCACTTATATGCTCCCTCCCAATAGTCACCAAACCCCTCTCACCCCTCCTCTCTCTGCTCAAGGCTCCCCTCCCAACACTCCACCTGCCCTCTCACTCACCCACTCGCACTCCACCACTCACTCCTCATTGCAATCCCAAATCACCCTTCCCCACCCTCACTTCACTCGCAGCCCTGCACTCTCCTCACCCTCCCCAATTAATTCCCCACTCTTGGCCTCTCGGCTTGCCCTCCCCTCCCACACAGTTTCTGCGTTTATTATTAATTTTTTCCTTTTAATTTTAATTTTTTTTTTACTGTAATTACCTTCCCTAGTTTTACCTCCCTTAGTTAAAACCTACCCAGTAGTTGCCTCCACCACATTTCACCTCCCCCATAAATCACCTCCCCCAGTAAAAACCTCCCCTAGATAATACCTCTGTTTCTACCTAATTTTTTTTTTCTCAAAAAAAATAAAAATAAAAATAAAAACAGAAGAAGAAGAGAGAGAGGAGATGGTAAATGGATATATGGATGAATTTTTTTTTGTATGTTTCTCTATTATGAAAACCATCTGCTCATTGATAGTGAAGCACCCAATCTTGTGAATATCTTCTTTGAATTAGAGTTGTTGGTGTAAAACAGTTCTTTGAAGAAGAGAGAAATTATCAGCCTTAAAGGGTTATTGCACAGTGGTTTTTGCTACAAATTTACAAAAATATTTACAGTGACATTATACCAACATCGTGAGTGGATATTTCTTCTTCATAGTTGCAATAAGTGTTTGAAGTATAACTTTGAGTTGTTGAGAAATTTTTGTATACTTCTTTGAAATCACTTGTATTATTTTGAAAGTAAGTTGAATCACATTGTAAACGAGTGCATTATCGGTTGAAGCTGACACCCTTTATTTCTTGAAGCCTGAGTTGTTGAGAAAAATGGCTAAAATAAATTATGCATTAGGGTTTTCGAATAACCCCATTCATTCCAGTGTTCATGATATGGTAAAAATAAGCAAGAATGCTCTTTTTAATATTCAAACTTTCTTGCAAGATGCAGAAGACAAGATTGAGTTTTTGCAGTTGGAGTCTCAGCTTCAACAAGATGAACTTCAGCAAAAGAGTCATCATTTTGAACCTATTTCTATTTAGAAAATTGAGAAGGACTCTCATCAGTAGCAAGAATGTAAAGTTGGATTCGATTCACATTTAGTTCCTTGTACAAGAGCAGATTTACATGCAGATGCAGCAGTTCAGTCTGCACTTCCCAAGCCCATCATCGGACCTTGGGAAGAGCTTGTCCACAACAAGCACAGAATAGGTTTTGGATATGACAAGGAGTTTTCATTTCATATTTCGGACTAGTCCAAGCCCATCAAATTTCAGAGTGCCGGATTTTTTTATAATTTACACTTCACCTGCAGCTGTTCCAGATCTTACTCCACTTCCACAACAAATTGTAAAATTCCAACACTGTGATCGAGTTGGCGATATGAAATATCATTGTTTTGATCTTCATCCATGCAAGCACTGTGTTTGGCACACCCATTCTTCACACAGATGCTTCAGAAACAAGCCTCCTACAAGAACAAAGATTCGTCTTGGATGGATCGATTCTTGGAAATGGGCATCAACAACCAAGAAGATGTTTAAGTCACATGTCAGAACTTGTTCTCAAATATTGATCAAAATTGCAGTTGAGTTTTTGCCATCACCTCACCTTGTACCTGACAAAGGGAAAATGGTGGTCATCTACAAGCTTCAAAGTTAGATCAAGCGAGCTTGAGCCACAACCTATCATTGGATATTCAGAGTTGTAGCCAGAGACATAGCAGTTCAAGCGAGCCTGAGCCACAATTCGTCATTCCAAATTTAGAGTTGTAGCCAGAGACACGGATGCCCATGAGCATGCCTTTGGTTGATGGACAGCCTTAAACCATCCATGTGAGGTTCATATTATTCCTCTTCAAATAATTCATAAAACTTCCTTTAGCAGAAGACTTCATCTTCTTGCCAGTTTTCGTTGAGTTCCAGGAATTGCATCAAGCATTCCAGTGTTTGTGGTCATCCCTAAACCATCACAGGTTGTAGACTTCCCTTCTTTTAGGTTGAAGGTATCCCTTTAAATATGAGGGACAATTCCTCTAGCAGAAGCCCTTAGCTGCTTACCAGGTTTGGAAGAGTTCTGGGAACTGCAATAAGCATTACGTTCTAGTGTTGGTGGTCATCCTTAAACCACCTCTTTATGACAACATTTCAGAGAGCTGATTTAGCCTAAGTGTAGCCATGCATATTTTGCAGATTTGTATTACAACTCTCTTCTTGGACTCACACATACCCCTTCGGATTAAGGGGGAGAATGTTGAACACCTAATCCTCCATGGGTAGGTGTGGAAGGTGAAGAGTCACAAAGGAGTTCAAGTGACCTTGGAAGATGAATCCAAAAGTCACACCATTATATTATAAATGTACATCTATGTGTAATAAAGATGCAAAGAATGCCTATCTTTCTATGTGTGTGTTTATCTTTCCTCATACACCATGTGTGTGTTTAACATAGTGTAATGGAAAAATGCAGCAGTATTGAAAAAATGTGGCAATACTAAAAATACAACAACACTTAGAGCGATAGAACAACAAGTTGTTGTAATAGCTAAGTGTAGTTGATATTAATTGTGTTATTAAATTGCCGCATGCTGTGTGATCATGGAATATCTTATCAGTCAATTAAAAAATGACAACACATGCACAAGTATAATGGAAATTATCTCCCCTTTCGAAATGAGAGGTCGCCTACGACTGAATAGATGGGGAATGGTTGTTTCGACGGTGGAATATAAGGATGAAGGGTACAATAGTAAATGGAACAGAGTATGTAAATAAATGACGGGACGATAAGAGAGATGGATAGAGTAAAAGCATGGTGTATAATCATAGTAAATGACAAGAGACAAGACGCTTTGGTTGATTATAAGTTATGTGATAAGGAAAGAGGACAACAATATGTACAAAAGGAGGCTTTGACGACAATATTCCATCTGCACACGATATGATTGAGTAAAAAAACATGAACGCATGCATAAATGTTCAAAGTAGGGAAGTGTTTAAAGGAAATAATCTCTCGGATAAAAAGATAAACAGGAAGAGGGTATTATAAGAAATATTTATTAAGGAAATAGAACTTACATACCATAAGCAGAGCTTCTGCTGCCAGCAGGCATCCATAGCCTCGACAGAGTTACTTTTTAACCCATGCGAGCTAGGATTCTCTATTTATAATTGAAAATTTTCATTCTTGTTTCTATAGAAGAGACCAGTGTGCTGGCATGGTAACCAGATAAACATATTGCCATTCACTGGGAAGTAGAAAAAGTGAACAGGCCAGCTTGTGATGAGACCTCCTATTCCAAGGATGTTTTAGTCATCCAATGGATCATAACCCTGGTGTGGTGGCCATAATGGGAATGTCACATTGCTAGATCCTTATGAACATGGTAGGCTGGCTCTTAATGAGACCCTCTATCCTCTACCTATAGATAACATTTAGTTGTCATTACATATTTTTATGATAAATAGAGGGAGGCTCAGTACTCCTTAAGAGTAGGGATGGTGTAAGAAGTTGAAGCATGTCAATAATAAGAAACATTATACCCATAATCCCATTGATAATAGACGGAGATAATTATAACCAGGGAGAGTAGAACCAGCATGGTAAAGATGATCAATCAGTATCATATACAGTAGAAATCAGTACAGTAGAGTGAAATATAAATAATTGTGTCCATTTCAATTGTTTTAAGTCTATCATCAAGAAGTAGTCTTTGTCAAAAATCATAAAGTTAAAAATATTCACCTGCTTTAATAAAATCCATAATTCTTATCTGCATGAAAGTACTGTACTTCAGGCCATAAAATGAATCAAAGAAATAAGGCTGAAATGAGCTAGGAATAAGTCGATAAGAGGAAGAGAGATGTTTGTGAAATATATAAAAAAGTTACTATTCAGAACACACAAAAATTGTAAAAGAAACAAGAAAGCTAGAGTAACAAAAAAAAATAGAGAATGTTGTTCCAAAGATGGAACAACAAAATCAAAAAGTGTTGTTCCAAAGATGGAACAAAAAAACCAAAAAGTGTTGTTCTGTAGATGGAAAAACAAAATCAAAAAGTGTTGTTCCGTAGATGGAATAGAAAAATCAAAAAGTGTTGTTCTGAAGATGGAACAAAAAAACCAAACAAGTGTTATTCCGAGGATGGAACAACAAAATCAAAAAGTGTTGTTCCGAAGATGGAGCAACAAAATAAAAAAGTGTTGTTCCGAAGATGCAACAACAAAATCAAAAAGTGTTGTCCTGAATATGGAACAACAAAATCAAAAAGTGTTGTTCCAAAGATGGAACATAAAAATCAAAAAGTGTTGTTCCAAAGACGGAACAGCGAAACCAAAAAGTGTTGTTCTGAAGATGGAACAACAAAATCAAAAAGTGTTGTTTCGAAGATGGAACAACAAAAACAAAAAATGTTGTTCCGGAGATGGAACAACAAAATAAAAAAATTTTGCTCCAAAGATGGAACAGAAAAATAGGCAGAGAAAAAAAACAAATTGAATCAACAATCCTATTTACAGTTTTTATTTTTTATTTTTATTTATTTATTTTAGAAAAAGAAATGAATTTTTACAAAGATGAAGCTGCCAAAGGATTATCTTTTGCAGCTAAAACTTGCATAGTGGAGTCCTTGCGTATCTGTTGACAGAAATATTCTCTTGTGAGTGGTCTTTGGTAGAGGCACACCCGATGCCGATTTTCTTTAAAGGAACAATCAGACCCATCAATGGTGGCCAATGTAAGAGTGCCATTGTCATGTACTTCCTTTATTTCATAGGGACCTAACCACCTAGTCTGCAACTTACCAGGGAAGTCTTGAAACTTGGAATCGTAAAGAAGTGCCCAGTCACCCTCATGAAATGTCTTTTTCTTGATCAGAGAATCATTCCATTCGACTCTTTGTTGTTGAATAAGTGCAGTATGCTGCAGAGCCAAAAGTCAGATTTCATCTAATTCATCTATTTGTTGTAATCTATTAATCTGGGCTTCATTTAAATCCAGTCCCAATTCCTAGGCTGTCCTTAGTGTTTGTATCTCAAACTCTATGGGAAAAATAGGTTCCTTACCAAGCACTAGCTGATATGGGGAGTATCCAGTAGTGTTCCTCCAAGTTGTGCGATATGCCCACAAGGCTTCTGGCAGTTGAGTAGCCCAGTCTCGTTTATGTGATGAGATTTTCTTCATTAGAAAAACTTCAATTAATTTGTTGGTGCTTTCTACCTGCCCATTTGGTTGCGAGTGGTATGGAGAGGTAATTATGTGAATAACATGATTATTTTTTACTGTAGCAGCGATCTTGTGGCCTACAAATTGTGGCCCTCCAACAATGATTACTTCTATGGGTAACCCGTATCGTAGAAAAAATTTGAAAATAAAGTTTATCACAGTTTCTTCTGTGGCTCTTGGTAATGCTACTTCTTCTACCCACTTAGTTACGTATTCTGTTGCAACCAATATATATGATTTCTAGTTGGATGATGGGTTGATTGGCCCAAAAAAATCTAATTCCCAACGCTCAGAAATTTCTATGACTAGTTGTGGATGCAGGGGAATCTCATCAGATTGGCCAGGGCATCCCATCCTTTGACAACTATCGCAGGCCTGAACAAATTTCTTAGCATCCTTAAAAATCATGGGCCAGTACTAGTAGCCCATTTGTAAAATTTTATGTCCAGTTCTGCGGTCTACAAAATGTCCACCGCAAGGTCCATCATGGCAGGTTTTTAAGATATCATAAATTTCATCTTACCTGATACACCTGCGGATGTGCATATCGACCCCATGTGAAAAGGTATCCTCCAATCCAGGAGAGCCGAGTTCCACGCTGTACTATCGATTTCCTTTCTCTGGGTGTCATATGTTTAGGTAGTTTTCCCACTTCTAAATAATTCGCCACATCTGCGTACCATGGCATTTTCATGATTACAACAAACATGTGTTCATCTAGAAATTGATCCTCCACTCCTATTGCGTCATCTGTTCTTGGCACTTGGGAGAGGAAATCTTCCACAAGGTTTTCCTTCCCTGGGCGATCCCTTATAGTTATATCATATTTCTGAAAAAGTAGCAACCAACGCATCACTCTTCCATTCGTAATGGGTTTATTAGTTAAGTATTTGATAGCATAGTGAACCGTATACAGAATTACAGGGTATCCAGTTATATAGTGTCTGAATTTGTTAATAGCATAAATAACAGCTAAAAATTCCTTCTCTGTTACTGTGTAATTCAATTCAACAGGGGTTAAGTTTTTTCTAATGTAATATATAACATAGGGTTTCTTGTCTTCTTCTTGGCTAGGAATTTCTCCAATGGATGTATTTGATGTGTCTGATGAAATCTGGAATGGTATATCCCAGTTTGGGCCTTGTAATACTAGTGTTGTTGATACTAGCCGTTTTAAATCTGTAAAGGCAATGTCACATTTGTTAGTCCATATGAAATCACTATTTCCTGTTAAGGCATATAATGGTGCAGAAATTTGTGAAAAATTATTGATAAATATACAATAATATCCAACAAATCCCAAAAAACTACGTATCTCTCTTTGAGTGCGGGGAGTAGCTAGTAAGAGAATTACCTGTATTTTTCTGGATCTACCTGAATTCCAGCTGCTGAAATGTAATGACCCAAGATCAGGCCTTCTGTCATCATCATATGGAACTTTTTGTGACTTAAACATAGGCTGGTAGCAATACACCATTCCAGAAATTTTTCCAATGTCTGTAATGCTTGCTCGAAGTCATCTCCATGGGGTGTGAAATCATCCATGTATAATTCCAATCCTTCATTTACCAAGTCTACAAAAATAATGAGTATGGCTCTTTGGAATGTGGCAAGTGTGTTACATAATCCAAAAGGTAATACCCTATAAGCGAATGTTCCCCATGGACAGGTAAAGGTAGTCTTATCCTGGTCTTCAGGGGCAATCTGAATTTGGTTGTAGCCACTAAAGCCATCCAGGAAAGAAAAAAAATTCTTCCCTGCAAGTGTATCTAGGACCTGATCAATAAATGGAAGGGGAAATTAGTATTTTTGTGTTTCCTTATTGAGTTATCTATAGTCAATGCATATTCGCCATTTCCCATACTTTTTGGGAACCACAACTAATGGAGAAACCCATTTACTGTCAGATATAGGATAGATAAAATTCACATCTAACAGTTTTTGAAGTTCTTCTTTAACAATATATTTTAGGTGAGGATTTAATCTACGCTGAGGTTGTCGAATGGTTCTTTCATCCTTTTCAGTGTAGATGTGATGCATGCATAGCTAAGGATCAATCCCTTTCATATCTGAGTAATCCCAAGCAAAAGCCCCTTTATTTTTCCTATGGACTTGAATAATTTTTTGTTGTTGGTCATCACTCAGATTAATTTTAATGTTCAGGATCTTCCCTGGTTCAATTTCAATAGGTTTGTTATTATAAATAGTGGTTGTTCGTATTGTTTGGTCATTGATATCTCTTAGGGGATCTTCTTCAATTTCGTTGTCAAGGATTGCTTTAATCATGTGGCATTTTGAACTTGATACTGTGGTAGGATGATTGATAAAAGTATTAATGACATCGTCTTCAGTTTGGTTTTTGAATTCAAGGGAATCTACCACATTCAACGGTGACCGAATATTTTCTGTTAAGTATGTTGAAGGTTGCTTTCTAGTTTTCATAATATTCAAGTTTGGCTAAGTAGGAGGGTATAAAGCTAAATTTTTCACATCATTCCCCCTGGTTATAGTCATACTTCCTGTCCAGCAACTGATATAAGCATCAGCAGTCACTAGCCAAGGCCTTCCTAATATTAAGGGATGTCCATCTAGCTGGTTCCTAGGGTTAATAAAAAAATCCACTGGGTATTCCCAAGTGTCTACTAAAACCATCACATATTGTAATGTTCCTTCTAGTCTAATGACTGAGCGATCAACTAGTTCCAGTAAGGTAGTTGTTGGTTCTAAGGCTATGATGCCAAGAATGTTACAAGTTGTAGTTGTAAGAATATTAATGGCTGCCCCTAAGTCAAATGAAGCATTGGGAAAAGAATGGCCATTTATCTGGACTGTGACATTGGGGTTTCCGGGATCCTCATATTTTACAGGAGTCTCTTTTCCTAGCAATAAATCAGACAAAGTACCGATAACATGGACAATAGGGGTTGTTTTTGTTTCCTCACGGACTTCTTTATACACAATTCTTTAATATTTTTGGTATATATTGGAACATTTTGGATAGCCTAGAGGAGGGGAATTTTTATACAAATGTTCTTAAGTTCACCGAGAAGATCAAAGTCAGGATATTCAATTGGGCGTGGTATCAACAATCTTTCTAGGAATGGGGGGGAAGTGGCTATGATTTTTTCAGGATTTTTTTGTCTGACTGTATCTTCCCCTTGTTTTATTTGTTTATCATCGATAGTCAGAGACTTATTTGTGTGCAGTTCTTCAAGTTGCAAATATTTATCCTTATCTAGAGTGATTATGTGTCCATATCTCAACTTAAGTTCGTTACATTCTTTCAACTCATCTTGAGAGTCTAGACCCTCAATGATTTGTATTGACTGAACTGGTCTATTGTTAGGATTTGGGTTGGGTTGAGTTGGAAGTTGCGGTCATATATTAGATTGAGGATTCTGCTGCAACATGTAAGGTGCTGGTAAAGTTGGTTGAGGTAGAGGAGCTATCCCCATAGGCTGGTTCATAGATCTTTGCCAATTTGATTGCCAGTTTTGATTTTGTGAGGTGGAAGGGGACCATCGGGAGGAATAAGGGTTGTTCTACCAGAATGGTGGCAGGTAAGGGGAGTTTGGAAAATTATTATTATTTGGATTTGACTGTTTGGGCCATGGTGGCATAAAAAATTCTTGAGGTGGAAAAAAAGGTGGTTGATTTTTCCATGATGCCCCTGGATATTGTTGAGAATTATATTGCGAGGGAGGAAAGAACGAAGATGGATCGGTAGTCAAACCTGTCTGACGCGCTTGCCATTGACGACATTGGTTCAACAGATATACTGGTTCCACTTCTTCTTCCGCTTCCTTGAAGACTACTTTTAATCCTGGAAGTGATGGGCAACTTTCCATGGTGTGTTCTTTAGTGCATATGGCACATGTTCATATCATATCTAGGGGGCATTCTTTATGACTATGCTTCTATCTGCAATGGGGGCAGAAAATAGCCAAGTTCTGTTCTGCTATAGCTTGCTTTTGCTTAGCTTGCATGACATCCAATTGTGTCGCCAAGGTCCCCAGGATATCAGTCTTGAAATCCTCTAACAGATTCCCGATTTTGCTTCATGTAATGCTTCCTCCTGAGGCTTTTCTATCTCTAGGGCTTGCATTGCGTCTGACTGGTTTCAACCTTGTACTACTCATGGAACACTTGATGCACAAATCTATAATATTTTTATAACTTTCTTGATAAATGTCACCTTTACCCATTATATTTAGTGTCTCTACCCATTGGTCTTTCATACCTCTGATCATTGTGGTTTTTAGAACATTATCAGGCAGATTTGTGTAAGGATATCTTTGCATATTATATTGGAAACGCTCTACATATTATTCCAGAGTCTCGCTAGGCTTAGCTACCATTTAAAAATTTTCATCTTTTAGTTCTCTAGTTTGGGAATAATCTTGGTATTTTTTAAGGAAAGATGTTTTCATTTGGTCCTAGTCATTGATGGTGCCTCCACCAAGTCCCATGAACCAATGCAGAGCTGCTCCCTTCAGAGTAGAGGGGAATATTTTCAGCTTCTGGGTGTCAGTAGTGTAGTCATAACCCCTGCATAAGACATCAAATTCGAAAAGAAATGCATTGGAATCTTCTTAAGTTAGCCCATGAAAGGTAGGAATATTTTGTAATGGGAGAGCATTCATGGGGGCATTGATAACTGTGTCAACAATAGGGTATTTCAATGTAGATGTTTGAGGTTGTTGGTTATTAGTCATTTGGTCAAAAATATGCCAATATTCTTTAGGGATCTCCGTAGCTGGATAATTATTCCTAGGATGTCTAGAAGAGGCTGGAACGGTTCTAACAACACTACCTTGATCTGGAATACTAGGTGTCCTCTGCTGAGTCACTATTTCAGGAGATCTAGGTTTTGATAATTTAATTTCAAAATTGCCTATTTCTCCTTATCCTTCACGGAGGTTGCAAGAATTTCCTTCTTGTGAAGGGCGAGTTTGTGAATTCTCAGTATCTTGAAAACTCTGCTCAATCCCTTTAGTATTACTGTGAATCTTAGTGTTAGCTACAGATGGTGATCCTGCAGCTTGAAGGAATTCATTAGAATGTCTCGCAGCAACAGTTCGGGGTCCTACTGATGACTGAGACTCAAATTTTCTTAAGATTTTGTTGATAAAAGTTGATCGTCCAAGGGTCACCGGTCCCTTAGGTTTTTCAGGTTTAGAAGGAGGAATTTTGTCTTTTTTAGGTCTTTCCCTCTTATTCATTCATGCAGAAATACAAACATTCATTCCTACCTTAAACTCTTACGCAATTTTGCTAGAAGGCAGGCAGATGAGCGAGCATTTTACTCGTTCACTACGTAGGTTCTTACCTTCCGTTTTTAATAACCAATTCTCTCTCAGCAAAAAAAACATCAATCATACATTACTCTTTCCAAAATGGCAACACGCTCCCTAGCAACAGTGCCAAAATGTTGGGTGCTAACAGCTGTCTTTAAAAGTCCTAATTGCCTCAGATTAATTATCAACCAGGGTAAGTCCTTTTATCTCAAGCATGTACACAATATGTGAAATCTATCCATACAAAGAGTAATGCTAAAGCCAATCGTTTAATATAGATGTAATCATAAATCTTGAAGCTTTAAAGAAAGTGATTCATCTACACTTTATAACCCAAAAATGTGATTCATTCTTAATTCAACTAATTCAAATGATAATCAATCGAGAGAACTGAAGCATTAACCGAGCTCTTTCAGCTAGATCTAAACTATTGAACATAAGGAAAATATTGGAAATAATTATCTATGCTTTAAATAATGAAAACCAATTCTCCTAACTAGAAACTAATTCCTTAAGGAAATAAATTGGAAATGCGTCTTCACGGAAATAAATAACAGAAATTTGAATTATCAACTGCAAGGCGGAAAAGTAGAATACACTTTCAATAAATGGAAAAGTATAACACATGAAACAATGGTGAGATTCAGCAGAGACCGGGCCCTTAGCCACCAGCGAATACTGCTTAATTACTCCAGAATATTTGAATGTACAGCAACGCGAATTATATATTAATCATCACAGTCAATTAACATCACTATCCGATCTTGTTGTTCAGAACTATGTTATGTGAATTATAATTACGAATTATGTAGAAATGAAAGATACATTGTTCATGATCCTTGAGAACTAGCTCTCCCTGTCCCTTCATGGCTAAAAGGAAAGATAAGTGTGATCCCTCAGGATCAGGAGATCCTGAGGGATCCACGACAAAATGCTATCCTTGGATAGTTCGTTTGTTCTTGCAATAATAATTACTGATTTATCTTCGATTCGACTGAATTTAACATGTCTTCTTTCCCGTGATTAAGTCCCGCTGTTTCTTCTATTAATTTCAACATAAAAGGCGACGAGAATTAGTTTGGACAGTTTAAATTGTATCAGGACCATTTTTCATTCATTCTTCATCAAAATCATGCTTTCATTATATTATTATATCATGGCACAAGATGGATATTAAGGAAGAGGAAAAAGAACAATAATCAAGAGTAAATCTATTGCAAGGCTCAACACCCATTTGCCTTGCAAGTATGATATCAATGAAGCAATTACGGGATTTTTCAGTTCTGTCCAAAAATACTCTTAAAACCCAATTTTTACTAAAATTTCTAAAAGTTGAAAAATGTAATTTATTTTCCTGAATATGCATAATAATGCCAAAATAGGTCATATTTTCATGGTATAAAGTGGAAAATGGTAGAAATTAGGTGGATTTAATAAGAAAAATTTGATCAAAAATGAGGGCCAACATCTCCCCCTTGCTTACTCTCAAGCATGTCCTCATGCTTGCCTATGTCTCCTTCACTTTCTACCTTCGAATGATGACTGCCCTACTGATGTACCTATGACTTTGGTCTCCGATGTTGAAGCTTCTTGTTGAGCTGCTTGAAAAAGGTTGTTAATGCCCTCATGTCCTTTTTCTTCTCTTATAAATATCTATTTTCACCTTTTATTTTTCATACTCAAATTTTCATCATTTACTAATGAAAGTAATGACGAGCTTTGAAATTCTTGACCTTGTACTATGGAATTCCAACAATCAACATTAACTATGACCATGTGAGGAAAACTATAGGCATAATTTATACAGGAACTCCTTGGCGATCAATAAACCTGTGTATATTCTTCCAATGCCCAAAATCACATAGAATATGAAATTATCAATATGGTTATGGTCATAACCAACGATGATTTTATTTATATGTAGGGTACCTTTATGCTTTTGAAGCTTGTAGCTCTGAAGTTCTAAATTTCAACAAAAATTTGTATTCCTTATGTACCCTTAACATTTTCTTGTGTGAATTTTGCAATGTCGCATAGTCATAGAGAAAATACCAATTAAACACGTCAAATCATCTTTCACTTGTGTAGGGGGTTTTCTTATTGCCATAAATCTAATAAAAAATAACTTGTGCCAATCCTTTTTATGACTAGGCATTCACTTCAATTTAGCCACTATTTTACCCCACACAATTTGCAAAATAGGAGTCAGAGAAACCAGAAAATATCCCAAATAGAAATTAATTTGAGAAAAATGTCCATGATGAGACTAACTAGGCTCGTTCTAAAGAAAACCCATGTTTTTGTTTTTCAAATTTCATTTTTGTTTGCTCAGAAAAAGAAAAAAAATGAAAAATAGTGGCTTCTTAAAAATAGAAATTTTGAAACTGTGTCGAAATCCTTACCTCCTTCCATTGCTAGTTAGTCGAATCTTCATTAAAAAACTTAAATACCAATTTTTCACTGTGTTTTAGCTCTAGAACTTAAATCGATTTCTAGAAAATTAACTAATGCATGCATTTAAGGCTCTGTTTTTTTTAAAATTGATTTCACAATCTTCTGCTCCTTGTAATTCGATTTTTTTTACCAACAGTCCATCTTTTTCTCTTTGCCATACACAATCCATCTCTAACAATGAAATCAATTTTTCTTTGCCTTTAAATCTTCAATTTCTGTGACTTTTAAGCTGCAACAATTTATGTGTCTTTTTGAAGGACCAATGAAGGATGCCAATATGGTGTAGGCAATGAGTTGTAGGTATTTGGGTGGATTCCCATTAAAAATTCCATCTTTGATGGAATTTTAATTAAATAGGTTTCTATATTTACAATGTGAACATGTTCCATTATAATTTGAATAACATATTTTTCGGATACCTCAACCTGACTCTGGCGCATAGCTGATCTGATTTGGACACAATCTTCTTGTGAGACCTCTAAGTTAATAAATCATGTTTAACATCATCATCCTTTATTTAAAAATCTCCTTTTGATATCTCTGAGGATACAGTTCTTTGTAGTTGGAAAAATCTATTTGACTAATGGCATAGTTTAGAGTTTAAAGGTGGCAATGTCATTGTGCATATGAAAATAAGACTGTGTTTTTTTTTAATTTCACATCCATGCATGAAAGAAAACTAGCAGCGACTTTAAAACATTTCTGAGTTATTAACTCGCGAGTTCTTGTGGTTGAATAATGTTATTTTAATTAGCATTCCTCTTCAACTCCGAGGATTTACTCGTTACACAGGTGGCGAGGTCATTTAAATGGTGGCATATTTTTTCAATTTATAACTAGAGTTTAACTCCTCACTGAATGACACATCCCCCACAAATATCTCAAACTTAATATTCCTAAAATCCGTTCAACTGCTAGAAATATGGAAGTGATTTCTTACCTCTTCATTCTGCAGTTTTTCTGGAATTTATTGGTGAGCTTGGTCAAATTAGCGTAGCAAATATCTCATCTTATAATCCTCTTCATTAAAACCAATGCACCCTTCCTTATTTCTCCACGAATTATTTAGTTTGTGTTTTTTTTTGCCTATTTCTAATGCAGCTTCCTCTCTGCATACGATTTCTCTGCATCACACACCCTTCTCCTTAATTTTTCATTCTTCTTGCTCATTTTCTCCACAACTGAGGGTGTTGTATGAACGCATGTGTATTCAGCATTACTCCCTTTCTTTCTGAGCTAGACTCTGGTTATGATGGTGGAAGAACAACATAACACATCACTCTGTTTCCTTTTTAATGGTGGAAAATTGACACAGTAACATCACACAGAAGTTTGAATGCGGCATTATACAAAATTTTGAATGTGTTTGAATGCTTATCACTGTACAACATATTACCCACGTTACTTGTTGCTATATTTTTTATTCATTGCTTCATTTATTTGGTTGCATGACTTTGTTTTTCATTCATAATATCCACCTTTGTTTTATTCGTAGCCTCATGCATGTCCACCTTTATATAATAATTCTCATATCCTTTCATTCACATTCCTGCATGTTTCCCACATGTTTGCATATTGCATTTCATTATGTTTTCATTTTCACACTTTGCAATCACATATTTACATATTGAGCTCTTATGTCATACTTTAGGTTTTGTAATTTATATGCATTTTTCTTAATTTATTTTAAAATTACCATAGGATAGGTGATTTTAAAATTAAAATTTTCTCATTATGACACTAACTTTGTATGGTTTTGTAGGCAAATCAAAAAAAATCTTCATGGGAAAAATATTAAATCCTAAATCTTTGATCAAAACACTTATAGGGTAATGTAGGGATATATGGATTAATGTAAGTTAACTGAAAGGTACGGTAGGATAATGGTAAGGTAATTCTAAGATTATGATGATGTATGATGGTGGTTATGTTAAATGTAGAATTGTGATGGAATGTGGGATTATGATGAGGGTAGTACGGTAGGAATGTAATGTTTTATGTGATGATGTAGGATATAGGTAGTGTAAATGTGGGTGTTAGTAGAATGATATGATTCATATTCAAGTTTAAATAAGTTTAACAATTCTAGAAATTTTTCAAAATAAAAGGTTTTAAGAACATTTTTTGTACTTACTGTACTTTCCCTTTCGCAATATAGCTCGATGTTCATACTGATTTGATGATTATTTTTGTTGGTTCATCCAAATTTGACTCATAATTATGGTTCTTCAAAGATGCATTCAGATGGAATATAGACAATTGTAACTGCTTACTTCAACCTCTTGATATTATGTTATTTCATGTTCTTCTTAACATCTGCTACTGATTCAGGTCCCTTCTGATGATTATTGTTCAATTTCCTTCTACAATTATATTCAATGTTGTTTTAGGTCCCTTTTGCATCATATTTTCAATGATGTTTTAGGTCCCTTATGACATGTTATTCAGGTCCCTTCTGCAATACAGATGCTCAAACTATTTACATAATTTTATTATGAACTTCCCCCTTGCTTATGTTAAGGCTTTTCCTCAAGTCTTGCATTTCTGGGAGGATTATTTATGCAAAATAAAACTGAAGTAAAACAAAATAGAGAATTAATATTGGCCAAAAAATTTGGTTTTCCGATGTGAATTCGAGTTTGTATTGTGCCAATTTCCTAGATTTTCAAAACCAAAATATTTTATTATTTTTTATAATTTTTCTATTTTTTTCTTTTCTTTTCTGGATGGAGGTGGGGTATAATGGAGTTGGAAAGTATGGAATTCTTATGAATTTAAGATAGGTTGAAGTCATCATCTAAGATTAGATAGATAAATAGATATAAAATAGGTCTGGACTTCAATGTGCATGATTATGGAACATACAATATGGTAGATGAATGGTATCATGAACAATATGGCTTATGATTCTTTGAAAATGGATGTGTCTTGTCATTATAAAACTTGACTTCTTCTTCTTTTTATTAGCTTCATGTTTTTTGCCTCGATCTTAATCTTCTTGTAGGGTTGTTGGTGTTGTTGGTAAGAAACTTAAAGCAAGCTTCATGAGTTTTGAGTTTCATTAGATGAACTCAACATCCTGTGAATTTAACTTTTATTTGACTTGAACATTTGTATTCATATTTTGAAATATGAAATTTTTTAAAGAATTGACTTGGAAAAATCCTTCGTCCATGGAGTTCTCCTCTTAAATCTTCTTATGACCTGCAAAAACATAGCATTTTCCTGTAATAAAATCTTACATGATGGAGGAAGTGAGGTGTAAAGTCTCTCTTCTTCCAAGAAATATGTATAGTAATTTAAAGCAATGCTTTAAAACAAGTCCAAATATTATATAGAAATAAATTGCATTTTTTTACCCCTTTGAGGAATAATGGCGATCCGAGACCTCCTAGCAGTATTGTTTTCAAAAATATTCATGCTATGTCAAATTAGAGTGATTCCAAAGCCAAGTTGAATTGAATTCATATGGATACCTCTAGTATAAATAGGTTTTCAAAATGGTTTAAAATGATATGCCAAAAACTATAAGAATTACCATGTTTGATAGAGCTTATTGTGAATTTTTAACTAGACCAACAATCACTATTTTAAGTGTAAAATTTTCATGAAAGATCGGATCGATGTGATTCAACTTGGAGATTAAAGTAGATTCATTTTTTTATTTCCAGTAGAAACAGGTTTTTAAAATCAGTAGGTTTGATATCACAAAAGTGGTGATGAACAGACCTAGGAGGTAGAGTTTGACTATGCTAATTTTAAGACATACAATCGCTAAATGTGGAATAATTTTTTCAACTAACTTTCAAATGGGATGATTCAAGTTTTTTCTCGAACTAGAATTCAATATCTATGTCCATTAGAAAAAGGTTTTGAAAATAATACTATTTTATATTTGAAATATTCCAATGAGTAGTCAAACAATTAGTATTTTGAACATAGATTTTTCATATGATGTCGGACTGAGTTGATTAAAATTTATTTGGAAACTCGATTCCAAGGGATATCTTCCCTATGAATAGCATGTAAGAATATTTCCATTAGAACCCTGAAATCAATGTTGTACTAACTCTTTCCTTAAAAATTTTCTTGAAATCTAGTGTTTATTTTTGTCATTTTAATTTGTGATCCAAATTGAAATTTTCAAAATGGATTTTAAAACTATATTTCAAGAAATACCTTGTTTAAGAACATGATTTTAAAAATTATCCTATATGGTTCCCCAAAATAAGATTATCCTTAGTGCATTTTGTGACAAAATCCTTTCAAATGAGTATTAAACAATGATGTGAAGACTTATTTATGAGAAAAAGTGTTATTGTGAAATCATTCCACACATTTATTTATTTTATTCTATTCTATATTACTCTATTTTATAAAAATAAGTCATTCCCTCAAGTATAAGAGAATTTCCAATGTATCCATTTTGTAACAATATCGTAAGTAAACTCACGTCCAAGTTTGAAAAATATACTTTAATGAATGCTTAGACATGAAAATTTATCTGATCATAAATATTTGACGAGAAAGAACATTGAAAAATGGAGTGGTATTGTGACCAAGTTTTAAGATGATTTTTTTTTGCTTGGCTCTCCTTGGTTGTCATCTCACAAAATTCTTCGGGTGTCATTTGTTCAAATCTTGAATGCATAATGGATATTGTGATATACATGCTAGAAAATCTTCAATTTCAAGTTCTAATGTTTGATCATCATCACATATGATCCATGACTCATTCATCTCCTTGCTAGAAGAAGATTCTAAGTTTTCCTCTTGTGGATCCTCTTCATGGACACTTTGTTCCTCTTCCAACTTATGAATTGAAGATTCATCCGTAGTGATCACTCTAAATTGTGGAGAAGGATTTAAGAAGATCCTTGTCGTGACATGCCCTCTAAATGGCTTCTTTGACATCATGACTTTTTAGATATTGTTGGGAAAATGGATTTTTATTGTTTTTTTGTTTATATTTTGATGGGGGTTTTGTTTAATGAATCTACTCTTCTAATCTCTATCCTAGGCATAAGAAAACTGAACTAAAAGAAATACTAGGTTTTTGTCATTTTTTTTAATATTTTTTCTGATCAATCTTCCTAATTGACTATGTTGAAGTATGCTTCCCAGGAAGCAACGCCAAAATGTTGGGTCAATTTATTTGGTAAATTAACAAGAGCATTTAATTATCAATCTAGGTTTGTAGAACTTAGAAGCATCTCCAAAATATATGGATTTCAACCATATTCAAGTTTAGAAGATGAATTATTAAAAAGGAAATGCATATTACAAATATAAATATAATTTAAATAATTTATAAATTAAAATGTGTAATTAGAAATCAAACTACTTAAATAAACAATAGATTAAGATACATGATGTAATAATTGAAGAGGCTCTTCATTGAAAGAGGTCCTCGTTGTCCTTCATCATATATTTCATTTATCATCAATGCTATTATGAAAATAGGAATTCAGAAAAGCAGGAAAGATGAATCTTAGATTTGATCTCTTAATCAGATAGAAGAAGTATTTACTTAAATATTGGTTTGTCTCTTCATATGCAGAATATAAACAATATTAAGATCCATCAGCAATCAAAGCATGTAAAGGCATGTGAAGATGAATTCTAACTGAAAATATTGATTAGATAGATAGAGTGCTTAGCTTTAAAACTTGTTTGTGCTTTCATATATAGGTTAAGAATAATCATTAGATTCATCAATACTTGAAAATAACCAGCATAAACAAATTAAACATAAGCAAACTAATTGAGAAATTGTAGCTATGAAATAAACTAAGAAGTGTACGTAGCTCGGCATGGGCGCCCTCCACCCTTGCCTTACACACTAAAGGTAAGTTCAACTACTTAAGACTTCAATCAATCAACCTGAATGTAACAACATCAAAATATGATACAACATATCTTCAATTATGTCTCCAAGTCTTAGAAATAATAATAATAAGTCATACAAGTTCCATATTCTACATGTTTCAATGGTTCACAAACTTGGTATAAATAGAGAAATAATAAACAAACTATGCTATTATGTATGTAACAACCTTATCTTATCCTAATCCAATCCATCTAGGTCAAAATCGTCGAATTAATTACACGAAATATGGAAAAATCCCAAAATATACTATTTCTTCCCTATTTTCTAGGGATTCCTGAAAAACAAGTCATGTTTGACCAGTATTGACCAGACCTATTTTTAGCTCGGTTTGACCGAACGAATAGGTGTTATTCCATTATTAGTTCACAATATTTCTAAATATGTTCTCATCTCGTGCCCAGGTGTCCTGCAAGTATGAAATCAATGAAGCCATTACGGGAATTTTCAGTTCTGTCCAAAAATACTCTTAAAACCCAATTTTTACTAAAATTTCTAAAAATTGAAAACATAATTGATTTGTGTGAATATGCATAACAAGGTCAAAATAGGTCATATGTGGATAGTATAAAGTGGAAAATGATGGAAATTAGGTGTATTTAATAAGCAAAATCTGATAAAAAATGAGGGCCAACAAAACCCTTGGGTGAAATGGTGTAGGAAACATTCATATCTAGTGATGCTAAAAAAAATTTGTGAGTTGGGTTTTTTTCTAAGAATCAAAGTGAATTATGTGGATTTATTCTCAACAATCACTTAACAATAATTATTTAGTGGAAGGAATGAGAGAACGAAGAACTTGATACGAGGGATGTATCTCATATACCCAGTATACATGCTCTCAAGGTTTATCATCGAATAATGATCTTTTTTAGAATGAAAAACACAAACGGGGCAATTAGTTCTCCCTCAATGTCTAATAAAGATATGCTATTACCAAGAATGATATTTCATGGTAAAATATGAACCATTATATTTGGATATGGCATTCCCAAGAATGATATTTTATGGTAAAATATAAACCACTATATTTGGTGTTTAAGGGAATATACCTTATCACTAATTTGTTGAGGTGAGGGCCTTCAGTTGTAGTGATAACAAATAAGTGCACTAGTGAGAATAACGTTGATGAGTATGTGGCTTGATATTATGCGTGAATGCTATAGAAGATAGATATGAAGATACCGAGATGAGACATTACAAACCACAATTTACACAGAATTGTATTCACCATGAACCATGTATCATAGACCATGGGAAATTTTTTTTCCTCTATAGCAGAGATGGATATTGCAGATAGATGTATGGAACCTACAATTTTCAAGTTGCACCAGTTTTTTGGAAAAAATGAAGTACACACATATGAGATGTAGCATAGGGGTTGAAAATGTAGGAATGGTTATCTACAATGAAGACAATAGTCTATAATATGAACAACCCAAATTAGATGAATGCCTAAGATAGAGGAAAAAACTTTGAATGATTTTGTGTGAAGATGAGAGAAATAGTAGATGGATTTATGTCATTCATGAAGATAAATAGAACCTACCATGTTTTTAAAATGATACACTTATATGAATAAATTCTATGAATTGAATCACACTTTAAGTTCTAAGTCTAGACAAGGTAATAGAATACCCACAATGTCATATGCAAGATTCTTTCAAGAAGTAATATGGGGACAATAGATTTTTATATTGTAAGTCAATTTTATGGAAATATTAAAGAAATGAATCCAATTCATCTACCAATAAAACTTTCTCCTTGAGGGAATTGTCATAGGGAAGGATTACTTATACCCATTATTCAAAAGGTGCAATTTTAGTTAAGATGGAATTCCAATACCATGAAACATTCCATTTATGCACAAAACTAAGTAGCCAACAATATTTTTCTAGTGAAATTATGAGAATACTTCCATCCAATGCTCATATTAATGCTAATTACTTGCTTCTATTAGATTCTAGAGTTTGTGTAATTTACATTTGGAGAATTGAAACTAATCACACATGGGATGATATGATTGAACTCAATCTAACAATTTTTGAATTGGTGAGGGTAACACTAATAATGATAATTTTTTGGTGGTATGATTGAAAATTTTGTCTTTAGAGGAAAATATAAAGGCCACACAAGATGAATATTTGAGGAAACAAATAATAGGTTGATGGTTGTGATGGATTTTGAGCATCTAAATATGCTTAAAACTTAATAAAAAGGGGCTTCCTAAAAGGATAAGATCTCTATTTTTTTTGGAGTGATATGAAAACAAAGACTTCAATTCCACCACACCCCCCTCCCAACATAGATTTTCTTTGAAGATAATTGTTTACCACCAAAAAGGACATTAAATTGACCAGTGGTATGATTCCACCATACCCAACCACCCCCCCCCCCCCCACCCACCCCCACTCTGCCACACACACATAGATGTTTTTTGAAGTAGCTTCTAGAGCACGAAAAAGGATGTCAAATTCACAATTGGTATGGTGCTTTAGATCTAGAAGAATTGTTTTTGGTAAACATTAAAAAAAATGGTTTTAGATCAAAAATACATAACTCAAACAACTATCAAGTCAACTCCAAATCCACCCACATAATAGGACACTATGGATAGTTTTGTAGGTAACACATGATCCAACAAGTGTTTTGAACTCCCTCATATATAAATAGATGAATAAGGCTTCCAATAAAGGAAACATTTTCTAACAAAGTAGAAACAATTGTTACTTCCTATTTGCATTTACAAACAAAATATATACTTCTATTTAAATATATCAATAGAATTAAAATTGATAACAATGAGATACTAAATAATGGAATTGATCAAAATTTGAAAGGATCCCTAAATAGTGCATTAATAAACATCATAACTTCAAGTCAAGCAAAGATTCCAACATTGTATCATGAGGTTTCCCTGGATTGCGAGAATAAATCCAAGTAAATTCATTTTTCCATTGAAATGGGTCAGTCAAATGAACTACCCATTCTATCCATGTTATAAATTTCTTCATTTATAACTACCAATGTAGTGATAGCAAGGAAGAAATGAAGCAAGTTGTTCCAAATGACTTACACTCGAAAAATTATTATCCTTTTAAATGGTTTTTGAATGATAAAAAGAACATTGGTACTCTAAATTTTATTATTAGTGGTTTTGACTCATTGAATTCCTAATATCAAAACTTATTTTGATTGCTATAAAAGTTGATGGGTCTGAAGTGTTTGAACATATAATAATTTAAGAATTTTTGAAGTTGCTAAGGGTGGATATGAAAAAACACTTTGGAAGGTTCATGCTCAATTTCAAACATGTGTATATGCTCAGTGATTTTATTTTATGGGACATTCATTAGGAGGTCGCTATGTGTTACTATATTTTATGCTTCTAGTAAGAGGAGTGGTGCCATTTTTTCACTCACCTCTAGTTATAAATCTAGATCTAGAGGGGATTATCAACTTAAAAATATAGGCTTATCCATCACTATATACAACTTATCTTAGCTTGAAATAATAGAGAAGGATGTTTTTCTATTTCTAATTTTGTAGAGATTCTCGAGCTTGTATTGTCAACAACTATTATGGACCATTTTTGGTGCAAGATGTAATGAGATTAGATCTTGATATGAAATATTTATAGAAAGAAAATAGATCTATGTAAGAATATAGGTAAAAAAATACATTTAAAGTGTCTTTTTTTTCCATCATACTTATTATTAATTATTTTGTTAGTAATTTGATTGAAATTCAAGGTTTATGATCAATATTCAACCAAATACACTTTCATATTCTCTAGGTATAACTCCAACATTTGAATGTTATAAAGGGAAGAATTCAATATTCAAAAAGAGGGGGTTAAAGATTTTGTAGCTTCCAGAAGCTATGTTTTTTTGGAAACACAAAGGAGGATCTCTATAATATAATCAAATTAAAGGAATAGTCCCTAGATTCATGACTAATTCTTTATAAAACGTGGGTATCTTTTTCATTTTGTCTGTAATAATTTTTCTTCTTCAATGTATTTTTTGCAAAGTGATTATGATTTATAGCCTTGATGAGTCTTCCAATGTTTAGAGTATATTTTATCTCACTAAAAATATACATGCTAAGATCAATTTTGTAATTAAATTTTATATTAAAGTGCTATGTTCCTTGAAATAAGTGAAACCTTTGTTTGTGACATTCATTATATTTTTTGAATTCATTTATTAAATGTCAAGCAAACTATTTCTACATATAAATTTCTTTATTCTATAATTAATTTACTTTCCATACAAAATTTTTGAAACAAACTTTGGTGGTTACTAGGACGAAAAGAAAGAAACACATAGAAATCATTATAGATTATGAAAAATACAACCACTAAATATTGAAACCTAAAAAACCTCCAAAAAGTTGGAATAACTATTATGGAGAGAAGGACGGTTTATATTAATCTAAATTTTGTGTCATTTTCACTCTTCCCTTGTTAGGCATGTGGTTGTATGTCAGTTGGAAGTCTTGGAAGTATTAGCTGTTATCATCACACCTTTTTATCTCACTAGAATTATATATCTTAAGGTCAATTTTGTAATTAAATATTCTAATTAAATTGTATATTAAAGTATTATTTTTCTTGAAATAAATATAACTTCTGTTTGTGAAATTCATTATATTTTTTGAATTCATTTGTTAAATGTCAAGCAAACAATTTATAGAAATAAGTGTCTTTATTCTATAATTAATTTACTTTCAATACAAAAGTTTGGAATTTTTTTTTGGTGAAACAATCAGATAGAGCTCACTACACCTTAAGAAAAATACAACCACTAAATAATAAAACCTAAACAACCTCCAAAAATTTTGAATAACTGTTATGGAGAATGTAGCATTGATTTTCCACAACTTTGCGGAAGCTCTACATTTTGTGTCGTTCCTAAACATGAGGTGGAATATGTTTGGAAAAGTGATGTCAAAATTTGGGTACTATTTTTGTAAGTGATAAGTAAATGGAAGCATGATAAAAATGCATTGGCAAGGGTTACAAACACCTTATCTCACACATGGGGTAGATCGACATACCAATTTATGGTAGCGATGGTGAGGGTGCATTAGAATACGTGTAGATGAATGAAATCCTCCATTATGGAATTGGAGGAAAAACACATGTGAAAATATCATATGTGGTTAGTGGGATCCTCTCTAGAGTTCCCTTTAAAGTTGGGGATATTGAACATGAGCTTAGTTCAGATGAGGTATATTTAAACTATCCATATAGGGAAGCAATAGTTGATGGATATTAATTCCTTTTCTTGTTCAAACATTACCTCTAAGTGGGTGAACTTGAGTATTACTAATATTACTACCAATATTTCTTAGCCTAAATAATAACTACACTTCAAAAAAATATTGGTTCTATGTTTCGATGGACTTCAAAAAAAATTTCTTACTTGTGGGATTTTATGTGTGTAATTAGAGCATTGAGTGAAATCCAAGGTAAAGATATGGTTTCTGCCAACTTCCACCACTTATAGGGTTTATTAATCCTAATAAAGGAAACTATGGTACCCTCCTTCCAATGAGGGCTTTCCAATGGGGGTGTGAAAATATTAACTTCTAGCTATTAGTCATGGACACACACTCCCAAATAAGAAATGTGATATTCAAAGGGATTTACTAGTATCATTGGCTTAGGCCTGATAGGTTTATGCTCGACACTAACTTTCTACCGATGGATTATGGAGGAGTTCAAGAACCCCGAAGAGGGAAAACACTAATACAGTTGAAATTGGGTTCCTCGTACTAACATAAAGTGAAAAAATGTTATAGTAGATGATGCCTAATTTCAAGTAAAAATATAAATTTGTGGCTAAAATGCATTATGAAAATATACATAAAATTGGAGGGAAATATTCCTAACTAGGAGAATAAATTGGCTCAATATTGGCAAAAAAGAATCAATCATAATAAAATTCATAAGGAAATCATGTCCATGCTCAAAAAAAATAATGATTGAAGCATGGTCACCAACCATACAATATGGATCAATGACTTTAAATTCTAGTACATGGCCATGCAAAATACACATTGGATTCATGAAACAATTTAAAATATCTTAATCACTAGAAAATACGATGTGGAACTATGTAACATTATCTATTAGTAGGAATATGGAAACTTAGAAAAGTGGTGCCCTAGGGTAGTTCTGAAAGTAAATTACATGGTATAAAGTCTAGTTCAACTTGTTGGTAGTGCCATATAAGAATGATATCTCTCTATAAATCCAAGTTCTTAAACTTAACTTCAATGGGATGAATATACAATGTGAAAGTATATAAGTAGATGTCGAATATGGTAGAGTGTTTAGTTACTTATTAGTGAGATATAACATGAAAAATTTCAACAATGCCCACTAATGAGGAGGACCAACCATGAGCTAGGTAGCACAACCCATAACTTGTGAACACATTTTCTTACAATGAACAATAGTGGATTGAACCAATCAAGATTCAGTGAGGTAAGTCCACTATTGATCAAGAGGGAGACTTCCAATGAGGACTACAAGATTATCTTCAAGGTGTTTGTATTTCCTAGATCAAGATACTCCGAAATGGGATGAAGTCGGAAAGAGAAGTTTCATCAAAGGATGAACTTAATGTATGCATCATCAATCGAAACAAAACATATTGAAAGAGTATGTGAATGATTAAAGTCACCAAGAATAATTGACATAGGGATGGTCAACATAAAATGTCAATAAGGACTATATATCACTAATTGAGGTTTAAAATTCCCTTCAACATGTATTGACATGACACAAACACGACATGTAAAAATTGACTAATGAGCAATGCATAATATAAATAAATAATGAAAGATACATTATTGTATAGTCCATTGTGACTAGAAGAGTATCCAGATTCATGATTAAAATTACATATATGTATGCTACAATGCCTAGGAAAAATAAAACCCAATTTTTAGGTATTAATGAAAATAGGTGAAACATTAAACAATAATGTGACTCACACTGCCACTTTTACTAATAGTGTGATCAAACCAATTCCCCTTCCCTTTCTTTTTTGTTTTTTGGTATCACCTTAATGGTTTAGAAAAAAAGAAGAGAATAAAAGTAAGATTTATACTGTACTTTTTGTTTAGTTTATGAACCTCAAAAATATAAAGGATACTTGTTTGGGTGTATTCTTTGTAACTTAATGAGCTCAAAGAATAGATAATCGTATGCCTTGTATGAGTTTTTAATGATCCTAAAAAAGATAAAAAGTATGCTTATAACCCTTCACTTATTAATGAGCATGAGAAGAATAAAAATAGAGTTCATCTTGAAGAAATAAATTATATAAAGGGTAACAACTTATTTTAGGCTAAGATAACCACCCCAAGTAAATATAAGTAGAAAGGTAAGCAAGAAAACCCACTCATTAGAACAACATCTCTAGGAAGGGTATGAATACCAAGTGAAGGATAAGAATAGAGCCAGGTTAACTATGATTGTAATGGCCAAAAGTTATGTTGAGGAATATTAACATAAATAAGTAGAAAAGGAAATTCATATCAACAATAATAAGTTAAAAGTTTCTGGAATGATCTTAGGTTATAGCTAGAACATGATGAATACGAGAAAATGATGCTTAGTTTTAGAGTCATGGTGGGTCAAATGGAGGGATTCCAAGTTGATAAAATATTTGAATATGGACATAGATACAAAAAATGGGTGCTATAATAGATCATCCTTATGAAGAAAATAAATACCAGATAAATAATTGCATTCTTAATGTCACAACCTAAATGGGTTGTTTCTAAGGCTTAAATAAAATGTAAAATATTCTCAATAATGCACTTTAAATTCAAAAGAGAGACATAACCTTATATGATAGGTTCATGAAAAACACATCTAGTGTCCATAGTTCAATAATATATGAAAACCATGACCAACATGCTCGATAAAAACTCAAACAAAAGTCAATTAATCATAAGAATATCATAGGCATATGATCCTAGTTTCATGTTGAACCAAATTCCATAAAATTCATGAGAAAACCAATGCAATTTTATTGAGGTCAAATATATAAGAAAGAAGGCCAAATTAGTACTCATTTTCACATTTGTTTGTTTAGAAAAAAACTAGTGGACAAACCACACCCTAACCCTAAAAAATTGGATCTTGATTCCAAATCATACTTTTCATCAATAAAAATTCTTCTTCTACCAAGTATTTCCATCATGCTTCTTTACTTTTTCATGGTTTTAGTTTTACATTTCACTAACATATAACACTTGAATAATCCCATTTATAGGTCAAATATGTTCTTTCTCCCTACCATGGTCCCTCGAAGTGATCATGATATAGTGGACCACTTTTATGGCTAAATATTGGGGATAAAAACTACTTTATGGAGAAACCCTTGGGTGAAATGGTGTAGGAAACATTCATATCTAGTGATGCTAAAAAAAAATTGTGAGTTCGGTTTTTTTCCTAAGAATCATGGAGAATTATGTGGATTTATTTTCAACAATCACTTAACAATAATGATTTAGTATAAGGAATGAGAGAACCAAGAACATGATAATAGGAATGTTTCTCATCTACCCAGAATACATGCTCTCAGGATCTATCATCTAATACCAAAATTTTTTAGAACAAAAAACACAAAGGGGGAAATTGGTTCTCCCTAAGTGTCTAATAGAGATATGGTATTACCAAGAATGATATTTCATGATAAAATATTAACCACTATATTTGGATATGGCATTGCCAAGAATGATGTTTCATGGTTAAATATGAACCAATATAGTTGGAGTTGAAGGGAATATACCTTATCACTAATTTGTTGAGGTGAGGGCCTTCAGTAATAGTGGTACAACAAAGTGCACTAGTGAAAATAGCGTTGATGAGTATCTGGCTTGATATTATGGGTACATTGGTATAGAAAGTAGATAGGAATATATAGAGATGAAACATTACAAGCCACAATTTACAAAGAATTTTATTCACCATGAACCATGTATCATAGAGCATGGGAAAATATTTTTCCTCTAGAAGAGAGATGGATATTGCAGTGAGAGGTATGGAACATACAATTTTCAAGTTGCCCTAGTTTGTTGGAAAACATGAAGTACCAACATAAGAGATGTAGCATAGGGGTTGAAAATGTAGGAATGGTTCTCTACAATAAAGACAAGGGTCTCTAATATGAACAACATAAATTAGATGAATTCATAAGATATAGGAAAAAAATTTCAAGGATTTTGTGTGAAGATGAGAGAAATAGTAGATGGATTTATGTCACCCATGAAGATAAATATAACTTACCATGTTTTTAAAATGATACACTTATATGAATAAATTATAAGAATTGAATCACACTTGAAGTTATAAGTCCACACAAGGTAGTAGAATACCCACAATGTCGTATACTAGATTCTTTCAAGAAGTAATATGGGGACAATAGATGTTTATCTTATAAGTCAATATGATGGAAATATTAAAGAAATGAATCCAATTCATCTACCACTAAAACTTGTTCCTTGAGGGACTTGTCATAGGGAAGGAGTACTTATACCCATTGTTCAAGAAGGTGAAATTTTAGTCGAGATGGAATTCCAATACCATGAAACATTCCAGTTATGCACAAAGCTAAGTAGCCAACAACATTTTTCTCCTGAAATTATGATAATACTTCCATCCAATCCTCATAAATTCTAATTACTTGTTTCTATTAGATTCTAGAGTTTACATAATTTACATTTGGAGAATGGAAACTAATCATACATGGGGTAACATGATCGAACTTAATCCAACAAATTTTTGAATTGGAGAGGGTAGTACTAATAATGATAATGTTTTGGTGGTATGACTGACAATTTTGTCTTTAGAGGAAAATATAAAGGCCACACAAGATGAATATTTGAGGAAACAAATAATGAATTGATGGTTGTGATGGATTGTGAGCATCTAAATATGCTTAAAATTTAATAAAAAGGGGCTTCGTAATAGGATAAAACATCTGTTTTTTATTGGAGTGACATGAAAACAAGGACTTCAATTCCACCACACATCGCCTCCCCTCCTCCCTCCCTCCCAACATAGATTTTCTTTGAAGAAAATTGTTTACCACCAGAAAGGACATTAAATTGACCAGTGGTATGATTCAACCATACCCCACCCCCCCTCTGCCACACACACATAGATGTTTTTTGAAGTAACTTCTTGACCATGGAAAAGGATGTTAAATTCACAAGTGGTATGGTGCTTTAGCTCTAGAAGAATTGTTTTTGGTAAAAATTAAAAAAAAAAAATGATTTTAGATCAAAAAGCCATAACTCAAACAACTACCAAGTCAACTCCAAATCCACCCACATAATAGGACACTATGGATAGTGTTGTAAGTAACACATGATCCAACAAGTGTTTCAAACTCCCTCATATATAAATAGATGAATAAGGCTTCCAATAAAGGCAACATTTTCTTACAAAGTAGAAACTATTGTTACTTCCTATTGGTATTTAAAAAAAAAATGTATACTTCTATTTAAATATATCAATATATCAATAGAATTACAATTGATAACAACGGGAGACTAAATAATGGAATTGATCAAAATTTGAAAGGATCCCCACATAGTGCATTACTAAAGATCATAACTTTAAGTCAAGCAAAGATTCCAACATTGTATCATGAGGTTTCTCTGGGTTGTGAAAATAAATCCAAGTAAATTCATTTTTTCATTGAAATGGATGAGTAAAATGAACTACCTATTCTATCCATGTTATACATTTGTTCATTTATAACTACCAATGTAGTGATAGGGATGAAGAAACGAAGCAAGTTGTTCCAAATTACTTAGAATCAATAATTTTTTATCCTTTTAAATGGTTTCTAAATGATAAAAAGAACATTTTTACTCTAAATTTTATTATTAGTGGTTTTGACTCATTGAATTCCTAATAAGAAAACTTATTTTGATTCCTATCAAAATTGATGGGTCTAAAGTCTTTGAATCTAAGGGTATATATGAAAAAAAACTTTGCAAGGTTCATGCTTAATTACAAACATGTGTATATGCTCAGTGCTTCTATTTTATGGGGCATTCATTAGGAGGTTGTTATGCATTACTAGATTTGATGATTCTAGTAAGAGGAGTGGTGCCATTTTTTCACTCTCCTCTAGTTATAAATCTAGATCACTAGAGGGGATTATCAACTTAAAAATATAGGCTTATCCACCACTATATACAACATATCTTAGCTTGACATAATAGAGAAGGATGTTTTTTGTTTCTGATTTTGTAGAGATTCTAGGGCTTGTATTGTCAACAACTATTATGGACCATTTTTGGTGCAAGATGTAATGACATTAGATCTTGATATGAAATATTTATAGAAATAAAATAGATAGATGTAAGAATATAGGTAAAAATACATTTAAAGTGTCAATTTTTTTCCATCATACTTATTATTAATTATTTTTTTAGTAGTTTGATTGAAATTCAAGATTTGACATCAATATTCAACCAAATACACTTTCATATTCTCTAGGTATTACTCCAACATTTGAATATTATAAAGGGCGGACTTCAATCTTCAAAATGAGGGGTTTAAATATTTTGTAGCTTTGAGAAGCTATGATTTTTTGGAAACAGAAAGGATGATCTCTATAATATTATCAAATTAAAGGAATAGTCCCTAGATTCGTGACTCATTCCTTATAAAAATTGGGTCTCTTTTTCATTTCGTTGTACTAAGTTTTCTTCTTCCATGCTTTTTTTGCAAAGTGATTATGATTTATAGCCCTGATGAGTCTTCTATTGTCTTGATTATATTTTATCTCACTGAAAATATATATGCTAAGGTCAGTTTTGCAATTAAATTGTTTATTAAAGTGCTATGTTCCTTAAAATAAGACAACATCTGTTTGTGACATTCATTATATTTTTTAAATTCATCTGTTAAATGTCAAGCAAACTATTTCTACGTATAGATCTCTTTATTCTATAATTAATTTACTTTCCATAGAAATTTTTTGAAACAAAATTTAGTGATTACTAGGACCAAAAGAAACAAACACACATAAATCACTATAGCTTATGAAAAATACAACCACTAAATATTGAAACCTAAAAAACCTTCAAAAAGTTATAATAACTGTTATGGAGATAAGGGCACTTTATATTAATCTAAATTTTGTGTCATTTGCAATCTTCCCTTGTTAGTCATGTGTTCACATTTCTATAGGAAGTCTTAGCTGTTATCATCACACATTTTTAGAAGTTTTTCTTAGATAGGTATGTAATGTTTTTATTTATTTATTTTAATTTTTTTTGGATTAATTTTTGTATTCATTATTTTTTTTATGCATTTATTATATATTATGAAGTTTAGTTTTGGAATACATTTAATATGATAATGATAAAATGAAATTATATAACTAAATAAAATATGGCTAAATAAATAAAGTTTTCAAGATTTATGTAGGTTGCATGGAACTTCTACTATTTTTTACTTCTTGAAGCTTTGCTTAAATTTGATAAATCAGTTTATACTTTTCACAATTTTTGTTCATTGTATATATAATATGTTCAATAATAGTTTAAAAAACCTACTGAATGAGATATGACTAGGTTGATTTCTCTACATCATTAAAGGGTTACATATTTCAATATATCATTCAAAATTAAACCCTAAAAAGTTTTAAGCTTTATTTGAGAGGTTGTAATCATAAATTTCACTGTGTGAAAGATTTTTTAAAATATTACATACATTGTGTTGTTAGATTGCTTATAATTCTTATTATCATTTTTTTAAGTCATGGTTTTCTAAAATTAGTTTGTCCAATTATTTTTATATTTAATTTTGTTATATTTTTTTCCATATTAAATTATTGGATCAATAATAATTCATAAAAAAAACTAAATTTAACCAATTTTTTTTTATTTGTCTTTATATTAACCTTATCAAAATCAATAATAATTAATTAAAAACTAAAAAAACTTGACATAGAGATCCTCTATCTAAATATGTAAAGGCCAAGAAATGCAAAAATTCAATAGCATTCATTTGAGTTGTGCAAAAGTGTCATTGCCTCAACTTTTTCTAGTAATTATTTAATTTTTCAATGTCGTGGACCCTTAAACTACCCATAATCCCACCATATCAATCTATTGCAACATATACCCAAATGGACCAGCTATTTGGCTTCTATCATAAATAAAGAATTTGAATAACAATAAGAATTTTTAAATTACAATTGGAATGAATTAGCTGAAATTTGATGTCTAAATATTCAATAATTTACTACAAATAATAACAGAAAAGCCAATAAATATTTCTCTTCACTAGAGCTGTAACATAATACTCAACAAACAAATATTTGTTTCTCCTCATAATAAACTCTATTGTTCCTCCTCATGCAAAGATGCTCAATAAATATCTATTTCTCCTCCCAATACACTCAATAATAACTTAAATTTTGCAATAAACGTCACTGGTATTGGTTTCCTTAAAATTAGGAAAACAGATTTACAAATTCAAATGAGGTTGTTGAAGGTTGCATAAATTGGACAATACACCCATAACTCTTTTTGTAATATTTCATATTAAGATAGTGTTTTACCCTTAGGAAAACAGATTTACAGAGACAAACGAGGTTCTTGAAGGTTGCATAAATTGGACAATAGACCCATGACTCTTTTTGTAGTCTTTCATATTCAGATAGTGTTTTACCCCATTATGTGCACAGTTTCTCGATTATAATTGAAACAAAAACGTGGTGAGTGAATGGCAGGGGCTTCAACTTTATGTTGTTACAATTAAAACGGTAGTTAATATGACGATAATAAAAAATAAAGGTTTACAACAATGATACGATAGGTCGATTAATTTATCATTAGCAAGCGTCCATATATAAACCATAGTTTCCGATCAAATCCAAACAATAAATCGCTCCTTGCTTTGACCAGAATATAAATTTTAATTAGGAGTTTTCATCAATTTGAAGATGAGATTTTTATTTTATTGAACCAGAAAAAATTGGCGAAAATGGAGATAGAAAGGGAAAATCCCCAAAGAGTGTTATTAATTGGAAATGGAAACAGAAAGGGAAGAAGAAGATTGGGAGGAGATGTCATCATGGTGGTGTGAATTTCCCATCGATCCAAAGGAGAAGACATTGGCATGGTTGCCTAGCGAAAAGTTATTTAGATATTGTTGCGTCTCTAAAGAATGGGATGCCCTTCTTTCATCCGCAATGTTTATAAGTAATGTTTGGGTTGTGGCACCTCTCAACCAGAAATCATGGCTTGTTTTGTTCCATGAGATGAAATCTTCTTTGAATTGTATGGATTACTACTTTGATGGATCTATTCCAAAGCATCCGCGACCATAGGAAATTGGCGCTCAAAGATAAACTCAAGAAGATCAAGATCGAAAAGGGCAACACCATTCCAAAATATCTAACAAATTTTGTCCAATGTCGGGATGAACTGGGGAGCGTTGGAATAACAGTTTCTGATGATGATTTGGTCAGCTTGGCTCTCTTAGGACTTCCCAAGAGTTGACACAGTTATCAAGACTCTGTCAATGGAAGTGAAAAATTTCCAGATTGGGAACGACTGTGGTCGGATTTGGTGCAGGAGGAGTTCAAGCAGAACACCAGAGATGGATCTTCATCTAAGAATGAGGATGAAGTGGATTTTTCTTTGACTTCCAAGGCGAGGAAAGAGAAAGGGAATAAATTCCATTCTAAATCTGAGTCTAAGAATGGAAAGAAGCAGGACATGTACAAGGTGAAGTGTTTTCACTGTCACGAGTATGAGAATTTTGCTATTAACTTTCGAAAAAAGAAGAAGAAAAATAAGGCTAGAGGATTTACAGCTGGTGAGGCCCTTACCTCATAATTTGAGGTTGAATTCTCATTGATCGCATGCATGGTGTCTAGTGCATTGGGATTTGTGTGGTATTTGGATAGTGGTGCTTCATTTCACATGACGGGAGGCAAGGAACTTTTCAGCGACTTGGAGGAGAATGATCTCTAGATGCATATTGAAATGGGCGACGAAAAAAAGTATAGTGCTACCGATATTGGTGCCATTACCTTTCATAGGAAGTCTGGTAAACCCTTTCAATTAAAATATCTAATGCATATACCAGGTCTGAAGAAAAAATTGGTCTCAGTTGTAATGTTGGAGGATAGAGACTATGATGTTGTTTTTAGTGATGGAAAATCTTTCCTGTGACATAAAATAGTGGGACAAGCCTAGAAGATATGGATTCGAGTTAAGAATCTCTACAAGCTGGAGGTAGATGGGTACACGACAATGATGGGCAAGGAAGATCAAGTGGTGAGCTGAGATGAGGGCGAATTATCACACAGGAGATTGGGCCATCTTCACCATGGAGCCTTGAAAGTCATGCAAAAAATTTCTACTGGTCTTCCCAGGGGTACACTTGCGCATTAAAACACATGCAAGGTACGTACTATGGGAAAATATGTAAAGGCCACCTTTCATGAGAAGGAGAACTAAGCTTCGGGGATCCTTGAGAGAATTCACACACACGTGTGTGGTCCTTTCTCGGTTGCTTCAATAGCAAAACATAAGTACTATGTAATATTTATTGATGAATTTTCTTGTAAGTGCCGAATATTCTTCAAGCAGAAGAAAGATAAAACATTATTTAAGTTTTGTGAGTTTAAGGAACTAGTGGAGAAAGACTCAGGGAAGCCAGTGAAGGCTCGTAGTAGCGATAATGGTGGAGAATACATCTCTAATGAATTCAAGAAATTCTGTAGCAAATAAGGAATTCGAAGAGAAATCATAGCGCCTCATAACCCACAACATAGTGGGGTTGTGGAGAGGAAGAACATAACTATTGTGGGTGCAACACGAGAAATGTTGCATGATGAAGGCCTACCGATGCGTCTGTGGGCGGAAGCATGTAATAAAATAATACATGTGCAAAACCATTTTCCTCATAGAGTACCTGGCATGAGTACACCTCAAGAGGCTTTCAGTGGTAAGAAGCCTAATGTTTCACACTTTAAGAAATAAGACTCATCTGTTTATGTGCATGTGACCAAGGATGCTAGAAAGAAGCTGGAACCAGTAACTAAGGTTGGGATTTTTGTGGGGTACATTGAAACACCTCATAATTATCGTGTGTATTTTCCAAACATCAGAATGACTATTCTATAATGGTATATAAAGTTTGATGAAGAGAAAGACATGTAATTATCCCTTGAGAGGGAGCTCGACTTGTATGCAGAGGAGGAACTATTAGTTCCCAAGGATGAATCTCAAGATGTGGATCAGCCACATGAGGAGGTTCGTGGAGTGGAGGAAAACATTCATGTAGAGTGATCCATCAGAAATGGTAGAAGGTGCACCATAGAATTTGATAGATTGAGACTTGATGCTATAGAGAATGTAGGAGCCCCTACTTCATAGCGCAGATAGGGACAATATCTTGGCTGATTTATTGGATACATGGCTCCTATGAGCAAATGTACTGTTACTGAACAAAATTCCTTTTAGGAAGCAGTGCAGCAACCAATTTGGGTTGATGCAATGGTGGAGGAGTATGACTCCATTGTCAAGAACGGTGCATGGGAGATAGATCCAAGATCGGTCGAGAAATTAGTGGTTGGATTGAGATGGATCTACAAGGTAAAGCAAGTTGCTGATGATATTGTGGAGAAATATAAGGCCAGATTTCTGGTCTGAGGATTCTCACAGATCGAGGGGATAGATTATGATGAGACTTTTGCACCTGTTCCAAGGTACTCTTCCATAAGATCCATCCTTGCACTCTCAATGCAGATGGGTTGGCGTGTCCATCCGATGGATGTGAAAATTTTGTTTCTAAATGGGATCATTGAGGAAGAGGTGTACATAGAGAAAACTAAAGGTTTCAAAATACTCAACAGCGACTCGCATGTGTGCAGAATCAAAGGGCATTATATGGGCTGAAGCAAGCACCCCATGCTTGGTACACTCAGATAGCCAGCAATTTCACTGGACTGGGCTTCACCAAAATGGAAGCAGATGAAAATCTATACCAGATTACGGTTGAGGGTAAGCTATTGACCATTTTTCTTTATGTTGATGATTTAGTTTTGACTGGTGATGAGCAATTGATACACTCATGCAAGGAGGACCTTGCAAGGGAGTTTGAAATGAAGGACATGGGACTCCTTCATTATTTCCTTGGATTGGAAATATGGCAGCGGGATGGTGAATTTTTTGTGTTTGAACGCAATCATGAAAAGGAGATACTGCGTTACTTTAACGTGGAGAGTTGCAAACCCATGGATATTCCTCTTTCGGGAAATTAGAGAAAAGAGAATGCTACTTCTCGAGAGGTAGTGGATGCTACTGTCTACAGGAAGTTAGTGCGTTCACTAATGTATTTGGTGAACATGAGACCAGACATTTGCTATGCAGTTAACCATATGAGTCAAGCTATGGTTAAGCCTACCAAGCTCTTTTGGAAGGCAGGAAAGCATGCCCGGAGATACTTGAGGGGAACATCAGAGTATGGTTTATGGTATAGATGGACAGAAGGACTAATGCTATAAGGCTTCATGGATGTAGATTGAAGCAAAAATCCAATGTATATAAATAGTAGCAATGAAGTGATGAGGTATTGTTTACATTGATCAAGAATATTTCCTATGATGAGAAGAAGCACTGTAAGAACCATCATCAAGGAAGAGAAACACAATGCAACATTCAAATGTGAGGCCAGCATAGATGAACAGGTTTATTGTTTTTTGGTTCTAAGATGGATCCTGGCAGTGATCATTGTGATAATCAGAGCTGGCTAAATCACTGATGACCTCACACATCCACCACCAGCCCACAGGCCACCATTTTTCATGCACTGCAGGCACACAGACGCCACCTTGGCCAGCCCCACAGCCACACTGATGCTGGCCCTGCCTGCATCCACAGACAGAGATGGCCATCACACCTCTGCCATGCACAGTGGCCTAAACCTGCCTGGCTGGGAAAGGACTTTAGACTCCTCTGAGGCCTCTAGGCTTCACTCTGCAACTTTCCTCAAGAACACCTCTATTCTCTTCTCATCCAACCTCTGTTGGGAATTCTTCCAGGTCCTGCCACACTTCTTCTCCACTAAGAATCTTCTGCTGGACTCTTCTATCACTGCTCTCAAAGTGGTGGTCTGTCCTTGCTGAGATTTCTTTGACTGCCTGCACTCTGAATTCTGCAAACAATTCTCCAAACCAGAATTGACCACTGCTCACCTTCTCTTGAGAACACTGCAATTGTCCTCTTTATCCAGCCTCTAGCTGAACATCAGGCTCACTATCATCGTCATCAACTATGTCTTCAATTTTATGCAACCACAATTCTGCAATTACAAATTCAAATCAGATTTAAAATTAATTACCTGCAAGATCTCTGTATGATCTTGTCTTCCACTCACTTTGCAAATCTTGTTCACTGTAATTCTGAGTATCTTTGATACCTATCAGATCATGGAATCTGATCTTCCCCTTTCAAATCTGTAATCACTCTTCAACAGATTTAGAGCTTCAATTTTTCTTCATCCTCTCATCACATGCATGCTGCAATTTTATCATTTTTCAAAAACCTTTGTCTTGAACTCCAGATTCCATAAATATAAGCACTCTCACTGTATGCTTATTCAAACCTGCAATTTCTGCCAACCAGATTTAAAACTTTTCTTCACTGCCCTTACCAGCATGTATTCCAAAAATTAGCTTTCAAAAAGAGCTATTCAAGCTCTGATACCACTATGATGCCGGGTTAAACCCACAGTCTCGGTTTTCTCTTTATCTCAATCCCAGTGCTGTGTATAAAGTGCATTCTAATTTTAATGCCCAATTCCAATTCTCAAAGTCTGGAAATCATACATGCGGAATCTTAACTATTATAAACCTATGGCTAAACCATAGTCCAACTCAAATTTGTGAGCCTCCAATATTTTTGTTTAAAATTATCACATAGGGTCCACCGCATATCTATAATTATATGCTCCCAGCCTTACTATTCTACATCGCCCAAAATACATTAACACATGTATCCCCGACTTTAACAAAGGACCTGGCACCCATCATATAACTATGGTCTATGTAAACATGTATTATATAAGACCATCATGCATTGTTTAGAACTCTGCCACATATATATATATATATATATATATATATATATATCTACCATTCAACACTTAATTAACGATGGTTGATAATCGAACAACTACGCAATAATTCCACTAGACCCCGGCATTAACATACCTCCCCATCCGATGGCTCAAGGTTTGTCGCGCTCCTGATTTTCATCCAAAAATTCCTAACAAATATCGCGTGAACTAACTGCGCGGAGCTTAACACTTGGAGGTTACGCGATATAAGTGGTATTGGAATACCACTGCAAGGTGACGTGTCGAGCACCAAACTATATCGCGTTCCAAACTGAAATTCCGCTTACCATTCCAACAACCATGCGAACCCACTGGTTTCTAACTCCGAAACTGCTTTTACTGTAGCTCTTTTGTGGTTATGCCTCCTCTAATTCAAGGTTCCGTTCTTTCAATGGTTCAGCGTTCTAAAAACACACCATTCGTTCACCTTCGTAGTTAAATTATGGTTCCACCGTTACTCTGTCACGGTCTCGATCACGAGTTGGACAGTCTCTTCACCTCTTCATTCAAGTTTATATTCCTCCGCGCAGGGTTTCAATGCGAGGTTTATTCCCTGACCTCACTATTCTATCGAACAACCCGTTGTGTCACTCCTTGTGATTCCACCTTCTACCACTATAACCCAATGAAAATGAATCCAACTCAATCAATTCAATCAAGAAGAGTTCAACGTAGATTCGACATGCTCCAAATAGCACCCCCTGCATCATTCCTCAAGGACCAAGATTACGCATCAGCTGTGCCAAATTACTATGTGTGCGTTCACATTTCTAAACTGTGAACATGCAGAGTAACTCTGGGGTTATAAATTCAGGAACCTCAACAATTCTACATCACTGTTTGCATTTTACTAAAGCCCGATAGAACTAGGTCTTGTCGCATCGGCCATAATTGTGACAGAGGTTGTCCTCAATTCAATTCACATCAGGACATCGATATGAATGTCGATTCCATCAATGGCATATAGCGTATATTCAACCATTAATTTTATAGTTCTAATAGAACCCTATATTCCACTACATAGGGTTTAACTAGCCCACATAAACTCAATTATCCCTCATGCATATATATCACACAAAATTGAAAGAAACAAACATTCAATCAGAGCCAATTTCTCCATTATAACTTTACATGAACTTACAAATTCTTGATAGGCCAAATCTTCAATTACAGAGGCCTTCTACAACCTGCTCTACCCTTGAACTTCTGAACATATCTCTCTACTTAATGCCTTTTGTCTTTAGAAGATAATGAATCGCTTCATTTTCCTCTAACAGCTCGACAAACTCTAACTTTAGACAAAATCCCTAAAGTAACCAAACTGATCCTAGTCTCTTCACATTCCTAACTACTCATTTCTCTCACGTTCTTTGTGGTTAGAGAACATTTACAATTCTCAATTTTTATTCAAAATACTAAAAATTACATGAGAAGTTAAAAACATAAGGTCCCCTATGTCTACTTATGTACAAAGTAACTCTTGAGCCTAATGCCCCTGCATCACCTGCACTTCCTATTCTCATCAAGGAGACAAAGAAATAAGCAAAAGAAAAACTCCATCTTTTGGAGAAGGAAAATAAAAAGGGGATAAGCTTACCCTTCTTCTTTCTAAATTTGTACATATGATTCATGAAGAGTATGAGGAGATCCAGAGAAACTATAGAGAATCTTCTAGAGGGTTTGATTCAAAAGCAAACTCTATATTGGAGGAGTGTGAGCATGTAGCTACACACCATCTTGTACAGCACAATCACATGCCCAGGATTTCCAGAAGAGAGATGGAAAGAAGAGAAGAGGTTGCTAGGAGGGAAACCATTAGTGATTTCTTGAAGGAGTATGAGTCTCAAACTCAGAAATTCAAAGATCATCTCAGTTTTTTAGAGTTTTGCAAGATGAAGGTGAAGGGAAGAGAGCAGAAGGATAGATTCCATCTATCTACCTTTGGAGGTTCACTTGTATGTTTAGCCAAAGCTTGGGTTGAAGAGTTAGAGACCTTCTTATAGCACCACCAAATATCGGACGATGAAGCCATCAGAATTGCAGCACTACATTTGAGAGGTAAGGCTTTTTCCTGGTGGATTTTTGAATCCTTTTATTTGAGAAATGTAAACATTGCATCCTATGCTAGTTTCACTAAGGCATTAGTGAAAATATTTGATGGAGGAATTCACGAAACACTCATGGTGGAGATAAAAAAGGAAACTCAAACAAAACCCTTGCATGATAACGTAATACCACAGTAGGAGGCTGAAAACTTGCACCATACTTTGTCGGAAAAGGAACTTTCTTCTCACACTTTTGAGCAAAGAGGCATGGGGGTCTCATTTTCAAAGAGGGGTCAAATCATTGGGAGGTTTCCCACTCATTTTGCAGATATTGAGGGCAATAGCGCTGTTAGATCTGGAGTCGATCTAGTGCCTCATGTAGAGGAAAGAGGAGCTCTTTCTCCACATAGAGGGATGTTTGCATCTTTGCAAGGAATTCCCCGGGATCTCATGTATGCAGATCAAGGCACATCTCATGTTTTACCTGTGCCATTGTTGAGGAGGTTTGGAACCATGGAGACAAAAGGAGGAAGTAGGGAGAAGACCCAGCATCATGAGATGAGGAGTATACATCCCTATTAATTTTTGGAGGTTGATGCACCTAAGGAAGTGATTGGATTGCGCAGTGGAAGCATGGAGAGCTTTCTCCATTCATATATTCAGTCATCCCTTGATGATGATGTCTCATTGAATGGAGACATTTTGCCAGGAATACCACTAGATCAACAGAGGAGGATGGGTGCTTCACATGTTGAGGCATCAATCATTGCTTTTAGGAGGGTGGAAACCTAGAGAGAGCTAGATACAGCACTAGGAGTCTGGGGTAGACTCAAGGAGTGTGAGATCATTCTCTCAACATCATCAATACCCACTTCCATTGCACATTCTGCGTTGTGACAGGAGCAGCATGGGAAGGATAGTAGCCTTCCAACTTCCATCTTTGGCATGAGAGATGTCAAAGAAGATGATGACCATATGATAGGTACTCTTCATGAGAGATCATCAGCACTGTCACTATGGAGATTAGATTCACATTGGAGCTCCCAGCTGTTGGTGGAGTATTCCAAGGATATTTTTACTTGCATGATCTAGGATGGCCAGTTGCACTTGGAGGAGTATTCAGTCAGAGATGGGGTCATCTTTTATCATGGTAGAATCCTCTTTCCTAGAGCTTCCAAGCTCAAGGAGAAGTTGCTACAAGCAGCTCGGGAGGATTTCCTTTTCAGCCCCACTTGTTCTATGAGAGCATACCACACCATCGTGGAGGGATATTTTTGGATGGGCTTTGAGGAGGAGATACATCAGCATATGAGTAGATGCATCGATCGGATGGAGATGGAGGAGAGATGTGACTCTTTGAGAGAGTTATCACAGCCACCTCTTTCCTCTTCGAGGATGGAAATAAGCAAAGGTGGTTTCTGAGCTTATTCCACCATCTTTGGCATCAGGCCAACCACTTGCCATCATATGCAACGCAATCCCTCTCTTAGGCAGCGTTATTCTTGGAGAGCATTTGCTGTGAGGGATTAGCATATATGTGGAGGGTGAGATCTTAGGTGAAAGAATCAGTTTTTCACTTCAGATTTCCCATTGGAGGAGGCCATTTTAGATTGAGGATCTCATTCAGCCATTTCCTCCTATTTTTTTTATGAGTTGCTGTTGCCCAGCAACTCTGGCATTATTGTATTTTCCCATTTTGTACATGTATTGTAGTCAATCCTTCTAAGGACTGTTGTACTAGTGTTTTAAGGGGTTGAGAGCTTTCTCCCCCTTATTTCTTGAGCTATCATTGATATATCATTATATTTCATGTTATATGTTGTAGTGTCTCCCATAAGACTACACAGTCATAGCTAGGGAAGTTTATGTAACAGTGTATTTTATGCTTCCATGTACTTATTCCTTGAGATCATTGTACACTTATGTTGCTGCTTGAGCTAATATCATGGCTATGAGTTCTTCTACCATTTTCTGAGATTGGAGCAAGTTTCTCTTCATGTATATGTTTTCATATTACTGTAGCTCACTTTTTAGTGGGATTATTCAAGAAGCTCTATAGATAGAGTCTAAAAAGGGAAAGATAGCCTCCGGATCTCACACTTCCTTCAGAAGGTGACATATCCGGTAAACGCCCCGTCAGTCAATCTCTGGAATAGATTGTTGATTGTTGACATTCCTGAAAAAGGAACATTACAATTCTTCTTGGTTTAATGAGCTCAAAGAAGATATAATCGTATTCCTCGTACAAGGTGTCTTTTTCATGTGTTTTTAATGATCCTAAAAAAGATAAAAAGTATGCTTATAACCCTTCACTTATTAATGAGCACGAGAAGAATACAAAGTGAGTTCATCTTGAAGAAATAAATTATATAAATGGTAACAACTTATTTCAAGCTAAGATAACCACCCCAAGTAAATATAAGTAGAGAGGTAAGCAAGAAAACCCACTCATTAGAACAACATCTCTAGGAAGGGTATGAATACCAAGTGAAGGATAAGAATAGAGATAAGGTAACTATGACTGTAATGGAGAAGTGATGTTGAAGAATATTAACATAAGTAAGTAGAAAAGGAAATGCATATAAACAATAATAAGGTAAAATTTGCAGGAATGATCTTAGGTTGTAGCTAGAACATGATCAATACTAGAAAATGATGCTGAGTTTTAGAGTCATGGTGAGCGAAAAGGAGTGCTTCCAAGTTGATAAAATATTTGAATATGGACATAGATACAAAAAAATGGGTGCTATAATAGGTCATACTTATGAAGCAAATAATTATCATATAAATAATTGCATTCAAACATCAACAAGTTAACGTCACAACCTAACAGGGTTGGATCTAAGGCTTGAATAAAAATTAAAATATGCTCAATAATGCATTGTAAATTAAAAAGAGAGACATAACCTTATATTCTAGGTTAAAAAAAAACACACCTGGTGTCCATAATGATGATGAAATTTCAATAATATATGAAAACCATGACCAACATGCTTGATAAAACCTCAAAAAAAAGTCAAATAACCATAAGAATATCATATGGATATGATCCTAATCTCAAATATTTGTTTCATGTTGAACCAAATTCCATAAAATTCACATGAAAAAACCAATGCAATTTTATTGAGGTCCAATATAAAGGAAAGAAGGCCAAATTAGTAATCATTTTTGCATTTTTTTGTTTAGCAAAAAACTAGTGAAAAAACCTCACCCTAACCCCAAAAAATTGGATCATGATTCCAAAGCATACTTGACATCAATCAAAATTCTTCTTCTACCAAGTATTTCCCTCATGCTTCCTTTACATTTGCATGGTTCTATTTTTACATTTCACTAATATATAACACTTTACTAATCCCATTTATAGGTCAACTATGTTCTTTCTCCCAACCACAGTCCCTTAAAGTGATCATGATATAGTAGGCCACTTTTATGGATAAATCTTGCGGATAACAATTGATTTATGGAGAAACCCTTGGGTGAAATGGTGTAGGAAACATTCATATATAATGATGGTAAAAAAAAATGTGAGTTGGGTTTTTTTTTCTAAGCATCATAGTGAATTATGTGGATTTATTCTCAACAATCACTTAATAATAATGGTTTAGTGGAAGGAATGAGAGAACCAATAACATGATATGAGGGATGTATCTCATCAACCCAGTATACATGCTCTCAGGGTTTTTCTTCGAATACTAAAATTTTTTAGAACGAAAAACACAAAGGGGGGAATTAGTTCTCCCTATGTCTCTAATAAAGATATGCTATTACAAAGAATGATATTTCATGATAAAATATGAACCACTATATTTGGATATGGCACTCCCAAGAATGATATTTCATGGTGAAATATGAACCACTATATTCAGAGTTGAAGGGAATATACTTTATCACTAATTTGTTGAGGTGAGGGCCTTCAATAGTAATGGTAACAAAGAAGTGCACTAGTGATAAAAAAGTTGATGAGTATCTGGTTTGATATTGTGGGTACATGCTATAGAAAGTAGATAGGAAGATACCCAAATGAGACATTACAAACCACAATTTACACATAATTATATTCACCATGAACCATGCATCATAGACCATGGGAAAACATTTTTCCTCTAGAGGAGAGATGGATATTGAAGTGAGATGTATCAAACCTAAAATTTTCAAGTTGCACCAGTTTGTTGGAAAACATGAAGTACCAGCATACAATATGTAGCATAGGGGTTGAAAATGTAGTAATGGTTCTCTACAATGAATACAACAATCTATAATATGAATAACTCAAATTATATGAATGCATAAGATATAGGAGAAAACTTTTAAGGATTTTTTGTTAAGATGAGAGAAATAGTAGTTTGATGTATGTCATTCATGAAGATAAATAGAACCTACCATGTTTTTAAAATGAGACACTTATATGAATAAATTCTACAAATTGAATCACACTTGAAGTTCTATCTCCAAACATGGTAATAGAATACCCACAATGTCATATGCTAGATTCTTTCAAGAAGTAATATGGGGACAATAGATGTTTATGTTGTAAGTCAATTTGATGGAAATATTAAAGAAGTGAATCCAATTCATCTACCAATAAAACTTGTTCCTTGAGGGACTTGTCATAGGGAAGGATTACTTATGCCCATTTTCAAGAAGGTGTAATTTTAGTTAAGATGGAATCTGAGTACCATGAAACATTCCAGTTATACACAAAACTAAGTAGCCAATAACATGTTTCTAGTGGAATTATAAGAATACTTCCATCCAATGCTCGTATTAATGCTAATTACTTGTTTATATTAGATTCTAGAGTTTGTGTAATTTACATTTGGAGAATTGAAACTAATCAGACATGGGGTAACATGATCGAAATCAATCCAATTTTTTTTTGAATTGGTGAGGGTAACACTAATAATGATAATTCTTTGGTGGTATGATTGACAATTTTGTCTTTAGAGGAAAATATAAAGGCCACACAAGATGAATATTTGAGGAAACAAATAATGAATTTATGGTTGTGATGGATTTTGAGCATCTAAATATGCTTAAAATTTAATAAAAAGGGGCTTCCTAAAAGGAGAAAATATCTACCTTTTTTTGGAGTGACATGAAAACAAAGACTTAAATTCCACCACACACCCCTCCTCCTCCCCCCCACCCCTCCTCCCAACATAGATTTTCTTTCAACCAATTTTTTTACCACCAAAAAGGACATTAAATTCACCAGTGGTATGATTCCACCATACCCCACCCCCCACACACATAGATGTTTTTTGAAGTAACTTCGTGAGCACAAAAAAGGATGTTAAATTCACAAGTGGTATACTGCTTTAGCTGTGGAAGAATTGTTTTTGCTAAAAATTAAAAAAAAAATGATTTTAGATCAAAAAGGTATAACTCAAACAACTATCAAGTCAACTCCAAATCCACCAACATAATAGGACACTATGGATACTGTTGTAAGTAACACATCATCCAACAAGTGTTTCAAACTCCCTCATATATAAATAGATGAATAAGGCTTCCAATAAAGGCAACATTTTCTTACAAAGTAGAAACTGTCGTTACTTACTATTTGTATTTACAAACAAAATGAATACTTCTATTTAAATATATAAATAGAATTATAATTGATAACAATGAGAGACTAAATAATGGAATTGATCAAAATTTGAAAGGATCACTAAATAGTGCATTACTAAAGGTCATAACTCCAAGTCAAGCAAAGATTCCAACATTGTATCATGAGGTTTCTCTGGGTTGTGAAAATAAATCCAAGTAAATTCATTTTTCCATTGAAATGGATGAGTAAAATGAACTACCTATTCTATCCATGTTATAAATTTCTTCATTTATAACTACCAATGTAGTGATAGCAAGGAAGAAATGAAACAAATTGTTCCAAATGACTTACAATCAATAAATTCTTATCCTTTTAAATGGTTTCTCAATGATGAAAAGAACGTTGGTACTCTAACTTTTATTATTAGTGGTTTTGACTCATTGAATTCCTAAGAAGAAAATTTATTTTGATTCCTATGGAAATTGATGGGTGTTAAGTATTTGTACTTAGAGAAATTTTTGAAGTTGCTAAGGGTATATATGAGAAAACACTTCAGAAATTTCAGGCTCGATTACAAACATGTGTATATGCTTCATGATTTTATTTTATGGAACATTCATTAGGAGGTAGTTATGTGTTACTAGATTTGATGCTTCTAGTAAGAGGAGTGGTGCCATTGTTTTCAGTCACCTATAGTTATAAATCTAGATCACTAGAGGGGATTATCTACTTAAAAATATAGCCTTATCCACCACTATATTAAACTGCTTAGCTTGACATAATAGAGAAGGATGTTTTTTGTTTCTATTTTTGTATAGATTCTCTCTATTGTATTTTCAAAAACTATTATGGAGTGTTATTGGTGCAAGATGTAATGACATGAGGTTTGGATATGAATCATTTATATAAAGAAAATAGATGGATGTAAGAATATAGGTCAAAAAATACATTTAGTGTCAAGTTGTTTCCATAATACTTATTATTAATTATTTTTTTAGTAATTTGATTGAAATTCAAGGTATGGGATCAATATTCAATCAAATACAGTTTTATATTAACTAGGTATTACTCCAACATTTGAATATTATAAAGGGAAGACTTGAATCTTCAAAAAGAGGGGTTAAAGGTTTTGTAGCTTTAAGAAGCTATGTTTTTTTCGAAACACAACGAACGATCACCATAATATTATCAACTTAAAGGAATAGTCTCTAGATTCGTGGCTCATTCCTTTTAAAATGTGGGTCTATTTTTCATTTTGTCTGTACTAAGTTTTCTTCTTCCATATTTTTTTTGCAAAGTAATTATGATTTATAGCCTTGATGAGTCTTCCATTGTCTAGAGTATATTTTATCTCACTGAAAGTATATATACTATGATCCCTTTTGTAATTAAATATTATAATTAGATTATATATTAAAATATTATGTTCCTTAAAATAACTCTAACTTTTATAACATTAGTTATATTTTTTGAATTCATTTATTAAATATAAAACAAACCTTTTGTACAAATAAATTTCTTTATTCTATAATTAATATACTTTCAATACAAAAGTTTTGAAACAAATACCAAGACCAAAAGAAACAAGCAGTCAAAAATCACTACATCATATGAAAAATACAACCACTAAATAATAAAACCTAAAAAGCCTCCAAAAAGTTCGAATAACTGTTATGGAGAGAAGGGTAGTTTATGTTAATCTAAAATTTGTGTCATTTGTAATCTTCCCTTCTTAGACCTGTTATGGAGAGAAGGGCAGTTTATATTAATCTAAAATTTGTGTAGTTTGCGATCTTCCATTGTTAGGTCTGTGTTTGTATTTCTTCGAAGTCTTATTTCTTCGAAGTCTTATTTCTTCGAAGTCTTAGCTGTTATCATCACACTTTTTTTTGGAGTTTTTCTGAGAGAGGTATGTAAAGTTTTTATTTATTTATTTTTTGGATTTCTTTAATTTTTTTTATGAAGTTTAGTTTTGGAATACATTTAATATGATAATAATAAAAGAAATTATATAACTAAAAAAACATGGAGAAGAAATAAAGTTTTCAAGATTTACCTAGGTTGTATGGAACTTCTACTATCTTTTACTTCTTGAAGTTTTGGTTAATCTTAATAAATCAGTTTGTATTTTCACAATATTTTTTCATTGTATATATAATATGTTTAATAATAATTTTAAAAACCTATTTAATGAGATATGCCTAAGTTCTCTAAATTATTAAAGGGTTACATATTTCAATATATCATTCAGAATTAAACCCTAAAAAGTTTTAAGCTTTTTTTGAGAGGTTGTAATCATAAATCTCACTCTGTGAGAGATTTTCTAAAATTGTGTTGTTAGATTGACTATAATTCCTGCTATAATTTTTTTTAAATAGTGGTTTCCTAGAAATAGTTTGTCGATTTTTTTTTGTTGGTTATATTTTTTCCATATTAAATTATTGGATCAATAATAATTCATAAAAAGAGACTAAATTTAATCAAAAGTAATATTTGTTATTTCTCTTTATATTAACATCATCCAAATCAATACTAATTAATTAAAAACTAAAAAAAAATGCTGTAGCAATCCTCTATCTAAATATCTAAAGGGTAAGAAATGACAAAATCCAGTAGCATTCATTTGAGTTGTGCAAGAGTGTCATTGCCTCAGATTTTTCTATAGTTATTATTTAAATTGTCAATGTTGTCTACCTTTCAACTACCTATAATCTCACCATATCAATCTATTGCAACATATACCCAAATGGACCAGCTATTTTTCTTCTATAATAAATAGAGAATTTGAATAACAGTAAGAATTTTAAAATTACGATTGAAATGACTTAGCTGAAATTCGATGTTTAAATATTCAATAATTTGAAAAAAGAAAGAAAGAAGCAGCCAATAAATATTTAACTAGAGCTGTAACATAATGCTCAATAAATATTTGTCTCCTCGTAATAAATTCTATTGTTCCTCCTCATGCCAAGATGCTCAATAAATATCTATTTCTCCTCCCAATACACTCCAGAATAACTTGAATTTTGCAATAAATGTCACTGGTATTGGTTTCCTTAAAATTAGGAAAACAGATTTACAAAGTCAGACGAGGTTCTTGAAGGTTGCATAAATTGGACAATAGACCCATAACTCTTTTTGTAATCTTTCATACTCAGATAGTGTTTTACCCCATTATGTGCACAGTTTCTGGGTTATAATTGAAACAAAAACGTGCTGAGTGAATGGCAGGGGCTTCAACGTTATGTTATTACAATTAAAACGGTGGTTAATATGACGATAATAAAAAATAAAGGTTTACAACAATGATATGATAGGTCGGTTAATTTATCATTAGCAAGCGTCCA